>JAUJEM010000217.1:0-106572 GCA_030448935.1 Citrus cavaleriei
CGGATGTAGTTGGCCAGCCCCACCCCCCAAGGCTATAGCCCACCCGTTTTTGTGGCCTTTTACCGCCGGACGAACTTGGCGCCCCGGCCTTCGGGCGGGTATTTTTGGGCGCGGCTGTGCCCTTGGCCTAGTTCTGGCACATGGAGGTGCCTCGCAAAGTCTCGCGCCATTCCGAGTCAGGCGGACGAAGTTGGCCAGCCCCACCCCCCAAGGCTATAGCCCACCCGTTGTTGTGGCCTTTTACCGCTGGACGAACTTGGCGCCCCGGCCTTCGGGCGGGTATTTTTGGGCCCGGCTGTGCCCTTGGCCTATTTTTGGCACATGGAGGTGCCTCATAAAGTCTCGCGCCATTCCGAGTCAGGCGGACGAAGTTGGCCAGACCCAGCCCCCAAGGCTATAGCCCACCCGTTTTTGTGGCCTTTTACCGCTGGACGAACTTGGCGCCCCGACCTTCGGGCGGGTATTTTTGGGCGCGGCTGTGCCCGCGGCCTATTTTTGGCACACGGAGGTGCCTCATAAAGTCTCGCGCCATTCCGAGTCCGGCGGACGAAGTTGGCCAGCCCCACCCCCCAAGGCTATAGCCCACCCGTTTTTGTGGCCTTTTACCGCTGGACGAACTTGGCGCCCCGGCCTTCGGGCGGGTATTTTTGGGCGCGGCTGTGCCCGCGGCCTATTTTTGGCACACGGAGGTGCCTCGGAAAGTCTCGCACCATTCCGAGTCCGGCGGACGAAGTTGGCCAGCCCCACCCCCCAAGGCTATAGCCCACCCGTTTTTGTGGCCTTTTACCGCTGGACGAACTTGGCGTCCCGGCCTTCGGGTGGGTATTTTTGGGCGCGGCTGTGTCCGCGGCCTATTTTTGGCACACGGAGGTACCTCGCAAAGTCTCGCGCCATTCCGAGTCCGGCGGATGAAGTTGGCCAGCCCCACCCCCCAAGGCTATAGCCCACCCGTTTTTGTGGCCTTTTACCGCTGGACGAACTTGGCGTCCCGGCCTTCGGGTGGGTATTTTTGGGCGCGGCTGTGTCCGCGGCCTATTTTTGGCACACGGAGGTGCCTCGCAAAGTCTCGCGCCATTCCGAGTCCGGCGGACGAAGTTGGCCAGCCCCACCCCCCAAGGCTATAGCCCACCCGTTTTTGTGGCCTTTTACCGCTGGATGAACTTGGCGCCCCGGCCTTCGGACGGGTATTTTTGGGCGCGGCTATGACCGCGGCCTATTTTTGGCACACGGAGGAGGCTCGCAAAGTCTCGCGCCATTCCGAGTCCGGCGGACGAAGTTGGCCAGCCCCACCCACCAAGCCTATAGCCCACCCGTTTTTGTGGCCTTTTTCCGCTGGACGAACTTGGCGCCCCGGCCTTCGGGCGGGTATTTTTGGGCGCGGCTGTGCCCGCGGCCTATTTTTGGCACACGGAGGCGCCTCGCAAAGTCTCGCGCCATTCCGAGTCCGGCGGACGACGTTGGCCAGCCCCACCCCCCAAGGCTATAGCCCACCCGTTTTTGTGGCCTTTTTCCGCTGGACGAACTTGGCGCCCCGGCCTTCGGGCAGGTATTTTTGGGCGCGGCAGTGCCCGCGGCCCATTTTTGGCACACGGAGGCGCCTCGTAAACTCTCGCGCCATTCCGAGTTCGGCTGACGAAGTTGGCTAGCCCCACCCCCCAAGGCTATAGCCCACCCGTTTTTGTGGCCTTTTTCCGCTGGACGAACTTGGCGCCCCGGCCTTCGGGCGGGTATTTTTGGGTGCGGCTGTGCCCGCGGCCTATTTTTGGCACACGGAGGCACCTCGCAAAGTCTCACGCCATTCCGAGTCCGGCGGACGAAGTTGGCCAGCCCCACCCCCCAAGGCTATAGCCCACCCGTTTTTGTGGCCTTTTTCCGCTGGACGAACATGGCGCCCCGGCCTTCGGGCGGGTATTTTTGGGCACGGCTGTGCCCTCGGCCTATTTTTGGCACACGGAGGCGCCTCGTAAACTCTCGCGCCATTCCGAGTTCGGCGGACGAAGTTGGCTAGCCCCACCCCCCAAGGCTATAGCCCACCCGTTTTTGTGGCCTTTTTCCGCTGGACGAACTTGGCGCCCCGGCCTTCGGGCGGGTATTTTTGGCACACGGAGGTGCCTCGCAAACTCTAGCGCCATTCCGAGTCCGGCGGACGAAGTTGGCCAGCCCCACCCCCCAAGGCTATAGCCCACCCGTTTTTGTGGCCTTTTTCCGCTGGACGAACATGGCGCCCCGGCCTTCGGGCGGGTATTTTTGGGCACGGCTGTGCCCTCGGCCTATTTTTGGCACACGGAGGCGCCTCGTAAACTCTCGCGCCATTCCGAGTTCGGCGGACGAAGTTGGCTAGCCCCACCCCCCAAGGCTATAGCCCACCCGTTTTTGTGGCCTTTTTCCGCTGGACGAACTTGGCGCCCCGGCCTTCGGGCGGGTATTTTTGGCACACGGAGGTGCCTCGCAAACTCTAGCGCCATTCCGAGTCCGGCGGACAAAGTTGGCCAGCCCCACCCCCCAAGGCTATAGCCCACCCGTTTTTGTGGCCTTTTTCCGCTGGACGAACTTGGCGCCCCGGCCTTCGGGCGGGTATTTTTGGGCGCGGCTGTGCCCGCGTCCTATTTTTGGCAAACGGAGGCGCCTCACAATGTCTCGCGCCATTCCGAGTCCGGCGGACGAAGTGGGCCAGCCCCACCCCCCAAGACTATAGCCCACCCGTTTTTGTGGCCTTTTTCCGCTCGACGAACTTGGCGCCCCGGCCTTCGGGCTGGTATTTTTGGGTGCGGCTGTGCCCGCGGCCTATTTTTGGCACACGGAGGCACCTCGCAAAGTCTCACGCCATTCCGAGTCCGGATGACGAAGTTGGCCAGCCCCACCCCCCAAGGCTATAGCCCACCCGTTTTTGTGGCCTTTTTCCGCTGGACGAACATGGCGCCCCGGCCTTCGGGCGGGTATTTTTGGGCACGGCTGTGCCCTCGGCCTATTTTTGGCACACGGAGGCGGCTCGGAAAGTCTCGCGCCATTCCGAGTCCGGCGGACGAAGTTGGCCAGACCCAGCCCCCAAGGCTATAGCCCACCCGTTTTTGTGGCCTTTTACCGCTGGACGAACTTGGCGCCCCGGCCTTCGGGCGGGTATTTTTGGGCGCGGCTGTGCCCGCGGCCTATTTTTGGCACACGGAGGTGCCTCGGAAAGTCACGCGCCATTCCGAGTCCGGCGGACGAAGTTGGCCAGCCCCACCCACCAAGCCTATAGCCCACCCGTTTTTGTGGCCTTTTTCCGCTGGACGAACTTGGCGCCCCGGCCTTCGGGCGGGTATTTTTGGGCGCGGCTGTGCCCGCGGCCTATTTTTGGTACACGGAGGCGCCTCGCAAAGTCTCGCGCCATTCCGAGTCCGGCGGACGAAGTTGGCCAGCCCCACCCCCCAAGGCTATAGCCCACCCGTTTTTGTGGCCTTTTTCCGCTGGACGAACTTGGCGCCCCGGCCTTCGGGCGGGTATTTTTGGGCGCGGCTGTGCCCGCGGCCTATTTTTGGCACACGGAGGCGCCTCGCAAAGTCTCGCGCCATTCCGAGTCCGGCGGACGAAGTTGGCCAGCCCCACCCCCCAAGGCTATAGCCCACCCGTTTTTGTGGCCTTTTTCCGCTGGACGAACTTGGCGCCCCGGCCTTCGGGCAGGTATTTTTGGGCGCGGCAGTGCCCGCGGCCCATTTTTGGCACACGGAGGCGCCTCGTAAACTCTCGCGCCATTCCGAGTTCGGCGGACGAAGTTGGCTAGCCCCACCCCCCAAGGCTATAGCCCACCCGTTTTTGTGGCCTTTTTCCGCTGGCCGAACTTGGCGCCCCGGCCTTCGGGCGGGTATTTTTGGCACACGGAGGTGCCTCGCAAACTCTAGCGCCATTCCGAGTCCGGCGGACGAAGTTGGCCAGCCCCACCCCCCAAGGCTATAGCCCACCCGTTTTTGTGGCCTTTTTCCGCTGGACGAACTTGGCGCCCCGGCCTTCGGGCGGGTATTTTTGGGCGCGGCTGTGCCCGCGGCCTATTTTTGGCACACGGAGGCGCCTCGCAATGTCTCGCGCCATTCCGAGTCCGGCGGACGAAGTTGGCCAGCCCCACCCCCCAAGGCTATAGCCCACCCGTTTTTGTGGTCTTTTTCCGCTGGACGAACTTGGCGCCCCGGCCTTCGGGCGGGTATTTTTGGGTGCGGCTGTGCCCGCGGCCTATTTTTGGCACACGGAGGCACCTCGTAAAGTCTCACGCCATTCCGAGTCCGGCGGACGAAGTTGGCCAGCCCCACCCCCCAAGGCTATAGCCCACCCGTTTTTGTGGCCTTTTTCCGCTGGACGAACATGGCGCCCCGGCCTTCGGGCGGGTATTTTTGGGCACGGCTGTGCCCTCGGCCTATTTTTGGCACACGGAGGCGGCTCGGAAAGTCTCGCGCCATTCCGAGTCCGGCGGACGAAGTTGGCCAGACCCAGCCCCCAAGGCTATAGCCCACCCGTTTTTGTGGCCTTTTACCGCTGGACGAACTTGGCGCCCCGGCCTTCGGGCGGGTATTTTTGGGCGCGGCTGTGCCCGCGGCCTATTTTTGGCACACGGAGGTGCCTCGGAAAGTCACGCGCCATTCCGAGTCCGGCGGACGAAGTTGGCCAGCCCCACCCACCAAGCCTATAGCCCACCCGTTTTTGTGGCCTTTTTCCGCTGGACGAACTTGGCGCCCCGGCCTTCGGGCGGGTATTTTTGGGCGCGGCTGTGCCCGCGGCCTATTTTTGGCACACGGAGGCGCCTCGCAAAGTCTCGCGCCATTCCGAGTCCGGCGGACGGAGTTGGCCAGCCCCACCCCCCAAGGCTATAGCCCACCCGTTTTTGTGGCCTTTTTCCGCTGGACGAACATGGCGCCCCGGCCTTCGGGCGGTTATTTTTGGGCCCGCGGCCTATTTTTGGCACACAGAGGCGCCTCGCAAAGTCTCGCGCCATTCCGAGTCCGGCGGACGAAGTTGGCCAGCCCCACCCCCCAAGGCTATAGCCCACCCGTTTTTGTGGCCTTTTTCCGCTGGACGAACTTGGCGCCCCGGCCTTCGGGCGGGTATTTTTGGGCGCGGCAGTGCCCGTGGCCCATTTTTGGCACACGGAGGCGCCTCGTAAACTCTCGCGCCATTCCGAGTTCGGCGGACGAAGTTGGCTAGCCCCACCCCCCAAGGCTATAGCCCACCCGTTTTTGTGGCCTTTTTCCGCTGGACGAACTTGGCGCCCCGGCCTTCGGGCGGGTATTTTTGGCACACGGAGGTGCCTCGCAAACTCTAGCGCCATTCCGAGTCCGGCGGACGAAGTTGGCCAGCCCCACCCCCCAAGGCTATAGCCCACCCGTTTTTGTGGCCTTTTTCCGCTGGACGAACTTGGCGCCCCGGCCTTCGGGCGGGTATTTTTGGGCGCGGCTGTGCCCGCGGCCTATTTTTGGCACACGGAGGTGCCTCGCAATGTCTCGCACCATTCCGAGTCCGGCGGACGAAGTTGGCCAGCCCCACCCCCCAAGGCTATAGCCCACCCGTTTTTGTGGCCTTTTTCCGCTGGACGAACTTGGCGCCCCGGCCTTCGGGCGGGTATTTTTGGGCGCGGCTGTGCCCGCGGCCTATTTTTGGCACACGGAGGCGCCTCGCAATGTCTCGCGCCATTCCGAGTCCGGCGGTCGAAGTTGGCCAGCCCCACCCCCCAAGGCTATAGCCCACCCGTTTTTGTGGTCTTTTTCCGCTGGACGAACTTGGCGCCCCGGCCTTCGGGCGGGTATTTTTGGCTGCGGCTGTGCCCGCGGCCTATTTTTGGCACACGGAGGCACCTCGTAAAGTCTCACGCCATTCCGAGTCCGGCGGACGAAGTTGGCCAGCCCCACCCCCCAAGGCTATAGCCCACCCGTTTTTGTGGCCTTTTTCCGCTGGACGAACATGGCGCCCCGGCCTTCGGGCGGGTATTTTTGGGCACGGCTGTGCCCTCGGCCTATTTTTGGCACACGGAGGCGGCTCGGAAAGTCTCGCGCCATTCCGAGTCCGGCGGACGAAGTTGGCCAGACCCAGCCCCCAAGGCTATAGCCCACCCGTTTTTGTGGCCTTTTACCGCTGGACGAACTTGGCGCCCCGGCCTTCGGGCGGGTATTGTATGGCGCGGCTGTGACCTAGGCCAAATGATGGCACACGGAGGCGCCCAGAAAAGTCTCGCGCCATTCCGAGTCCGGCGGACGAAGTTGGCCAGCCCCTCCCCCAAGGCTATAGCCCACCCGTTTTGTGGCCTTTTTCCGCTGGACGAACTTGGCGCCCCGGCCTTCGGGCGGGTATTTTTGGGCGCGGCCGTGCCCGCGGCCTATTTTTGGCACACGGAGGCGCCTCGCAAAGTCTCGCGCCATTCCGAGTCCGGCGGACGAAGTTGGCCAGCCCCACCCCCCAAGGCTATAGCCCACCCGTTTTTGTGGCCTTTTTCCGCTGGACGAACTTGGCGCCCCGGCCTTCGGGCAGGTATTTTTGGGCGCGGCAGTGCCCGCGGCCCATTTTTGGCACACGGAGGCGCCTCGTAAACTCTCGCGCCATTCCGAGTTCGGCGGACGAAGTTGGCTAGCCCCACCCCCCAAGGCTATAGCCCACCCGTTTTTGTGGCCTTTTTCCGCTGGACGAACTTGGCGCCCCGGCCTTCGGGCGGGTATTTTTGGCACACGGAGGTGCCTCGCAAACTCTAGCGCCATTCCGAGTCCGGCGGACGAAGTTGGCCAGCCCCACCCCCCAAGGCTATAGCCCACCCGTTTTTGTGGCCTTTTTCCGCTGGACGAACTTGGCGCCCCGGCCTTCGGGCGGGTATTTTTGGGCGCGGCTGTGCCCGCGGCCTATTTTTGGCACACGGAGGCGCCTCGCAATGTCTCGCGCCATTCCGAGTCCGGCGGACGAAGTTGGCCAGCCCCACCCCCCAAGGCTATAGCCCACCCGTTTTTGTGGCCTTTTTCCGCTGGACGAACTTGGCGCCCCGGCCTTCGGGCGGGTATTTTTGGGCGCGGCTGTGCCCGCGGCCTATTTTTGGCACACGGAGGCGCCTCGAAATGTCTCGCGCCATTCCGAGTCCGGCGGATGAAGTTGGCCAGCCCCACCCCCCAAGGCTATAGCCCACCCGTTTTTGTGGCCTTTTTCCGCTGGACGAACATGGCGCCCCGGCCTTCGGGCGGGTATTTTTGGGCACGGCTGTGCCCTCGGCCTATTTTTGGCACACGGAGGCGGCTCGGAAAGTCTCGCGCCATTCCGAGTCCGGCGGACGAAGTTGGCCAGACCCAGCCCCCAAGGCTATAGCCCACCCGTTTTTGTGGCCTTTTACCGCTGGACGAACTTGGCGCCCCGGCCTTCGGGCGGGTATTTTTGGGCGCGGCTGTGCCCGCGGCCTATTTTTGGCACACGGAGGTGCCTCGGAAAGTCTCGCGCCATTCCGAGTCCGGCGGACGAAGTTGGCCAGCCCCACCCACCAAGCCTATAGCCCACCCGTTTTTGTGGCCTTTTTCCGCTGGACGAACTTGGCGCCCCGGCCTTCGGGCGGGTATTTTTGGGCCGGCTGTGCCCGCGGGCGATTTTTTGGACACGGTGGCCCCCCGCAACGTCTCACGCCATTCCGTGTCTGGCGGACGAAGTTGGGCAGCCCCACCCCCAAGGCTATAGCCCACCCGTTTTTGTGGCCTTTTTCCGCTGGACGAACTTGGCGCCCCGGCCTTCGGGCGGGTATTTTTGGGCGCGGCTGTGCCTGCGGCCTATTTTTGGCACACGGAGGCGCCTCGCAAAGTCTCGCGCCATTCCGAGTCCGGCGGACGAAGTTGGCCAGCCCCACCCCCCAAGGCTATAGCCCACCCGTTTTTGTGGCCTTTTTCCGCTGGACGAACTTGGCGCCCCGGCCTTCGGGCAGGTATTTTTGGGCGCGGCAGTGCCCGCGGCCCATTTTTGGCACACGGAGGCGCCTCGTAAACTCTCGCGCCATTCCGAGTTCGGCGGACGAAGTTGGCTAGCCCCACCCCCCAAGGCTATAGCCCACCCGTTTTTGTGGCCTTTTTCCGCTGGACGAACTTGGCGCCCCGGCCTTCGGGCGGGTATTTTTGGCACACGGAGGTGCCTCGCAAACTCTAGCGCCATTCCGAGTCCGGCGGACGAAGTTGGCCAGCCCCACCCCCCAAGGCTATAGCCCACCCGTTTTTGTGGCCTTTTTCCGCTGGACGAACTTGGCGCCCCGGCCTTCGGGCGGGTATTTTTGGGCGCGGCTGTGCCCGCGTCCTATTTTTGGCACACGGAGGTGCCTCGCAAAGTCTCGCGCCATTCCGAGTCCGGCGGACGAAGTTGGCCAGCCCCACCCCCCAAGGCTATAGCCCACCGGTTTTTGTGGCCTTTTTCCGCTGGACGAACTTGGCGCCCCGGCCTTCGGGCGTGTATTTTTGGGCGCGGCTGTGCCCGCGGCCTATTTTAGGCACACGGAGACGCCTCGCAAAGTCTCGCGCCATTCCGAGTCCGGCGGATGTAGTTGGCCAGCCCCACCCCCCAAGGCTATAGCCCACCCGTTTTTGTGGCCTTTTTCCGCTGGACGAACTTGGCGCCCCGGCCTTCGGGCTGGTATTTTTGGGTGCGGCTGTGCCCGCGGCCTATTGGCCACAGCACACGGAGGCACCTCACAAAGTCTCACGCCATTCCGAGTCCGGCGGACGAAGTTGGCCAGCCCCACCCCCCAAGGCTATAGCCCACCCGTTTTTGTGGCCTTTTTCCCCAGGGCGAACATGGCGCCCGGCCTTCGGGCGGGTATTTTGGGCACGGCTGTGCCCTCGGCCTATTTTTGGCACACGGAGGAGCCTCGGAAAGTCTCGCGCCATTCCGAGTCCGGCGGACAAAGTTGGCCAGACCCACCCCCCAAGGCTATAGCCCACCCGTTTTTGTGGCCTTTTACCGCTGGACGAACTTGGCGCCCGGCCTTCGGGCGGGTATTTTTGGCGCGGCTGTGCCCGCGGCCTATTTTTAGGCACACGGAGGTGCCTCGGAAAGTCTCGCGCCATTCCGAGTCCGGCGGATGTAGTTGGCCAGCCCCTACCCCCCAGGCTATAGCCCACCCGTTTTTGTGGCCTTTTTCCGCGGGACGAACTTGGCGCCCGGCCTTCGGGCGGGTATTTTTGAGCGCGGCTGTGCCGCGCGGCCTATTTTTTTGGCACACGGAGGCGCCTCACAAAGTCTCGCGCCATTCCGAGTCCGCGGACGAAGTTGGCCAGCCCCACCCCCAAGGCTATAGCCCACCCGTTTTGTGGCCTTTTCCGCTGGACGAACTTGGCGCCCGGCCTTCGGGCTGGTATTTTTGGGCGCGCGGCTGTGCCCATGCTTATTTTTGGCACACGGAGGCACCTCGCAAAGTCTCGCGCCATTCCGAGTCCGGCGGACGAAGTTGGCCAGCCCCACCCCCCAAGGCTATAGCCCACCCGTTTTTGTGGCCTTTTTCCGCTGGACGAACTTGGCGCCCCGGCCTTCGGGTGGGTATTTTTGGGCGCGGCTGTGTCCGCGGCCTATTTTTGGCACATGGAGGTGCCTCGCAAAGTCTCGCGCCATTCCGAGTCCGGCGGACGAAGTTGGCCAGCCCCACCCCCCAAGGCTATAGCCCACCCGTTTTTGTGGCCTTTTACCGCTGGATGAACTTGGCGCCCCGGCCTTCGGGCGGGTATTTTTGGGCGCGGCTGTGCCCGCGGCCTATTTTTGGCACACGGTGGAGGCTCGCAAAGTCTCGCGCCATTCCGAGTCCGGCGGACGAAGTTGGGCAGCCCCACCCACCAAGCCTATAGCCCACCCGTTTTTGTGGCCTTTTTCCGCTGGACGAACTTGGCGCCCCGGCCTTCGGGCGGGTATTTTTGGGCGCGGCTGTGTCCGCGGCCTATTTTTGGCACACGGAGGCGCCTCGCAAAGTCTCGCGCCATTCCGAGTCCGGCGGACGACGTTGGCCAGCCCCACCCCCCAAGGCTATAGCCCACCCGTTTTTGTGGCCTTTTACCGCTGGATGAACTTGGCGTCCCGGCCTTCGGACGGGTATTTTTGGGCGCGGCTATGACCGCGGCCTATTTTTGGCACACGGTGGAGGCTCGCAAAGTCTCGCGCCATTCCGAGTCCGGCGGACGAAGTTGGCCAGCCCCACCCACCAAGCCTATAGCCCACCCGTTTTTGTGGCCTTTTTCCGCTGGACGAACTTGGCGCCCCGGCCTTCGGGCGGGTATTTTTGGGCGCGGCTGTGCCTACGGCCTATTTTTGGCACACGGAGGCGCCTCGCAAAGTCTCGCGCCATTCCGAGTCCGGCGGACGACGTTGGCCAGCCCCACCCCCCAAGGCTATAGCCCACCCGTTTTTGTGGCCTTTTTCCGCTGGACGAACTTGGCGCCCCGGCCTTCGGGCAGGTATTTTTGGGCGCGGCAGTGCCCGCGGCCCATTTTTGGCACACGGAGGCGCCTCGTAAACTCTCGCGCCATTCCGAGTTCGGCTGACGAAGTTGGCTAGCCCCACCCCCCAAGGCTATAGCCCACCCGTTTTTGTGGCCTTTTTCCGCTTGACGAACTTGGCGCCCCGGCCTTCGGGCGGGTATTTTTGGCACACGGAGGTGCCTCGCAAACTCTAGCACCATTCCGAGTCCGGCGGACGAAGTTGGCCAGCCCCACCCCCCAAGGCTATAGCCCACCCGTTTTTGTGGCCTTTTTCCGCTGGACGAACTTGGCGCCCCGGCCTTCGGGCGGGTATTTTTGGGCGCGGCTGTGGCCGCGGCCTATTTTTGGCACACAGAGGTGCCTCGCAAAGTCTCGCGCCATTCCGAGTCCGGCGGACGAAGTTGGCCAGCCCCACCCCCCAAGGCTATAGCCCACCGGTTTTTGTGGCCTTTTTCCGCTGGACGAACTTGGCGCCCCGGCCTTCGGGCGGGTATTTTTGGGCGCGGCTGTGCCCGCGGCCTATTTTAGGCACACGGAGGCGCCTCACAAAGTCTCGTGCCATTCCGAGTCCGGCGGATGTAGTTGGCCAGCCCCACCCCCCAAGGCTATAGCCCACCCGTTTTTGTGGCCTTTTACCGCTGGACGAACTTGGCGCCCCGGCCTTCGGGCGGGTATTTTTGGGCGCGGCTGTGCCCGCGTCCTATTTTTGGCAAACGGAGGCGCCTCACAATGTCTCGCGCCATTCCGAGTCCGGCGGACGAAGTTGGCCAGCCCCACCCCCCAAGACTATAGCCCACCCGTTTTTGTGGCCTTTTTCCGCTGGACGAACTTGGCGCCCCGGCCTTCGGGCTGGTATTTTTGGGTGCGGCTGTGCCCGCGGCCTATTTTTGGCACACGGAGGCACCTCGCAAAGTCTCACGCCATTCCGAGTCCGGCGGACGAAGTTGGCCAGCCCCACCCCCCAAGGCTATAGCCCACCCGTTTTTGTGGCCTTTTTCCGCTGGACGAACATGGCGCCCCGGCCTTCGGGCGGGTATTTTTGGGCACGGCTGTGCCCTCGGCCTATTTTTGGCACACGGAGGCGGCTCGGAAAGTCTCGCGCCATTCCGAGTCCGGCGGACGAAATTGGCCAGCCCCACCCCCCAAGGCTATAGCCCACCCGTTTTTGTGGCTTTTTACCGCTGGATGAACTTGGCGCCCCGGCCTTCGGGCGGGTATTTTTGGGCGCGGCTGAGCCCGCGGCCTATTTTTGGCACACGGAGGCACCTCGCAAAGTCTCGCGGCATTCCGAGTCCGGCGGACGAAATTGGCCAGCCCCACCCCCCAAGGCTATAGCCCACCCGTTTTTGCGGCCTTTTTCCGCTGGACATACTTGGCTCCCCGGCATTCGGGCGGGTATTTTTGGGCGCGGCTGTGCCCGCAGCCTATTTTTGGCACACGGAGACGCCTCGCAAAGTCTCGCGCCATTCCGAGTCCGGCGGACGAAGTTGGCCAGCCCCACCCCCCAAGGCTATAGCCCACCCGTTTTTGTGGCCTTTTTCTGCTGGACGAACTTGGCGCCCCGGCCTTCGGGCGGGTATATTTGGGCGCGGCTGTGCCCGCGGCCTATTTTTGGCACACGGAGGCGCCTCGCAAAGTCTCGCGCCATTCCGAGTCCGGCGGACGAAGTTGGCCAGCCCCACCCCCCAAGGCTATAGCCCACCCGTTTTTGTGGCCTTTTACCGCTGGACGAACTTGGCGCCCCGGCCTTCGGGCGGGTATTTTTGGACGCGGCTGTTCCCGCGGCCAATTTTTGGCACACGGAGGTGCCTCGCAAAGTCTCGCGCCATTCCGAGTCCGGCGGACGAAGTTGGCCAGCCCCACCCCCCAAGGCTATAGCCCACCCGTTTTTGTGGCCTTTTACCGCTGAACCAACTTGGCGCCCCAGCATTCGGGCGGGTATATTTGGGTCCGGCTGTGCCCGCGGCCTATTTTTGGCACACGGAGGCGCCTCGCAAAGTCTCGCGCCATTCCGAGTCCGGCGGACGAAGTTGGCCAGCCCCACCCCCCAAGGCTATAGCCCACCCGTTTTTGTGGCCTTTTACCGCTGGACGAACTTGGCGCCCCGGCCTTCGGGCGGGTATTTTTGGGCATGGCTGTGCCCGCAGCCTATTTTTGGCGCACGGAGGCGCCTCGTAAAGTCTCGCGCCATTCCGAGTCCGGCGGATGAAGTTGGCCAGCCCCACCCCCCAAGGCTATAGCCCACCCGTTTTTGCGGCCTTTTTCCGCTGGACATACTTGGCTCCCCGGCATTCGGGCGGGTATTTTTGGGCGCGGCTGTGCCCGCAGCCTATTTTTGGCACACGGAGGCGCCTCGCAAAGTCTCGCGCCATTCCGAGTCCGGCGGACGAAGTTGGCCAGCCCCACCCCCCAAGGCTATAGCCCACCCGTTTTTGTGGCCTTTTTCCGCTGGACGAACTTGGCGCCCCGGCTTTCGGGCGGGTATTTTTGGGCGCGGCTGTGCCAGCGGCCTATTTTTGGCACATGGAGGCGCCTCGCAAAGTCTCGCGCCATTCCGAGTCCGGCGGACGAAGTTGGCCAGCCCCACCCCCCAAGGCTATAGCCCACCCGTTTTTGTGGCCTTTTACCGGTGGACGAACTTGGCACCCCGGCCTTCGGGCGGGTATTTTTGGGCGCAGCTGTGCCCGCGGCCTATTTTTGGCACACGGAGGCGCCTCGTAAAGTCTCGCGCCATTCCGAGTCCGGCGGATGAAGTTGGCCAGCCCCACCCCCCAAGGCTATAGCCCACCCGTTTTTGCGGCCTTTTTCCGCTGGACATACTTGGCTCCCCGGCATTCGGGCGGGTATTTTTGGGCGTAGCTGTGCCCGCAGCCTATTTTTGGCACACGGAGGCGCCTCGCAAAGTCTCGCGCCATTCCGAGTCCGGCGGACGAAGTTGGCCAGCCCCACCCCCCAAGGCTATAGCCCACCCGTTTTTGTGGCCTTTTTCCGCTGGACGAACTTGGCGCCCCGGCATTCGGGAGGGTATTTTTGGGCGCGGCTGTGTCCACGGCCTATTTTTGGCACATGGAGGCGCCTCACAAAGTCTCGCGCCATTCCGAGTCCGGCGGACGAAGTTGGCCAGCCCCACCCCCCAAGGCTATAGCCCACCCGTTTTTGTGGCCTTTTACCGCTGGACGAACTTTGCGCCCCGGCCTTCGGGCGGGTATTTTTGGGTGCGGCTGTGTCCGCGGCCTATTTTTGGCACACGGAGGCACCTCGCAAAGTCTCGTACCATTCCGAGTCCGGCGGACGAAGTCGGCCAGCCCCACCCCCCAAGGCTATAGCGCACCCGTTTTTGTGGCCTTTTACCGCTGGAAGAACTTGGCGCCCCGGCCTTCGGGCGGGTATTTTTGGGCGCGGCTGTGCCCGCGGCCTATTTTTGGCACACGGAGGCGCCATTACGAGTCCGGCGGACGAAGTTGGCCAGCCCCACCCCCCAAGGCTATAGCCCACTCGTTTTTGTGGCCTTTTACCGCTGGACGAACTTGGCGCCCCGGCCTTCGGGCGGGTATTTTTGGGCATGGCTGTGCCCGCGGCCTATTTTTGGCGCACGGAGGCGCCTCGTAAAGTCTCGCGCCATTCCGAGTCCGGCGGATGAAGTTGGCCAGCCCCACCCCTCAAGGCTATAGCCCACCCGTTTTTGCGGCCTTTTTCCGCTGGACATACTTGGCTCCCCGGCATTCGGGCGGGTATTTTTGGGCGCGGCTGTGCCCGCAGCCTATTTTTGGCACACGGAGGCGCCTCGCAAAGTCTCGCGCCATTCCGAGTCCGGCGGACGAAGTTGGCCAGCCCCACCCCCCAAGGCTATAGCCCACCCGTTTTTGTGGCCTTTTTCCGCTGGACGAACTTGGCGCCCCGGCATTCGGGCGGGTATTTTTGGGCGCGGCTGTGTCCACGGCCTATTTTTGGCACACGGAGGCGCCTCACAAAGTCTCGCGCCATTCCGAGTCCGGCGGACGAAGTTGGCCAGCCCCACCCCCCAAGGCTATAGCCCACCCGTTTTTGTGGCCTTTTACCGCTGGACGAACTTGGCGCCCCGGCCCTCGGGCGGGTATTTTTGGGTGCGGCTGTGTCCGCGGCCTATTTTTGGCACACGGAGGCACCTCGCAAAATCTCGCGCCATTCCGAGTCCGGCGGACGAAGTTGGCCAGCCCCACCCCCCAAGGCTATAGCCCACCCGTTTTTGTGGCCTTTTTCCGCTGGACGAACTTGGCGCCCCGGCCTTCGGGCGGGTATTTTTGGGCGCGGCTGTGCCCGCGGCCTATTTTTGGCACACGGAGCGCCTCGCCAAGTCACGCACCATTCCGAGTCCGGCGGACGAAGTTGGCCAGCCCCACCCCCCAAAGTTATAGCCCACCCGTTTTTGTGGCCTTTTTCCGCTGGAAGAACTTGGCGCCCCGGCCTTCGGGCGGGTATTTTTGGGCGCGGCTGTGTCCGCGGCCTATTTTTAGCACACGGAGGCGCCTCGCAAAGTCTCGAACCATTCCGAGTCCGGCGGACGAAGTTGGCCAGCCCCACCCCCCAAGGCTATAGCCCACCCGTTTTTGTGGCCTTTTTCCGCTGGACGAACTTGGCGCCCCGGCCTTCGGGCGGGTATTTTTGGGCGCGGCTGAGCCCGCGGCCTATTTTTGGCACACGGAGGCGCCTCACAAAGTCTCGCGCCATTCCGAGTCCGGCGGACGAAGTTGGCCAGCCCCACCCCCCAAGGATATAGCCCACCCGTTTTTGTGGCCTTTTTCCGCTGGACGAACTTGGCGCCCCGGCCTTCGGGCGGGTATTTTTTGGCGCGGCTGTGCCCGCGGCCTATTTTTGGCGCACGGAGGCGCCTCGTAAAGTCTCGCGCCATTCCGATTCCGGCGGATGAAGTTGGCCAGCCCCACCCCCCAAGGCTATAGCCCACCCGTTTTTGCGGCCTTTTTCCGCTGGACATACTTGGCTCCCCGGCATTCGGGCGGGTATATTTGGGTCCGGCTGTGCCCGCGGCCTATTTTTGGCACACGGAGGCGCCTCGCAAAGTCTCGCGCCATTCCGAGTCCGGCGGACGAAGTTGGCCAGCCCCACCCCCCAAGGCTATAGCCCACCCGTTTTTGTGGCCTTTTACCGCTGGACGAACTTGGCGCCCCGGCCTTCGGGCGGGTATTTTTGGGCGCGGCTGTGCCCGCGGCCTATTTTTGGCGCACGGAGGCGCCTCGTAAAGTCTCGCGCCATTCCGAGTCCGGCGGATGAAGTTGGCCAGCCCCACCCCCCAAGGCTATAGCCCACCCGTTTTTGCGGCCTTTTTCCGCTGGACATACTTGGCTCCCCGGCATTCGGGCGGGTATTTTTGGGCGCGGCTGTGCCCGCAGCCTATTTTTGGCACACGGAGGCGCCTCGCAAAGTCTCGCGCCATTCCGAGTCCGGCGGACGAAGTTGGCCAGCCCCACCCCCCAAGGCTATAGCCCACCCGTTTTTGTGGCCTTTTTCCGCTGGACGAACTTGGCGCCCCGGCTTTCGGACGGGTATTTTTGGGCGCGGCTGTGCCAGCGGCCTATTTTTGGCACACGGAGGCGCCTCGCAAAGGCTCGCGCCATTCCGAGTCCGGCGGATGAAGTTGGCCAGCCCCACCCCCCAAGGCTATAGCCCACCCGTTTTTGTGGCCTTTTACCGGTGGACGAACTTGGCACCCCGGCCTTCGGGGGGTATTTTTGGGCGCAGCTGTGCCCGCGGCCTATTTTTGGCACACGGAGGCGCCTCGTAAAGTCTCACGCCATTCCAAGTCCGGCGGATGAAGTTGGCCAGCCCCACCCCCCAAGGCTATAGCCCACCCGTTTTTGCGGCCTTTTTCCGCTGGACATACTTGGCTCCCCGGCATTCGGGCGGGTATTTTTGGGCGCGGCTGTGCCCGCAGACGGGTATTTTTGGGCGGCACACGGAGGCGCCTTTCTGGCACAGTGTCGCGCCATTACGAGTCCGGCGGACGAAGTTGGCCAGCCCCACCCCCCAAGGCTATAGCCCACCCGTTTTTGTGGCCTTTTACCGCTGGAAGAACTTGGCGCCCCGGCCTTCGGGCGGGTATTTTTGGGCGTGGCTGTGTCCGCGGCCTATTTTTAGCACACGGAGTCGCCTCGCAAAGTCTCGTACCATTCCGAGTCCGGTAGACGAAGTTGGCCAGCCCCACCCCCCAAGGCTATAGCCCACCCGTTTTTGTGGCCTTTTTCCGGTGGACGAACTTGGCGCCCTGGCCTTCGGGCGGGTATTTTTGGGCGTGGCTGAGCCCGCGGCCTATTTTTGGCACACGGAGGCGCCTCACAAAGTCTCGCGCCATTCTGAATCCGGCGGACGAAGTTGGCCAGCCCCACCCCCCAAGGATATAGCCCACCCGTTTTTGTGGCCTTTTACCGCTGGAAGAACTTGGCGCCCCGGCCTTCGGGCGGGTATTTTTGGGCGCGGCTGTGCCCGCGGCCTATTTTTGGCACACGGAGGCGCCAGGACGAGTCCGAGTCGGACGAAGTTGGCCAGCCCCACCCCCCAAGGCTATAGCCCACCCGTTTTTGTGGCCTTTTACCGCTGGAAGAACTTGGCGCCCCGGCCTTCGGGCGGGTATTTTTGGGCGTGGCTGTGTCCGCGGCCTATTTTTAGCACACGGAGTCGCCTCGCAAAGTCTCGCACCATTCCGAGTCCGGTAGACGAAGTTGGCCAGCCCCACCCCCCAAGGCTATAGCCCACCCGTTTTTGTGGCCTTTTTCCGCTGGACGAACTTGGCGCCCTGGCCTTCGGGCGGGTATTTTTGGGCGCGGCTGAGTCCGCGGCCTATTTTTGGCACACGGAGGCGCCTCACAAAGTCTCGCGCCATTCCGAATCCGGCGGACGAAGTTGGCCAGCCCCACCCCCCAAGGATATAGCCCACCCGTTTTTGTGGCCTTTTTCCGCTGGACGAACTTGGCGCCCCGGCCTTCGGGTGGGTATTTTTGGGCGCGGCTGTGGCCGCGGCCAATTTGGGGCACACGGAGGCGACTCGCAAAGTCTCGCGCCATTCCGAGTCCGGCGGACGATGTTGGCCAGCCCCACCCCCCAAGGCTATAGCCCACCCGTTTTTGTGGCCTTTTTCTGCTGGGCGAACTTGGCGGCCCGGCCTTCGGGCGGGTATTTTTGGGCACGGCTCTGCCCGCGGCCTATTTTTGGCACATGGAGGTGCCTTGCAAAGTCTCGCGCCATTCCGAGTCCGGCGGACGAAGTTAGCCAGCCCCACCCCCCAAGGCTATAGCCCACCCGTTTTTGTGGCCATTTTCCGCTGCACGAACTTGGCGCCCAGGCCTTCGGGCGGGTATTTTTGGGCGCGGCTGTGCCCGCGGCCTATTTTTGGCACACGGAGGCGCCTCGCAAACTCTCGGGCCATTCCGAGTCCGGCGGACGAAGTTGGCCAGCCCCACCCCCCAAGGGTATAGGCCACCCGTTTTTGTGGCCTTTTACCGCTGGAAGAACTTGGCGCCCCGGCCTTCGGGCGGGTATTTTTGGGCGTGGCTGTGTCCGCGGCCTATTTTTAGCACACGGAGGCGCCTCGCAAAGTCTCGCACCATTCCGAGTCCGGCGGACGAAGTTGGCCAGCCCCACCCCCCTAGGCAATAGCCCACCCGTTTTTGTGGCCTTTTTCCGCTGGACGAACTTGGCGCCCTGGCCTTCGGGCGGGTATTTTTGGGCGCGGCTGAGCCCGCGGCCTATTTTTAGCACACGGAGGCGCCTCGCAAAGTCTCGCACCATTCCGAGTCCGGCGGACGAAGTTGGCCAGCCCCACCCCCCTAGGCAATAGCCCACCCGTTTTTGTGGCCTTTTTCCGCTCGACGAACTTGGCGCCCTGGCCTTCGGGCGGGTATTTTTGGGCGCGGCTGAGTCCGCGGCCTATTTTTGGCACACGGAGGCGCCTCACAAAGTCTCGCGCCATTCCGAGTCCGGCGGACGAAGTTGGCCAGCCCCACCCCCCAAGGCTATAGCCCACCCGTTTTTGTGGCCGTTTTTCGCTGGGCAAACTTGGCGCCCCGGACTTCGGGCGGGTATTTTTGGTCACGGCTGCGCCCGCGGCTTATTTTTGGCACACGGAGGCGCTTCGCAAAGTCTCGCGCCATTCCGAGTCCGGCGGACGAAGTCGGCCAGCCCCACCCCCCAAGGCTATAGCCCACCCGTTTTTGTGGCCTTTTTCCGCTGGACGAAATTGGCGCCCCGGCCTTCGGGCGGGTATTTTTGGACGCGGCTGTGTCCATGCCTATTTTTGGCCCACGGAGGTGCCTCGCAAAGTCTCGCGCCATTCCGAGTCCGGCGGACGAAGTTGGCCAGCCCCACCCCCCAAGGCTATAGCCCACCCGTTTTTGTGGCCTTTTACCGCTGGACGAACTTGGCGCCCCGGCCTTCGGGCGGGTATTTTTGGGCGCGGCCATGACCGCGGCCTATTTTTGGTACACGGAGGCGCCTCGTAAAATCTCGCGCCATTCCGAGTCCGGCGGACGAAGTTGGCCCGCCCGACCCCCCAAGGCTATAGCCCACCCGTTTTTGTGGCCTTTTTCCGCTGGACGAACTTGGCGCCCCGGCCTTCGGGCGGGTATTTTTGGGCGCGGCTGTGCCCGCGGCCTATTTTTGGCACACCGAGGTGCCTCGTAAAGTCTCGCGCCATTCCGATTCTGGCAGACGAAGTTGGCCTGCCCCACCCCCCAAGGCTATAGCCCACCCGTTTTTGTGGCCTTTTACCGCTGGACGTACATGGCGCCCCGGCCTTCGGGCGGGTATTTTTGGGCGCGGCTGTGCCCGCGGCCTATTTTTGGCACACGGAGGTGCCTCGCAAAGTCTCGTGCCATTCCGAGTCCGGCGGACGAAGTCGCCCAGCCCCACCCCCCAAGGCTATAGCCCACCCGTTTTTGTGGCCTTTTTCCGCTGGACGAACTTGGCGCCCCGGCCTTCGGGCGGGTATTTTTGGGCGCGGCTGTGTCCGCGGCCTATTTTTGGCCCACGGAGCCGCCTCGCAAAGCATCGCGCCATTCCGAGTCCGGCGGACGAAGTTGGCCAGCCCCACCCCCCAAGGCTATAGCCCACCCGTTTTTGTGGCCTTTTACCGCTGGACGAACTTGGCGCCCCGGCCTTCAGGCGGGTATTTTTGGGCGCGGCTGTGCCCGCGGATTATTTTTGGCACATGGAGACGCCTCGTAAAGTCTCGCGCCATTCCGAGTCCGGCGGACGAAGTTGGCCCACCCCACCCCCCAAGGCTATTGCCCACCCGTTTTTGTGGCCTTTTTCCGCTGGACGAACTTGGCGCCCCGGCCTTCGGGCGGGTATTTTTGGGCGCGGCCGTGCCCGCGGCCTATTTTTGGCACACGGAGGCGCCTCGCAATGTCTCGCGCCATTCCGAGTCTGGCAGACGAAGTTGGCCTGCCCCACCCCCCAAGGGTATAGGCCACCCGTTTTTGTGGCCTTTTACCGCTGGAAGAACTTGGCGCCCCGGCCTTCGGGCGGGTATTTTTGGGCGTGGCTGTGTCCGCGGCCTATTTTTAGCACACGGAGGCGCCTCGCAAAGTCTCGCACCATTCCGAGTCCGGCGGACGAAGTTGGCCAGCCCCACCCCCCTAGGCAATAGCCCACCCGTTTTTGTGGCCTTTTTCCGCTGGACGAACTTGGCGCCCTGGCCTTCGGGCGGGTATTTTTGGGCGCGGCTGAGCCCGCGGCCTATTTTTAGCACACGGAGGCGCCTCGCAAAGTCTCGCACCATTCCGAGTCCGGCGGACGAAGTTGGCCAGCCCCACCCCCCTAGGCAATAGCCCACCCGTTTTTGTGGCCTTTTTCCGCTCGACGAACTTGGCGCCCTGGCCTTCGGGCGGGTATTTTTGGGCGCGGCTGAGCCCGCGGCCTATTTTTGGCACACGGAGGCGCCTCACAAAGTCTCGCTCCATTCCGAGTCCGGCGGACGAAGTTGGCCAGCCCCACCCCCCAAGGCTATAGCCCACCCGTTTTTGTGGCCGTTTTTCGCTGGGCAAACTTGGCGCCCCGGACTTCGGGCGGGTATTTTTGGTCACGGCTGCGCCCGCGGCTTATTTTTGGCACACGGAGGCGCTTCGCAAAGTCTCGCGCCATTCCGAGTCCGGCGGACGAAGTCGGCCAGCCCCACCCCCCAAGGCTATAGCCCACCCGTTTTTGTGGCCTTTTTCCGCTGGACGAAATTGGCGCCCCGGCCTTCGGGCGGGTATTTTTGGACGCGGCTGTGTCCGCGGCCTATTTTTGGCCCACGGAGGTGCCTCGCAAAGTCTCGCGCCATTCCGAGTCCGGCGGACGACGTTGGCCAGCCCCACCCCCCAAGGCTATAGCCCACCCGTTTTTGTGGCCTTTTACCGCTGGACGAACTTGGCGCCCCGGCCTTCGGGCGGGTATTTTTGGGCGCGGCCATGACCGCGGCCTATTTTTGGTACACGGAGGCGCCTCGTAAAATCTCGCGCCATTCCGAGTCCGGCGGACGAAGTTGGCCCGCCCGACCCCCCAAGGCTATAGCCCACCCGTTTTTGTGGCCTTTTTCCGCTGGACGAACTTGGCGCCCCGGCCTTCGGGCGGGTAATTTTTGGAGGGGCTGTGGACGTGGCCTATTTTTGGTACACCGAGGTGCCTCGCAAAGTCTCGCGCCATTCCGATTCTGGCAGACGAAGTTGGCCTGCCCCACCCCCCAAGGCTATAGCCCACCCGTTTTTGTGGCCTTTTACCGCTGGACGTACATGGCGCCCCGGCCTTCGGGCGGGTATTTTTGGGCGCGGCTGTGCCCGCGGCCTATTTTTGGCACACGGAGGTGCCTCGCAAAGTCTCGTGCCATTCCGAGTCCGGCGGACGAAGTCGCCCAGCCCCACCCCCCAAGGCTATAGCCCACCCGTTTTTGTGGCCTTTTTCAGCCTGACGAAATTGGCGCACCGGCCTTCGGGCGGGTATTTTTGGGCGCGGCTGTGTCCGCGGCCTATTTTTGGCCCACGGAGCCGCCTCGCAAAGCATCGCGCCATTCCGAGTCCGGCGGACGAAGTTGGCCAGCCCCACCCCCCAAGGCTATAGCCCACCCGTTTTTGTGGCCTTTTACCGCTGGACGAACTTGGCGCCCCGGCCTTCAGGCGGGTATTTTTGGGCGCGGCTGTGCCCGCGGATTATTTTTGGCACATGGAGACGCCTCGTAAAGTCTCGCGCCATTCCGAGTCCGGCGGACGAAGTTGGCCCACCCCACCCCCCAAGGCTATTGCCCACCCGGTTTTGTGGCCTTTTTCCGCTGGACGAACTTGGCGCCCCGGCCTTCGGGCGGGTATTTTTGGGCGCGGCCGTGCCCGCGGCCTATTTTTGGCACACGGAGGCGCCTCGCAATGTCTCGCGCCATTCCGAGTCTGGCAGACGAAGTTGGCCTGCCCCACCCCCCAAGGCTATAGCCCACCCGTTTTTGTGGCCTTTTACCGCTGGACGAACTTGGCGCCACGGCCTTCAGGCGGGTATTTTTGGGCGCGGCTGTGTCCGCGGCCTATTTTTAGCACACGGAGGCGCCTCGCAAAGTCTCGCACCATTCCGAGTCCGGCAGACGAAGTTGGCCAGCCCCACCCCCCTAGGCAATAGCCCACCCGTTTTTGTGGCCTTTTTCCGCTGGACGAACTTGGTGCCCTGGCCTTCGGGCGGGTATTTTTGGGCGCGGCTGAGCGCGCGGCCTATTTTTGGCACACGGAGGCGCCTCGCAAAGTCTCGCGCCATTCCGAGTCCGGCGGACGATGTTGGCCAGCCCCACCCCCCAAGGCTATAGCCCACCTGTTTTTGTGGCCTTTTTTCGCTGGGCGAACTTGGCGCCCCGGCCTTCGGGCGGGTATTTTTGGGCACGGCTGTGCCCGCGGCTTATTTTTGGCACACGGAGGCGCTTCGCAAAGTCTCGCGCCATTCCGAGTCCGGCGGACGAAGTCGGCCAGCCCCACCCCGCAAGGCTATATAACCCACCCGTTTTTGGCCTTTTGCCGCTGGGCCGAACTTGGCGCCCGGCCTTCGGGCGGGTATTTTTGAGCGCGGCTGTGGCCGCGGCCTATTTTTGGCCCACGGAGGCGCCTCGCAAAGTCTCGCGCCATTCCGAGTCCGGCGGACGAAGTTGGCCAGCCCCACCCCCCAAGGCTATAGCCCACCCGTTTTTGTGGCCTTTTACCGCTGGACGAACTCGGCGCCCCGGCCTTCGGGCGGGTATTTTTGGACGCGGCTGTGTCCGCGGCCTATTTTTGGCCCACGGAGGCGCCTCGCAAAGTCTCGCGCCATTCCGAGTCCGGCGGACGAAGTTGGCCAGCCCCACCCCCCAAGGCTATAGCCCACCCGTTTTTGTGGCCTTTTACCGCTGGACGAACTTGGCGCCCCGGCCTTCGGGCGGGTATTTTTGGGCGCGGCTGTGCCCGCGGCCTATTTTTGGCACACGGAGGTGCCTCGCAAAGTCTCGCGCCATTCCGAGTCCGGCGGACGAAGTCGGCCAGCCCCACCCCCCAAGGCTATAGCCCACCCGTTTTTGTGGCCTTTTCCCGCTGTACGAACTTGGCGCCCCAGCATTCGGGCGGGTATTTTTGCGCGCGGCTGTGCCCGCGGTTTATTTTTGGCACACGGAGTTGCCTCGCAAAGTCTCGCACCATTCCGAGTCCGGCGGACGAAGTCGGCCAGCCCCACCCCCCAAGGCTATAGCCCACCCGTTTTTGTGGCCTTTTACCGCTGGACGAACTTGGCGCCCCGGCCTTCGGGCGGGTATTTTTGGGCGCGGCTGTGCCCGCGGCCTATTTTTGGCACATGGAGACACCTCGTAAAGTCTCACGCCATTCCGAGTCCGGCGGACGAAGTTGGCCCACCCCACCCCCCAAGGCTATAGCCCACCCGTTTTTGTGGCCTTTTTCCGCTGGACGAACTTGGCGCCCCGGCCTTCGGGGGGGTATTTTTGGGCGCGGCTGTGCCAGTGGCCTATTTTTGGCACACGGAGGTGCCTCGCAAAGTTTCGCGCCATTCCGAGTCTGGCAGACGAAGTTGGCCGGCCCCACCCCCCAAGGCTATAGCCCACCCGTTTTTGTGGCCTTTTACCGCTGGACGAACTTGGCGCCCCGGCCTTCGGGCGGGTATTTATGGGCGCGGCTGTGCCCGCGGACTATTTTTGATACACGGAGGTGCCTCGCAAAGTCTCGTGCCATTCCGAGTCTGGCGGACGAAGTGGGCCAGCCCCACCCCCCAAGGCTATAGCCCACCCGTTTTTGTGGCCTTTTACCGCTGGACGAACTTGGCGCCCCGGCCTTCGGGCGGGTATTTTTGGGCGCGGCTGAGCCCGCGGCCTATTTTTGGCACACGGAGGTGCCTCGTAAAGTCTCGCGCCATTCCGAGTCCGGCGGACGAAGTTGGCCAGCCACACCCCCCAAGGCTATAGCCCACCCGTTTTTGTGGCTTTTTCCGCTGGACGAACTTGGCGCCCCAGCCTTCGGGCGGGTAGTTTTGGGCGCGGCTGTGCCCGCGGCCTATTTTTGGCACACGGAGGGGCCTCGCAAAGTCTCATGCCATTCCGAGTCTGGCGGACGAAGTTGGCCATTCCCACCCCCCAAGGCTATAGCCCACCCGTTTTTGTGGCCATTTTCCGCTGGACGAACTTGGCGCCCCGGCCTTCGGGCGGGTATTTTTGGGCGCGGCTGTGCCCGCGGCCTATTTTTGGCACACGGAGGCGCCTCGCAAAGTCTCGGGCCATTCGGAGTCCGGCGGACGAAGTTGGCCAGCCCCACCCCCCAAGGCTGTAGCCCACCCGTTTTTGTGGCCGTTTTCCACTGGACGAACTTGCCGGCCCGGCCTTCGGGCGGGTATTTTTGGCACGGCTGTGCCCGCGGCCTATTTTTGGTCCACGGAGGTGCCTCGTAAAGTCTCGCGGCATTCCGAGTCCGGCGGACGAAGTTGGCCAGCCCCACCCCCCAAGGCTATAGCCCACCCGTTTTTGTGGCCTTTTTCCGCTGGACGAACTTTGCGCCCCGGCCTTCGGGCTGGTATTTTTGGGCGCGGCTGTGCCCGCGGCCTATTTTTGGCACACGGAGGCGCCTCGCAAAGTCTCGCGCCATTCCGAGTCCGGCGGACGAAGTTGGCCAGCCCCACCCCCCAATGCTATAGCCCACCCGTTTTTGTGGTCTTTTTCCGCTGGACGAACTTGGCGCCCCGGCCTTCGGGCGGGTATTTTTGGGCGTGGCTGTGCCCGCGGCCTATTTTTGGCAGACGGAGGCGCCTCGCAAAGTCTCGCGCCATTCCGAGTCCGGCGGACGAAGTTGGCCAGCCCCACCCCCCAAGGCTATAGGCCACCCGTTTTTGTGGCCTTTTTCCGCTGGACGAACTTGGCGCCCCGGCCTTCGGGCAGGTATTTTTGGGCGCGGCTGTGCCCGCGTCCTATTTTTGGCACACGGAGGCGCCTCGCAAAGTCTCGAAACATTCCGTGTCCGGCGGACGAAGTTGGCCAGCCCCACCCCCCAAGGCTATAGCCCACCCGTTTTTGTGGCCTTTTTCCGCTGGACGAACTTGGCGCCCTGGCCTTCGGGCGGGTATTTTTGGGTGCGGCTGTGCCCGTCGCCTATTTTTGGCACACGGAGGCGCCTCGCAAAGTCTCGCGCCATTCCGAGTCCGGCGGACGAAGTTGGCCAGCCCCACCCCCCAAGGCTAAAGCCCACCCGTTTTTGTGGCCTTTTTCCGCTGGACGAACTTGGCGCCCCGGCCTTCGGGCGGGTATTTTTTGGCGCGGCTGTGCCCGCGGCCTATTTTTGGCACACGGAGGCGCCTCGCAAAGTCTCGCGCCATTCCGAGTCCGGCGGACGAAGTTGGCCAGCCCCACCCCCCAAGGCTATAGCCCACCCGGTTTTGTGGCCTTTTTCCGCGGGCCGAACTTGGCGCCCCGGCCTTCGGGCAGGTATTTTTGGGCGCGGCTGTGCCCGCGGCCTATTATTGGCACACGGAGGTGCCTCGCAAAGTCTCGCAACATTCCGTGTCCGGCGGACGAAGATGGCCAGTCCCACCCCCCAAGCCACCCGTTTTTGTGGCCTTTTTCCGCTGGACGAACTTGGCGCCCCGGCCTTCGGGCAGGTATTTTTGGGCGCGGCTGTGCCCGCGGCCTAGTTTTGGCACACGGAGGCACCTCGCAAAGTCTCGCGCCATTCCGAGTCCGGCGGACTATAGCCCACCCGTTTTTGTGGCCTTTTTCCGCTGGACGAACTTGGCGCCCCGGCCTTCGGGCGGGTATTTTTGGGCGCGGCTGTGCCCATGGCCTATTTTTGGCACACGGAGGCACATCGCAAAGTCTCGCGCCATTCCGAGTCCGGCGGACGAAGTCGGCCAGCCCCACCCCCCAAGGCTATAGCCCACCCGTTTTTGTGGCCTTTTTCCGCTGGACGAACTTGGCGCCCCGGCCTTCGGGCGGGTATTTTTGGGCGCGGCTGTGCCCGCGGCCTATTTTTGGCACACGGAGGTGCCTCGCAAAGTCTCGCGCCATTCCGAGTCCGGCGGACGAAGTTGGCCAGCCCCACCCCCCAAGGCTATAGCCCACCCGTTTTTGTGGCCTTTTTCCGCTGGACGAAGTTGGCGCCCCGGCCTTCGGGCGGGTATTTTTGGGTGCGGCTGTGCCCGTCACCTATTTTTGGCACACGGAGGCGCCATGCAAAGTCTCGCGCCATTCCGAGTCCGGCGGACGAAGTTGGCCAGCCCCACCCCCCAAGGCTATAGCCCACCCGTTTTTGTGGTCTTTTTCCGCTGGACGAACTTGGCGCCCCGGCCTTCGGGCGGGTATTCTTGGGCGCGGCTGTGCCCGCGGCCTATTTTTGGCACACGGAGGCGCATCGCAAAGTCTCGCGCCATTCCGAGTCCGGCGGACGAAGTCGGCCAGCCCCACCCCCCAAGGCTATAGCCCACCCGTTTTTGTGGCCTTTTTCCGCTGGACGAATTGGCGCCCCGGCCTTCGGGCGGGTATTTTTGGGCGTGGCTGTGCCCGCGGCCTATTTTTGGCAGACGGAGGCGCCTCGCAAAGTCTCGCGCCATTCCGAGTCCGGCGGACGAAGTTGGCCAGCCCCACCCCCCAAGGCTATAGGCCACCCGTTTTTGTGGCCTTTTTCCGCTGGACGAACTTGGCGCCCCGGCCTTCGGGCAGGTATTTTTGGGCGCGGCTGTGCCTGCGGCCTATTTTTGGCACACGGAGGCGCCTCGCAAAGTCTCGAAACATTCCGTGTCCGGCGGACGAAGTTGGCCAGCCCCACCCCCCAAGGCTATAGCCCACCCGTTTTTGTGGTCTTTTTCCGCTGGACGAACTTGGCGCCCCGGCCTTCGGGCGGGTATTTTTTGGCGCGGCTGTGCCCGCGGCCTGGCCCAGCACACGGAGGCGCCTCGCAAAGTCTCGCGCCATTCCGAGTCCGGCGGACGAAGTTGGCCAGCCCCACCCCCCAAGGCTATAGGCCACCCGTTTTTGTGGCCTTTTTCCGCTGGACGAACTTGGCGCCCCGGCCTTCGGGCGGGTATTTTTGGGCGCGGCTGTGCCGCGTCCTTTTGGCACACGGAGCGCCTCGCAAAGTCTCGATACATTCCGTGTCCGGCGGACGAAGTTGGCCAGCCCCACCCCCCAAGGCTATAGCCCACCCGTTTTTGTGGCCTTTTTCCGCTGGACGAACTTGGCGCCCTGGCCTTCGGGCGGGTATTTTTGGGTGTGGCTGTGCCCGTCGCCTATTTTTGGCACACGGAGGCGCCTCGCAAAGTCTCGCGCCATTCCGAGTCCGGCGGACGAAGTTGGCCAGCCCCACCCCCCAAGGCTAAAGCCCACCCGTTTTTGTGGCCTTTTTCCGCTGGACGAACTTGGCGCCCCGGCCTTCGGGCGGGTATTTTTTGGCGCGGCTGTGCCCGCGGCCTATTTTTGGCACACGGAGGCGCCTCGCAAAGTCTCGCGCCATTCCGAGTCCGGCGGACGAAGTTGGCCAGCCCCACCCCCCAAGGCTATAGCCCACCCGTTTTTGTGGCCTTTTTCCGCTGGACGAACTTGGCGCCCCGGCCTTCGGGCAGGTATTTTTGGGCGCGGCTGTGCCCGCGGCCTATTATTGGCACACGGAGGTGCCTCGCAAAGTCTCGCAACATTCCGTGTCCGGCGGACGAAGATGGCCAGTCCCACCCCCCAAGCCACCCGTTTTTGTGGCCTTTTTCCGCTGGACGAACTTGGCGCCCCGGCCTTCGGGCAGGTATTTTTGGGCGCGGCTGTGCCCGCGGCCTAGTTTTGGCACACGGAGGCACCTCGCAAAGTCTCGCGCCATTCCGAGTCCGGCGGACTATAGCCCACCCGTTTTTGTGGCCTTTTTCCGCTGGACGAACTTGGCGCCCCGGCCTTCGGGCGGGTATTTTTGGGCGCGGCTGTGCCCATGGCCTATTTTTGGCACACGGAGGCACATCGCAAAGTCTCGTGCCATTCCGAGTCCGGCGGACGAAGTCGGCCAGCCCCACCCCCCAAGGCTATAGCCCACCCGTTTTTGTGGCCTTTTTCCGCTGGACGAACTTGGCGCCCCGGCCTTCGGGCGGGTATTTTTGGGCGCGGCTGTGCCCGCGGCCTATTTTTGGCACACGGAGGTGCCTCGCAAAGTCTCGCGCCATTCCGAGTCCGGCGGACGAAGTTGGCCAGCCCCACCCCCCAAGGCTATAGCCCACCCGTTTTTGTGGCCTTTTTCCGCTGGACGAAGTTGGCGCCCCGGCCTTCGGGCGGGTATTTTTGGGTGCGGCTGTGCCCATCACCTATTTTTGGCACACGGAGGCGCCATGCAAAGTCTCGCGCCATTCCGAGTCCGGCGGACGAAGTTGGCCAGCCCCACCCCCCAAGGCTATAGCCCACCCGTTTTTGTGGTCTTTTTCCGCTGGACGAACTTGGCGCCCCGGCCTTCGGGCGGGTATTTTTGGGCGCGGCTGTGCCCGCGGCCTATTTTTGGCACACGGAGGCGCCTCGCAAAGTCTCGAAACATTCCGTGTCCGGCGGACGAAGTTGGCCAGCCCCACCCCCCAAGGCTATAGCCCACCCGTTTTTGTGGCCTTTTTCCGCTGGACGAACTTGGCGCCCTGGCCTTCGGGCGGGTATTTTTGGGTGTGGCTGTGCCCGTCGCCTATTTTTGGCACACGGAGGCGCCTCGCAAAGTCTCGCGCCATTCCGAGTCCGGCGGACGAAGTTGGCCAGCCCCACCCCCCAAGGCTAAAGCCCACCCGTTTTTGTGGCCTTTTTCCGCTGGACGAACTTGGCGCCCCGGCCTTCGGGCGGGTATTTTTGGCGGCTGCTGTGCCGCGGCCTATTTTGTGGCACACGGAGGGGCCTCGCAACGCCTCGCGCCATTCCTCGTCCGGGGTACGATGTTGGCCAGCCCCACCCCAAGGCTATAGCCCACCCGTTTTTGTGGCCTTTTTCCGCTGGACGAACTTGGCGCCCCGGCCTTCGGGCGGGTATTTTTTGGCGCGGCTGTGCCCGCGGCCTATTATTGGCACACGGAGGTGCCTCGCAAAGTCTCGCAACATTCCGTGTCCGGCGGACGAAGATGGCCAGTCCCACCCCCCAAGCCACCCGTTTGTTGGCCATTTTTCCGCTGGGCGAACTTGGCGCCCGGCCTTCGGGCAGGTATTTTTGGGCGTGGCTGTGCCCATGGCCTAGTTTTTGCACACGGAGGCACCTCGCAAAGTCTCGCGCCATTCCGAGTCCGGCGGACTATAGCCCACCCGTTTTTGTGGCCTTTTTCCGCTGGGGCAGGTAACTTGGCGCCCGGCCTTCGGGCGGGTATTTTTAGGCGCGGCTGTGCCCATGGCCCTTTTTTGGCACACGGAGGCACATCGCAAAGTCTCGCGCCATTCAGTCCGCCGGACCGCCAGGCGAGCCCGAGTTGGCCAGCCCCACCCCAAGGCTATAGCCACCCGTTTTGTGGCCTTTTCCGCTGGACTGGCCAGAACTTGGCGCCCGGCCTCCGGGCGGGTATTTTGGGTGCGACTGTGCCCGCAGCCTATTTTTGGCACACAGAGGCGCCTCGTAAAGTCTCGTGCCATTCCGAGTCCGCGGGACGGTTGGCCAGCCCCACCCCCAAGGCTATAGCCCACCCGTTTTTGTGGCCTTTTTCCGCTGGACGAACTTGGCGCCCGCCTTGAAGGCGGGTATTTTTGGGCGCGGCTGTGCCGTGGCCTATTTTTGGAACACGGAGGCGCCTCGCAAAGTCTCGCGCCATTCCGAGTCCGGTGGACCAGTTGGCCTGCCCTACCCCCAAGGCAATAGCCCACCCGTTTTGTGGCCTTTTACCGCTGGACGAACTTGGCGCCCCGGCCTTCGGGCAGGTATTTTTGGGCGCGGCTGTGCCCGCGGTCTATTTTTGGCACACGGAGGCCCCTCGGAAAGTATCGTGCAATTCCGAGTCCGGCGGACGAAGTTGGCCAGCCCCACCCCCCAAGGCTATAGCCCACCCGTTTTTGTGGCCTTTTACCGCTGGACGAACATGGCGCCCGGCCTTCGGGGCGGGTATTTTTGGCGCGGCTGTGCCCGCGGCCTATTTTTGGCCCCACAGGCGCCTCGTAAAGTCTCGTGCCATTCCGAGTCTGGCGGAAGAAGTTGGCCAGCCCCACCCCCCAAAGATATAGCCCACCCGTTTTTGTGGCCTTTTACCGCTGGACGAACTTGGCGCCCCGGCCTTCGGGCAGGTATTTTTGGGCGCGGCTGTGCCCGCGCCCTAATGAATGCACACGGAGGCGCCTCGCAAAGTCTCGCGCCATTCCGAGTCCGGCGGACGAAGTTGGCCTGCCCTACCCCCCACGGCAATAGCCCACACGTTTTTGTTGCCTTTTACCGCTGGACGATATTGGCGCCGCGGCCTTCGGGTGGGTATTTTTGGTCACGCCTGTGCCCGCGGCCTATTTTTGGCACACGGAGGCGCCTCGCAAAGTCTCGCGCCATTCCGAGTCCGGCGGACGAAGTTGGCCTGCCCCACCCCCAAGGCAATATCCCACCCGTTTTTGTGGCCTTTTACCGCTGGACGAACTTGGTGCCCCGGCCTTCGGGTAGGTATTTTTGGGTGCGGCTGTGCCCGCGGTCTATTTTTGGCACACGGAGGCCCCTCGGAAAGTTTCGTGCAATTCCGAGTCCGGCGGACGAAGTTGGCCAGCCCCACCCCCCAAGGCTATAGCCCACCCGTTTTTGTGGCCTTTTACCGCTGGACGAACTTGGCGCCCCGGCCTTCGGGCAGGTATTTTTGGGCGCGGCTGTGCCCGCGGCCTATTTTTGGCACACGGAGGCGCCTCGCAAAGTCTCGCGCCATTCCGAGTCCGGCGGACGAAGTTGGCCAGCCCCACCCCCCAAGGCTATAGCCCACCCGTTTTTGTGGCCTTTTTCCGCTGGACGAACTTGGCGCCCCGGCCTTCGGGCGGGTATTTTGGGTACGGCTGTGCCCGCAGCCTATTTTTGGCACACAGAGGCGCCTCGTAAAGTCTCGTGCCATTCCGAGTCCGGCGGACGAAGTTGGCCAGCCCCACCCCCCAAGGCTATAGCTTACCCGTTTTTGTGGCCTTTTTCCGCTGGACGAACTTGGCGCCCCGGCCATCGGGCGGGTATTTTTGGGTGCGGCTGTGCCCGTGGCCTATTTTTGGCACACGGAGGCGCCTCGCAAAGTCTCGCGCCATTCCGAGTCCGGCAGACGAAGTTGGCCAGCCCCACCCCCCAAGGCTATAGCCCACCCGTTTTTGTGGCCTTTTACCGCTGGACGAACTTGGCGCCCTGGCCTTCGGGCGGGTATTTTTGGACGCGGCTGTGCCCGCGTCTTATTTTTGGCACACGGAAGCGCCTCGCAAAGTCTCGCGCCATTCCGAGTCCGGCGGACGAAGTTGCCCAGTCCTACCCCCCAAGGCTATAGCCCACCCGTTTTTTTGGCCTTTTACCGCTGGACGAAATTGGCGCCCCGGCCTTCGGGTGGGTATTTTTGGGCGCGACTGTGCCCGTGGCCTATTTTTGGCACACGGAGGCGCCTCGCAAAGTCTCGCGCCATTCCGAGCCCGGCGGACGAAGTGGGCCAGCCCCACCCCCCAAGGCTATAGCCCACCCGTTTTTGTGGCCTTTTACCGCTGGACGAACTTGGCGCCCCGGCCTTCGGGTGGGTATTTTTGGTCACGCCTGTGCCCGCGGCCTATTTTTGGCACACGGAGACGCCTCGCAAAGTCTCGCGCCATTCCGAGTCCGGCGGACGAAGTTGGCCTGCCCCACCCCCAAGGCAATAGCCCACCCGTTTTTGTGGCCTTTTACCGCTGGACGAACTTGGCGCCCCGGCCTTTGGGCAGGTATTTTTGGTCGCGACTGTGCCCGCGGCCTATTTTTGGCACACGGAGGTGCCTCGCAAAGTCTCGCGCCATTCCGAGTCCGGCAGACGAAGTTGGCCACCCCCACCCCCCAAGGCTATAGCCCACCCGTTTTTGTGGCCTTTTTCCGCTGGACGAACTTGGCGCCCCGGCCTTCGGGCGGGTATTTTGGGCGCGGCTGTGCCCGCTGCCTATTTTTGGCACACAGAGGCGCCTCAAAAAGTCTCGTGCCATTCCGAGTCCGGCGGACGAAGTTGGCCAGCCCCACCCCCCAAGGCTATAGCCCACCCGTTTTTGTGGCCTTTTTCCGCTGGACGAACTTGGCGCCCCGGCCTTCGGGCGGGTAGTTTTGGGTGCGGCTGTGTCCGTGGCCTATTTTTGGCACACGGAGGCGCCTCGCAAAGTCTCGCGCCATTCCGAGTCCGGCAGACGAAGTTGGCCAGCCCCACCCCCCAAGGCTATAGCCCACCCGTTTTTGTGGCCTTTTACCGCTGGACGAACTTGGCGCCCCGGCCTTCGGGCGGGTATTTTTGGACGTGGCTGTGCCCGCGTCTTATTTTTGGCACACGGAGCTACCTCGCAAAGTCTCGCGCCATTCCGAGTCCGGCGGACGAAGTTGCCCAATCCTACCCCCCAAGGCTATAGCCCACCCGTTTTTTTGGCCTTTTACCGCTGGACGAACTTGGCGCCCCGGCCTTCGGGTGGGTATTTTTGGGCGCGGCTGTGCCCGTGGCCTATTTTTGGCACACGGAGGCGCCTCGCAAAGTCTCGCGCCATTCCGAGCCCGGCGGACGAAGTTGGCCAGCCCCACCCCCCAAGGCTATAGCCCACCCGTTTTTGTGGCCTTTTACCGCTGGACGAACTTGGCGCCCCAGCCTTCGGGCGGGTATTTTTGGGCGTGGCTGTGCCCGCGGCCTATTTTTGGCACACGGAGGCGCCTCGCAAAGTCTCGCGCCGTTCCGAGTCCGGCGGACGAAGTTGGCCAGCCCTACCACCCAAGGCTATAGCCCACCCGTTTTTGTGCCCTTTTACCGCTGGACGAACTTGGCTCCCCGGCCTTCGGGTGGGTATTTTTGGTCACGCCTGTGCCCGCGGCCTATTTTTGGCACACGGAGGCTCCTCGCAAAGTCTCGCGCCATTCCGAGTCCGGCGGACGAAGTTGGCCTGCCCCACCCCCAAGGCAATAGCCCACCCGTTTTTCTGGCCTTTTACCGCTGGACGAACTTGGCGCCCCGGCCTTGGGGCAGGTATTTTTGGGCGCGGCTGTGCCCGCGGCCTATTTTTGGCACACGGAGGTGCCTCGCAAAGTCTCGCGCCATTCCGAGTCCGGCAGACGAAGTTGGCCAGCCCCACCCCCCAAGGCTATAGCCCACCCGTTTTTGTGGCCTTTTTCCGCTGGACGAACTTGGCGCCCCGGCCTTCGGGCGGGTATTTTGGGCGCGGCTGTGCCCGCAGCCTATTTTTGGCACACAGAGGCGCCTCGTAAAGTCTCGTGCCATTCTGAGTCCGGCGGACGAAGTTGGCCAGCCCCACCCCCCAAGGCTATAGCCCACCCGTTTTTGTGGCCTTTTTCCGCTGGACGAACTTGGCGCCCCGGCCTTCGGGCGGGTATTTTTGGGCGCGGCTGTGCCCGCGGCTTATTTTTAGCACACGGAGGCGCCTCGCAAAGTCTCGCGCCATTCCGAGTCCGGCGGACGAAGTTGCCCAGTCCTACCCCCCAAGGCTATAGCCCAACCGTTTTTTTGGCCTTTTACCGCTGGACGAACTTGGCGCCCCGGCCTTCGGGTGGGTATTTTTGGGCGTGGCTGTGCCCGTGGCCTATTTTCGGCACACGGAGGCGCCTCGCAAAGTCTCGCGCCATTCCGAGCCCGGCGGACGAAGTTGGCCAGCCCCACCCCCCAAGGCTATAGCCCACTCGTTTTTGTGGCATTTTACCGCTGGACGAACTTGGCGCCCCAGCCTTCGGGCGGGTATTTTTGGGCGCGGCTGTGCCCGCGGCCTATTTTTCGCACACGGAGGTGCCTCGCAAAGTCTCGCGCCATTCCGAGTCCGGCGGACGAAGTTGGCCAGCCCTACCACCCAAGGCTATAGCCCACCCGTTTTTGTGGCCTTTTACCGCTGGACGAACTTGGCGCCCCGGCCTTCGGGTGGGTATTTTTGGGCGCGGCTGTGCCCGCGGCCTATTTTTCGCACACGGAGGCGCCTCGCAAAGTCTCGCACCATTCCGAGACCGGCGGACGAAGTTGGCCTGCCCCACCCCCAGGGCAATTACCCACCCGTTTTTGTGGCCTTTTACCGCTGGACGAACTTGGCGCCCCGGCCTTCGGGCAGGTATTTTTGGGCGCGGCTGTGCCCGCGGCCTATTTTTGGCACACGGAGGCGCCTCGCAAAGTCTCGCGCCATTCCGAGTCCGGCGGACGAAGTTGGCCAGCCCCACCCCCCAAGGCTATAGCCCACCCGTTTTTGTGGCCTTTTTCTGCTGGACGAACATGGCGCCCCAGCTTTCGGGCGGGTATTTTTGGGTGCGGCTGTGCCCGTGGCCTATTTTTGGCACACGGAGGCGCCTCGCAAAGTCTCGCGCCATTCCGAGTCCGGCAGACGAAGTTGGCCAGCCCCACCACCCAAGGCTATAGCCCACCCGTTTTTGTGGCCTTTTACCGCTGGACGAACTTGGCGCCCCGGCCTTGGGGCAGGTATTTTTGGGCGCGGCTGTGCCCGCGGCCTATTTTTGGCACACGGAGGTGCCTCGCAAAGTCTCGCGCCATTCCGAGTCCGGCGGACGAAGTTGGCCAGCCCCACCCCCAAGGCTATAGCCCACCCGTTTTTGTGGCCTTTTTCCGCTGGACGAACTTGGCGCCCCGGCCTTCGGGCGGGTATTTTGGGCGCGGCTGTGCCCGCAGCCTATTTTTGGCACACAGAGGCGCCTCGTAAAGTCTCGTGCCATTCTGAGTCCGGCGGACGAAGTTGGCCAGCCCCACCCCCCAAGGCTATAGCCCACCCGTTTTTGTGGCCTTTTTCCGCTGGACGAACTTGGCGCCCCGGCCTTCGGGCGGGTATTTTTGGGCGCGGCTGTGCCCGCGGCTTATTTTTAGCACACGGAGGCGCCTCGCAAAGTCTCGCGCCATTCCGAGTCCGGCGGACGAAGTTGCCCAGTCCTACCCCCCAAGGCTATAGCCCACCCGTTTTTTTGGCCTTTTACCGCTGGACGAACTTGGCGCCCCGGCCTTCGGGTGGGTATTTTTGGGCGTGGCTGTGCCCGTGGCCTATTTTCGGCACACGGAGGCGCCTCGCAAAGCCTCGCGCCATTCCGAGCCCGGCGGACGAAGTTGGCCAGCCCCACCCCCCAAGGCTATAGCCCACTCGTTTTTGTGGCATTTTACCGCTGGACGAACTTGGCGCCCCAGCCTTCGGGCGGGTATTTTTGGGCGCGGCTGTGCCCGCGGCCTATTTTTGGCACACGGAGGTGCCTCGCAAAGTCTCGCGCCATTCCGAGTCCGGCGGACGAAGTTGGCCAGCCCTACCACCCAAGGCTATAGCCCACCCGTTTTTGTGGCCTTTTACCGCTGGACGAACTTGGCGCCCCGGCCTTCGGGTGGGTATTTTTGGGCGCGGCTGTGCCCGCGGCCTATTTTTCGCACACGGAGGCGCCTCGCAAAGTCTCGCACCATTCCGAGCCCGGCGGACGAAGTTGGCCTGCCCCACCCCCAGGGCAATAGCCCACCCGTTTTTGTGGCCTTTTACCGCTGGACGAACTTGGCGCCCCGGCCTTCGGGCAGGTATTTTTGGGCGCGGCTGTGCCCGCGGCCTATTTTTAGCACACGGAGGCGCCTCGCAAAGTCTCGCGCCATTCCGAGTCCGGCGGACGAAGTTGGCCAGCCCCACCCCCCAAGGCTATAGCCCACCCGTTTTTGTGGCCTTTTTCTGCTGGACGAACATGGCGCCCCAGCTTTCGGGCGGGTATTTTTGGGTGCGGCTGTGCCCGTGGCCTATTTTTGGCACACGGAGGCGCCTCGCAAAGTCTCGCGCCATTCCGAGTCCGGCAGACGAAGTTGGCCAGCCCCACCACCCAAGGCTATAGCCCACCCGTTTTTGTGGCCTTTTACCGCTGGACGAACTTGGCGCACCAGCCTTCGGGCGGGTATTTTTGGGCGCGGCTGTGCCCGCGGCCTATTTTTGGCACACGGAGCCTCCTCGCAAAGTCTCGCGCCATTCCGAGTCCGGCGGACGAAGTTGGCTAACCCTACCACCCAAGGCTATAGCCCACCCGTTTTTGTGGCCTTTTACCGCTGGACGAACTTGGCGCCCCGGCCTTCGGGTGGGTATTTTTGGGCGCGGCTGTGCCCGCGGCCTATTTTTGGCACACGGAGGCCCCTCGCAAAGTCTCGCGCCATTCCGAGCCCGGCGGACGAAGTGGGCCAGCCCCACCCCCCAAGGCTATAGCCCACCCGTTTTTGTGGCCTTTTTCCGCTGGACGAACTTGGCGCGCCGGCCTTCGATCTGGTATTTTTGGAAGCGGCTGTGCCCGCGGCCTATTTTTGCCACACGGAGGGGCCTCGCAAAGTCTCGCGCCATTCCGAGTCCGGCGGACGAAGTTGGCCAGCCCCACCCCACAAGGCTATAGCCCACCCGTTTTTGTGGCCTTTTTCCGCCGGACGAACTTGGCGCCCCGGCCTTCGGGCGGGTATTTTTGGGCGCGGCTGTGCCTGCGGCTAATTTTGGCACACGGAGGTGCCTCGGAAAGTCTTGCACCATTCCGAGTCCGGCGGACGAAGTTGGCCAGCCCCACCCTCCAAGGCTATAGCCCACCCGTTTCTGTGGCCTTTTTCCGCTGGCGAACTTGGCACCCCGGCCATCGGGCGGGTATTTTTGGGCGCGGCTGTGCCTGCGGCCTATTTTTGGCACACGCAGGTGCCTCGGAAAGTATTGCACCATTCCAAGTCCGGCGGACGAAGTTGGCCAGCCCCACCCCCCAAGGCTATAGCCCACCCGTTTCTGTGGCCTTTTTCCGCTGGACGAACTTGGCGCCCCGGCCTTCGGGCGGGTATTTTTGGGCGCGGCTGTGCCCGCGGCCTATTTTTAGCACACGGAGCGCCTGGCAAAGTCTCGCGCCATTCCGAGTCCGGCCGACGAAGTTGGCCAGCCCCACCCCCCAAGGCTATAGCCCACCCGTTTTTGTGGCCTTTTTCCGCTGGACGAACTTGGCGCCCCGGCCTTCGGGTGGGTATTTTTGGGTACGGCTGTGCCCGCGGCCTATTTTTGGCACACGGAGGTGCCTTGCAAAGTCTCGCGCCATTCCGAGTCCGGCGGACGAAGTTGGCCAGCCCCATCCCCCAAGGCTATAGCCCACCCGTTTTTGTGGCCTTTTTCCGCTGGACGAACTTGGCGGCACGGCCTTCGGGCGGGTATTTTTGGGCGCGGCTGTGCCCGCGGCCTATTTTTGGCACACGGAGACGCCTCGCAATGTCTCGCGCCATTCCGAGTCCGGCGGACGAAGTTGGCCATTCCCACCCCCCAAGGCTATAGCCCACCCGTTTTTGTGGCCTTTTTCCGCTGGACGAACTAGGCGCCCCGGCCTTCGGGCGGGTATTTTTGGGCGCGGTTGTGCCCACGGCATATTTTTGGCACACGGAGGCACCTCGCAAAGTCTCGCGCCATTCCGAGTCCGGCGGACGAAGTTGGCCAGCCCCACCCCCCAAGGCTATAGCCCACCCGTTTTTGTGGCCTTTTTCCGCTGGACGAACTTGGCGCCCTGGCCTTCGGGCGGGTATTTTTGGGTGCGGCTGTGCCCGTCGCCTATTTTTGGCACACGGAGGCGCCTCGCAAAGTCTCGCGCCATTCCGAGTCCGGCGGACGAAGTTGGCCAGCCCCACCCCCCAAGGCTATAGCCCACCCGTTTTTGTGGCCTTTTTCCACTGAACGAACTTGGCGCCCTGGCCTTCGGGCGGGTATTTTTGGCACGGCTCTGCCCGCGGCCTATTTTTGGCCCACGGATGTGCCTCGTAAAGTCTCGCGCCATTCCGAGTCCGGCGGACGAAGTTGGCCAGCCCCACCCCCCAAGGCTATAGCCCACCCGTTTTTGTGTCCTTTTTCCGCTGGACGAACTTGGCGCGCCGGCCTTCGGGCGGGTATTTTTGGGCGCGGCTGTGCCCGCGGCCTATTTTTGGCACACGGAGGCGCCTCGCAAAGTCTCACGCCATTCCGAGTCCGGCGGACGAAGTTGGCCAGCCCCACCCCCCAAGGCTATAGCCCACCCGTTTTTGTGGCCTTTTTCCGCCGGACGAACTTGGCGCCCTGGCCTTCGGGCGGGTATTTTTGGGCGCGGCTGTGCCCGCGGCCTATTTTTGGCACACGGAGGCGCCTCGCAAAGTCTCGCGCCATTCCGAGTCCGGCGGACGAAGTTGGCTAGCCCCACCGCCCAACGCTATAGCCCACCCGTTTTTGTGTCCTTTTTCCGCTGGACGAACTTGGCGCGCCGGCCTTCGGGCGGGTATTTTTGGGCGCGGCTGTGCCCGCGGCCTATTTTTGGCACACGGAGGCGCCTCGTAAAGTCTCACGCCATTCCGAGTCCGGCGGACGAAGTTGGCCAGCCCCACCCCCCAAGGATATAGCCCACCCGTTTTTGTGGCCTTTTTCCGCTGGACGAACTTGGCGCCCCGGCCTTCGGGCGGGTATTTTTGGGTGCGGCTGTGCCCGCGCCTATTTTTGGTACACGGAGGAGCCGCGCAAAGTCTCGCGCCATTCCGAGTCCGGCGGACGAAGTTGGCCAGCCCCACCCCCCAAGGCTAAAGCCCACCCGTTTTTGTGGCCTTTTTCCGCTGGACGAACTTGGCGCCCCGGCCTTCCGGCGGGTATTTTTTGGCGCGGCTGTGCCCGCGGCCTATTTTTAACACACGGAGGCGCCTCGCAAAGTCTCGCGCCATTCCGAGTCCGGCGGACGAAGTCGGCCAGCCCAACCCCCCAAGGCTATAGCCCACCCGTTTTTGTGGCCTTTTTCCGCTGGACGAACTTGGCGCCCCGGCCTTCGGGCGGGTATTTTTGGACGCGGCTGTGCCCGCGGCCTATTTTTGGCACACGGAGGTGCCTCGCAAAGTCTCGCGCCATTCCGAGTCCGGCGGACGAAGATGGCCAGTCCCACCCCCCAAGCCACCCGTTTTTGTGACCTTTTTCCGCTGGACGAACTTGGCGCCCCGGCCTTCGGGCGGGTATTTTTGGGCGCGGCTGTGCCCGCGGCCTAGTTTTGGCACACGGAGGCACCTCGCAAAGTCTCGCGCCATTCCGAGTCCGGCGGACGAAGTTGGCCAGCCCCACCCCCCAAGGCTATAGCCTACACGTTTTTGTGGCCTTTTTCCGCTGGACGAACTTGGCGCCCCGGCCTTCGGGCGGGTATTTTTGGGCGCGGCTGTGCCCATGGCCTATTTTTGGCACACGGAGGCGCATCGTAAAGTCTCGCGCCATTCCGAGTCCGGCGGACGAAGTCGGCCAGCCCCACCCCCCAAGGCTATAGCCCACCCGTTTTTGTGGCCTTTTTCCGCTGGACGAACTTGGCGCCCCGGCCTTCGGGCGGGTATTTTTGGGCGCGGCTGTGCCCATGGCCTATTTTTGGCACACGGAGGTGCCTCGCAAAGTCTCGCGCCATTCCGAGTCCGGCGGACGAAGTTGGCCAGCCCCACCCCCCAAGGCTATAGCCCACCCGTTTTTGTGGCCTTTTTCCGCTGGACGAAGTTGGCGCCCGGCCTTCGGGCGGGTATTTTTGGGCGCGGCTGTGGGCGTGGCCTGTTTTTGGCACACGGAGGCGCCTCGCAAAGTCTCGCGCCATTCCGAGTCCGGCGGACGAAGTTGGCCAGCCCCACCCCCCAAGGCTATAGCCCACCCGTTTTTGTGGCCTTTTTCCGCTGGACGAACTTGGCGCCCCGGCCTTCGGGCGGGTATTTTTGGGCGCGGCTCTGCCCGCAGCCTATTTTTGGCACACGGAGGCGCCTCGCAAAGTCTCGCGCCATTCTGAGTCCGGCGGACGAAGTTGGCCAGCCCCACCCCCCAAGGCTATAGCCCACCCGTTTTTGTGGCCTTTTTCCGCTGGACGAACTTGGCGCCCCGGCCTTCGGGCGGGTATTATTGGGCGCGGCTGTGCCCGCGGCCTATTTTTGGCACACGGAGGCGCATCGCAAAGTCTCGCGCCATTCCGAGTCCGGCGGACGAAGTCGGCCAGCCCCACCCCCCAAGGCTATAGCCCACCCGTTTTTGTGGCCTTTTTCCGCTGGACGAATTGGCGCCCCGTCCTTCGGGCGGGTATTTTTGGGCGTGGCTGTGCCCGCGGCCTATTTTTGGCACACGGAGGCGCCACGCAAAGTCTCGCGCCATTCCGAGTTCGGCGGACGAAGTGGGCCAGCCCCACCCCCCATGGCTATAGCCCACACGTTTTTGTGGCCTTTTTCCGCTGGACGAACTTGGCGCCCCGGCCTTTGGGTGGGTATTTTTGGGCGCGGCTGTGCCCGCGGCCTATTTTTGGCACACGGAGGTGCCTCGCAAAAGTCTCGCGCCATTCCGAGTCCGGCGGACGAAGTTGGCCAGCCCCACCCCCCAAGGCTATAGCCCACCCGTTTTTGTGGCCTTTTTCCGCTGGATGAACTTGGCGCGCCGGCCTTCGGGCTGGTATTTTTGGGCGCGGCTGTGCCCGCGGCCTATTTTTGGCACACAGAGGTGCCTCGCAAAGTCTCGCGCCATTCCGAGTCCGGCGGACGAAGTTGGCCAGCCCCACCCCCCAAGGCTATAGCCCACCCGTTTTTGTGGCCTTTTTCCGCTGGACGAACTTGGCGCCCGGCCTTCGGTCGGGTATTTTTGGGCGCGGCTGTGGCCGTGGCCTATTTTTGGCACACGGAGGCGCCTCGCAAAGTCTCGTGCCATTCCGAGTCCGGCGGACGAAGTTGGCCAGCCCCACCCCCCAAGGCTATAGCCCACCCGTTTTTGTGGCCTTTTTCCGCTGGACGAACTTGGCGCCCCGGCCTTCGGGCAGGTATTTTTGGGCACGGCTGTGTCCGCGGCCTATTTTTGGCACACGGAGGCGCCTCGCAAAGTCTCGCGCCATTCCGAGTCCGGCGGACGAAGTTGGCCAGCCCCACCCCCCAAGGCTATAGCCCACCCGTTTTTGTGGCCTTTTTCCGCTGGACGAACTTCGCGCCCCGGCCTTCGGGCAGGTATTTTTGGGCGCGGCTGTGCCCGCGGCCTATTTTTGGCACACGGAGGCGCCTCGCAAAGTCTCGCAACATTCCGTGTCCGGCGGACGAAGTTGGCCAGTCCCACCCCCCAAGGCTATAGCCCACCCGTTTTTGTGGCCTTTTTCCGCTGGACGAACTTGGCGCCCCGGCCTTCGGGCAGGTATTTTTGGGCGCGGCTGTGCCCGCGGCCTAGTTTTGGCACACGGAGGTGCCTCGCAAAGTCTCGCGCCATTCCGAGTCCGGCGGACGAAGTGGGCCAGCCCCACCCCCCAAGGCTATAGCCCACCCATTTTTGTGGTCTTTTTCCGCTGGACGGGTGGCGCCCGGCCTTCGGGCGGGTATTTTTGGGCGTGGCTGTGCCCGCGGCCTATTTTTGGCACACGGAGGCGCCTCACAAAGTCTCGCGCCATTCCGAGTTCGGCGGACGAAGTGGGCCAGCCCCACCCCCCTTGGCTATAGCCCACACGTTTTTGTGGCCATTTTCCGCTGGACGAACTTGGCGCCCCGGCCTTCGGGGGGGTATTTTTGGGCGCGGCTGTGCCCGCGGCCTATTTTTGGCAAACGGAGGTGCCTCGCAAAGTCTCGCGCCATTCCGAGTCCGGCGGACGAAGTTGGCCAGCCCCACCCCCCAAGGCTATAGCCCACCCGTTTTTGTGGCCTTTTTCCGCTGGATGAACTTGGCGCCCCGGCCTTCGGGTTGGTATTTTTGGACGCGGCTGTGCCCGCGGCCTATTTTTGGCACACCGAGGTGCCTCGCAAAGTCTCGCGCCATTCCGAGTCCGGCGGACGAAGTTGGCCAGCCCCACCCCCCAAGGCTATAGCCCACCCGTTTTTGTGGCCTTTTTCCGCTGGACGAACTTGGCGCCCGGCCTTCGGTCGGGTATTTTTGGGCGCGGCTGTGGCCGTGGCCTATTTTTGGCACACGGAGGCGCCTCGCAAAGTCTCGTGCCATTCCGAGTCCGGCGGACGAAGTTGGCCAGCCCCACCCCCCAAGGCTATAGCCCACCCGTTTTTGTGGCCTTTTTCCGCTGGACGAACTTGGCGCCCCGGCCTTCGGGCAGGTATTTTTGGGTACGGCTGTGTCCGCGGCCTATTTTTGGCACACGGAGGCGCCTCGCATAGTCTCGCGCCATTCCGAGTCCGGCGGACGAAGTTGGCCAGCCCCACCCCCCAAGGCTATAGCCCACCCGTTTTTGTGGCCTTTTTCCGCTGGACGAACTTCGCGCCCCGGCCTTCGGGCAGGTATTTTTGGGCGCGGCTGTGCCCGCGGCCTATTTTTGGCACACGGAGGCGCCTCCCAAAGTCTCGCAACATTCCGTGTCCGGCGGACGAAGTTGGCCAGTCCCACCCCCCAAGGCTATAGCCCACCCGTTTTTGTGGCCTTTTTCCGCTGGACGAACTTGGCGCCCCGGCCTTCGGGCAGGTATTTTTGGGCGCGGCTGTGCCCGCGGCCTAGTTTTGGCACACGGAGGTGCCTCGCAAAGTCTCGCGCCATTCCGAGTCCGGCGGACGAAGTGGGCCAGCCCCACCCCCCAAGGCTATAGCCCACCCGTTTTTGTGGTCTTTTTCCGCTGGACGAAATGGCGCCCCGGCCTTCGGGCGGGTATTTTTGGGCGTGGCTGTGCCCGCGGCCTATTTTTGGCACACGGAGGCGCCTCACAAAGTCTCGCGCCATTCCGAGTTCGGCGGACGAAGTGGGCCAGCCCCACCCCCCTTGGCTATAGCCCACACGTTTTTGTGGCCATTTTCCGCTGGACGAACTTGGCGCCCCGGCCTTCGGGTGGGTATTTTTGGGTACGGCTGTGTCCGCGGCCTATTTTTGGCACACGGAGGCGCCTCGCATAGTCTCGCGCCATTCCGAGTCCGGCGGACGAAGTTGGCCAGCCCCACCCCCCAAGGCTATAGCCCACCCGTTTTTGTGGCCTTTTTCCGCTGGACGAACTTCGCGCCCCGGCCTTCGGGCAGGTATTTTTGGGCGCGGCTGTGCCCGCGGCCTATTTTTGGCACACGGAGGCGCCTCGCAAAGTCTCGCAACATTCCGTGTCCGGCGGACGAAGTTGGCCAGTCCCACCCCCCAAGGCTATAGCCCACCCGTTTTTGTGGCCTTTTTCCGCTGGACGAACTTGGCGCCCCGGCCTTCGGGCAGGTATTTTTGGGCGCGGCTGTGCCCGCGGCCTAGTTTTGGCACACGGAGGTGCCTCGCAAAGTCTCGCGCCATTCCGAGTCCGGCGGACGAAGTGGGCCAGCCCCACCCCCCAAGGCTATAGCCCACCCGTTTTTGTGGTCTTTTTCCGCTGGACGAATTGGCGCCCCGGCCTTCGGGCGGGTATTTTTGGGCGTGGCTGTGCCCGCGGCCTATTTTTGGCACACGGAGGCGCCTCACAAAGTCTCGCGCCATTCCGAGTTCGGCGGACGAAGTGGGCCAGCCCCACCCCCCTTGGCTATAGCCCACACGTTTTTGTGGCCATTTTCCGCTGGACGAACTTGGCGCCCCGGCCTTCGGGTGGGTATTTTTGGGCGCGGCTGTGCCCGCGGCCTATTTTTGGCAAACGGAGGTGCCTCGCAAAGTCTCGCGCCATTCCGAGTCCGGCGGACGAAGTTGGCCAGCCCCACCCCCCAAGGCTATAGCCCACCCGTTTTTGTGGCCTTTTTCCGCTGGACGAATTGGCGCCCCGGCCTTCGGGCGGGTATTTTTGGGCGTGGCTGTGCCCGCGGCCTATTTTTGGCACACGGAGGCGCCTCGCAAAGTCTCGCGCCATTCCAAGTTCGGCGGACGAAGTGGGCCAGCCCAACCCCCCATGGCTATAGCCCACCCGTTTTTGAGGCCTTTTTCCGCTGGACGAACTTGGCGCCCCGGCCTTCGGGCAGGTATTTTTGGGCGCGGCTGAGCCCGCGGCCTATTTTTGGCACACGGAGGCGCCTCACAAAGTCTCGCGCCATTCCGAGTCCGGCGGACAAAGTTGGCCAGCCCCATCCCCCAAGGCTATAGCCCACCCGTTTTTGTGGCCTTTTTCCGCTGGACGAACTTGGCGCCCCGGCCTTCGGGCAGGTATTTTTGGGCGCGGCTGTGCCCGCGGCCTATTTTTGGCACACGGAGGCGCCTCGTAAAGTCTCTTAACATTCCGTGTCCGGTGGACGAAGTTGGCCAGTCCCACCCCCCAAGGCTATAGCCCACCCGTTTTTGTGGCCTTTTTCCGCTGGAAGAACTTGGCGCCCCGGTCTTCGGGCTGGTATTTTTGGGCGCGGCTGTGCCCGCGGCCTATTTTTGGCACACGGAGGTGCCTCACAAAGTCTCGCGCCATTCCGAGTCCGGCGGATGAAGTTGGCCAGCCCCACCCCCCAAGGCTATAGCCCACCCGTTTTTGTGGCCTTTTTCCGCTGGAAGAACTTGGCGCCCCGGTCTTCGGGCTGGTATTTTTGGGCGCGGCTGTGCCCGCGGCCTATTTTTGGCACACGGAGGTGCCTCGCAAAGTCTCGCGCCATTCCGAGTCCGGCGGATGAAGTTGGCCAGCCCCACCCCCCAAGGCTATAGCCCACCCGTGTTTGTGGCCTTTTTCCGCTGGACGAAGTTGGCGCCCGACCTTCGGGCGGGTATTTTTGGGCGCGGCTGTGGCCGTGGCCTATTTTTGGCACACGGAGGCGCCTCGCAAAGTCTCGCGCCATTCCGAGTCCGGCGGACGAAGTTGGCCAGCCCCACCCCCCAAGGCTATAGCCCACCCGTTTTTGTGGCCTTTTTCCGCTGGACGAACTTGGCGCCCCGGCCTTCGGGCGGGTATTTTTGGGCGCGGCTCTGCCCGCGGCCTATTTTTGGCCCACGGAGGCGCCTCGCAAAGTCTCGCGCCATTCCGAGTCCGGCGGACGAAGTTGGCCAGCCCCACCCCCCAAGGCTATAGCCCACCCGTTTTTGTGGCCTTTTTCCACTGGACGAACTTGGCGCCCCGGCCTTCGGGCGGGTATTTTTGGGCGCGGCTGTGCCCGCGGCCTGGCCCCAGCACACGGAGGCGCATCGCAAAGTCTCGCGCCATTCCGAGTCCGGCGGACGAAGTCGGCCAGCCCCACCCCCCAAGGCTACAGCCCACCCGTTTTTGTGGCCTTTTTCCGCTGGACGAACTTGGCGCCCCGGCCTTCGGGAGGGTATTTTTGGGCGCGGCTGTGCCCGCGGCCTATTTTTGGCACACGGAGGTGCCTCGCAAAGTCTCGCGCCATTCCGAGTCTGGCGGATGAAGTTGGCCAGCCCCACCCCCCAAGGCTATAGCCCACCCGTGTTTGTGGCCTTTTTCCGCTGGACGAAGTTGGCGCCCGACCTTCGGGCGGGTATTTTTGGGCGCGGCTGTGTCCGCGGCCTATTTTTGGCACACGGAGGTGCCTTGCAAAGTCTCGCGCCATTCCGAGTCCGGCGGACGAAGTTGGCCAGACCCACCCCCCAAGGCTATAGCCTACACGTTTTTGTGGCCTTTTTCCGCTGGACGAACTTGGCGCCCCGGCCTTCGGGCGGGTATTTTTGGGCGCGGCTGTGTCCGCGGCCTATTTTTGGAACACGGAGGTGCCTCGCAAAGTCTCGCGCCATTCCGAGTCCGGCGGACGAAGTTGGCCAGCCCCACCCCCCAAGGCTATAGCCTACACGTTTTTGTGGCCTTTTTCCGCTGGACGAACTTGGCGCCCCGGCCTTCGGGCGGGTATTTTTGGGCGCGGCTGTGCCCGTGGCCTATTTTTGGCACACGGAGGCGCATCGCAAAGTCTCGCGCCATTCCGAGTCCGGCGGACGAAGTCGGCCAGCCCCACCCCCCAAGGCTATAGCCCACCCGTTTTTGTGGCCTTTTTCCGCTGGACGAACTTGGCGCCCCGGCCTTCGGGCGGGTATTTTTGGGCGCGGCTGTGCCCGCGGCCTATTTTTGGCACATGGAGGTGCCTCGTAAAGTCTCGCGCCATTCCGAGTCCGGCGGACTAAGTTGGCCAGCCCCACCCCCCCAAGGCTATAGCCCACCTGTTTTTGTGGCCTTTTTCCGCTGGACGAACTTGGCGCCCGACCTTCGGGCGGGTATTTTTGGGCGCGGCTGTGGCCGTGGCCTATTTTTGGCACACGGAGGCGCCTCGCAAAGTCTCGCGCCATTCCGAGTCCGGCAGACGAAGTTGGCCAGCCCCACCCCCCAAGGCTATAGCCCACCCATTTTTGTGGCCTTTTTCCGCTGGACGAACTTGGCGCCCCGGCCTTCGGGCGGGTATTTTTGGGAGCGGCTCTGCCCGCGGCCTATTTTTGGCACACGGAGGCGCCTCGCAAAGTCTCGTGCCATTCCGAGTCCGGCGGACGAAGTTGGCCAGCCCCACCCCCCAAGGCTATAGCCCACCCGTTTTTGTGGCCTTTTTCCGCTGGACGAACTTGGCGGCCCGGCCTTCGGGCGGGTATTTTTGGGTGCGGCTTTGCCCGCGTCCTATTTTTGGCACACGGAGGCGCCTCGCAATGTCTCGCGCCATTCCGACTCCGGCGGACGAAGTTGGCCAGGCCCATCCCCCAAGGCTATAGCCCACCCATTTTTGTGGCCTTTTTCCGCTGGATGAACTTGGCGCCCCGGCCTTCGGGCTGGTATTTTTGGGCGCGGCTGTGTCCGCGGCCTATTTTTGGCACACGGAGGTGCCTTGCAAAGTCTCGCGCCATTCCGAGTCCGGCGGACCAAGTTGGCCAGTCCCACCCCCCAAGGCTATAGCCCACCCGTTTTTGTGGCCTTTTTCCGCTGGACGAATTGGCGCCCCGGCCTTCGGGCGGGTATTTTTGGGCGTGGCTGTGCCCGTGGCCTATTTTTGGCACACGGAGGCGCCTCGCAAAGTCTCACGCCATTCCGAGTCCGGCGGACGAAGTGGGCCAGCCCCACCCCCCAAGGCTATAGCCCACCGGTTTTCGTGGCCTTTTACCGCTGGACGAACTTGGCGCCCCGGCCTTCGGGCGGGTATTTTTGGGCGCGGCTGCGCCCGCGGCCTATTTTTGGCACACGGAGGCGCCTCGCAAAGTCTCGCGCCATTCCGACTCTGGCGGACGAAGTTGGCCAGGCCCATCCCCCAAGGCTATAGCCCACCCATTTTTGTGGCCTTTTTCCGCTGGACGAACTTGGCGCCCCGGCCTTCGGGCGGGTATTTTTGGGCGCGGCTGTGCCCGCGTCCTATTTTTGGCACACGGAGGCGCCTCGCAAAGTCTCGCGCCATTCCGAGTCCGCCGGACGAAGTTGGCCAGCCCCACCCCCCAAGGCTATTGCCCACCCGTTTTTGTGTCCTTTTTCCGCTGGACGAACTTGGCGCCCCGGCCTTTGGGCGGGTATTTTTGGGCGCGGCTGTGCCCGTGGCCTATTTTTGGCACACGGAGGCGCCTCGCAAAGTCTCACGCCATTCCGAGTCCGGCGGACGAAGTTGGCCAGCCCCACCCCCCAAGGCTATAGCCCACCCGTTTTTGTGGCCTTTTACCGCTGGACGAACTTGGCGCCCCGGCCTTCGGGCGGGTATTTTTGAGCGCGGCTGCGCCCGCGGCCTATTTTTGGCACACGGAGGCGCCTCGCAAAGTCTCGCGCCATTCCGAGTCCGGCGGACGAAGTTGGCCAGCCCCACCCCCCAAGGCTATAGCCCACCCGTTTTTGTGGCCTTTTACCGCTGGACGAACTTGGCGCCCCGGCCTTCGGGCTGGTATTTTTGGGCGCGGCTGTGCCCGCGGCCTATTTTCGGCACACGGAGGCGCCTCGCAAAGTCTCGCGCCATTCCGAGTCCGGCGGACTAAGTTGGCCAGCCCCACCCCCCAAGGCTATAGCCCACCTGTTTTTGTGGCCTTTTTCCGCTGGACGAACTTGGCGCCCCGGCCTTCGGGCGGGTATTTTTGGGCGCGGCTGTGCCCGCGGCCTATTTTTGGCACACGGAGCCGCCTCGCAAAGGCTCGCGCCATTCCGTGTCCGGCGGACGAAGTTGGCCAGCCCCATCCCCAAAGGCTATAGCCCACCCGTTTTTGTGGCCTTTTACCGCTGGACGAACTTGGCGCCCCAGCCTTCGGGCGGGTATTTTTGGGCGCGGCTGTGCCCGCCGCCTATTTTTGGCACACGGAGGCGCCTCGCAAAGTCTCGCGCCATTCCGAGTCCGGCGGACGAAGTTGGCCAGCCCCACCCCCCAAGGCTATAGCCCAACCGTTTTTGTGGCCTTTTACCGCTGGACGAACTTGGCGCCCTGGTCTTCGGTCGGATATTTTTGGGCGCGGCTGCGCCCGCGGCCTATTTTTGGCCCACGGAGGCGCATTGCAAAGTCTCGCGCCATTCCGAGTCCGGCGGACGAAGTTGGCCAGCCCCACCCCCCAAGGCTATAGCCCACCCATTTTTGTGGCCTTTTACCGCTGGACGAACTTGGCGCCCCGGCCTTCGGGCGGGTATTTTTGGGCGCGGCTGTGTCCGCGGCCTATTTTTGTCACACGGAGGTGCCTCGTAAAGTCTCGCGCCATTCCGAGTCCGGCGGACGAAGTTGGCCAGCCCCACCCCCCAAGGCTATTGCCCACCCGTTTTTCTGGCCTTTTACCGCTGGACGAACTTGGCGCCCCGACCTTCGGGCGGGTATTTTTGGGCGCGGCTGTGCCCGCGGCCTATTTTTGGCACACGGAGGCGCCTCGTAAAGTCTCGCGCCATTCCGAGTCCAGCGGACGAAGTTGGCCCGCCCCACCCCCCAAGGCTGTAGCCCACCCGTTTTTGTGGCCTTTTTCCGCTGGACGAACTTGGTTCCCCGGCCTTCGGGCGGGTATTTTTGGGCGCGGCTGTGCCCGCGGCCTATTTTTGGCACACGGAGGCGCCTCGCAAAGTCTCGCGCCATTCCGAGTCCGGCGGACGAAGTTGGCCAGCCCCACCCCCCTAGGCTATAGCCCACCCGTTTTTGTGGCCTTTTACCGCTGGACGAACTTGGCGCCCCGGCCTTCGGGCGGGCATTTTTGGGCGCGGCTGTGCCCGCGGCCAATTTTTGGCACACGGAGGCGCCTCGCAAAGTCTCGCGCCGTTCCGAGTCTGGCGGATGAAGTTGGCCAGCCCCACCCCCCAAGGATATAGCCCACCCGTTTTTGTGGCCTTTTCCCGCTGGACGAACTTTGCGCCCCGGCCTTCCGGCGGGTATTTTTGGGCGCGGCTGTGCCCGCGTGCCTATTTTTGGCACACGGAGGTGCCTCGCAAAGTCTCGCGCCATTCCGAGTCCGGCGGACGAAGTTGGCCAGCCCCACCCCCCAAGGCTATAGCCCAACCGTTTTTGTGGCCTTTCTCCACTGGACGAACTTGGCGCCCCGGCCTTCGGGCCGGTATTTTTGGCCGCGGCTGTGCCCGCGTCCTATTTTTAGCACACGGAGCCGCCTCGCAAAGTCTCGCGCCATTCCGAGTCAGGCGGACGAAGTGGGCCAGCCCCACCCCCCAAGGCTATAGCCCACCCGTTTTTGTGGCCTTTTACCACTGGACGAACTTGGCGCCCTGGTCTTCGGTCGGATATTTTTGGGCGATGCTGCGCCCGCGGCCTATTTTTGGCCCACGGAGGCGCATCGCAAAGTCGCGCGCCATTCCGAGTCCGGCGGACGAAGTTGGCCAGCCCCACCCCCCAAGGCTGTAGCCCAATCGTTTTTGTGGCCTTTTTCCGCTGGACGAAGTTGGCGCCCCGGCCTTCGGGCCGGTATTTTTGGCCGCGGCTGTGCACGCGTCCTATTTTTAGCACACGGAGCCACCTCGGAAAGTCTCGCGCCATTCCGAGTCAGGCGGACGAAGTGGGCCAGCCCCACCCCCCAAGGCTATAGCCCACCCGTTTTTGTGGCCTTTTACCACTGGACGAACTTGGCGCCCTTGTCTTCGGTCGGATATTTTTGGGCGCGGCTGCGCCCGCGGCCTATTTTTGGCCCACGGAGGCGCATCGCAAAGTCTCGCGCCATTCCGAGTCCGGCGGACGAAGTTGGCCAGCCCCACCCCCCAAGGCTATAGCCCACCCGTTTTTGTGGCCTTTTACCGCTGGACGAACTTGGCGCCCCGGCCTTCAGGCGGGTATTTTTGGGCGCGGCTGTGTCCGCGGCCTATTTTTGGCACACAGAGGCGCCTCGCAAAGTCTCACGCCATTCCGAGTCCGGCGGACGAAGATGGCCAGCCCCACCCCCCAAGGCTATAGCCCACCTGTTTTTGTGGCCTTTTACCGCAGGACGAACTTGGCGCCCTGGCCTTCGGGCGGGTATTTTTGGGCGCGGCTGTGTCCGCAGCCTATTTTTGGCAAACGGAGGCGCCTCGCAAAGTCTCGCGCCATTCCGAGTCCGGCGGACGAAGTTGGCCAGCCCCACCCCCCAAGGATATAGCCCACCCGTTTTTGTGGCCTTTTCCCGCTGGACGAACTTGGCGCCCCGGCCTTCCGGCGGGTATTTTTGGACGCGGCTGTGCCCGCGGCCTATTTTTGGCACACAGAGGCTCCTCGCAATGTCTCGCGCCATTCCGAGTCCGGCGGACGAAGTTGGCCAGCCCCACCCCCCAAGGATATAGCCCACCCGTTTTTGTGGCCCTTTCCCGCTGGACGAACTTTGCGCCCCGGCCTTCCGGCGGGTATTTTTGGGCGCGGCTGTGCCCACGTGCCTATTTTTGGCACACGGAGGTGCCTCGCAAAGTCTCGCGCCATTCCGAGTCCGGCGGACGAAGTTGGCCAGCCCCACCCCCCAAGGCTATCTCCCACCCGTTTTTGTGGCCTTTTACCGCTGGACGAACTTGGCGCCCCGGCCTTCGGGCGGGTATTTTTGGGCGCGTCTGTGCCCGCGGCCTATTTTTGGCACACAGAGGGGCCTCGGAAAGTCTCGCGCCATTCCGAGTCCGGCGGACGAAGTTGGCCAGCCCCACCCCCCAAGGCTATAGCCCACCCGTTTTTGTGGCCTTTTACCACTGGACGAACTTGGCGCCCTGGTCTTCGGTCGGATGTTTTTGGGCGCGGCTGCGCCCGCGGCCTATTTTTGGCCCACGGAGGTGCATCGCAAAGTCTCGCGCCATTCCGAGTCCGGCGGACGAAGTTGGCCAGCCCCACCCCCCAAGGCTATAGCCCACCCGTTTTTGTTACCTTTTACCGCTGGACGAACTTGGCGCCCCGGCCTTCGGGCGGGTATTTTTGGGCGCGGCTGTGCCCGCGGCCTATTTTTGGGACACGGAGGCGCCTCGCAAAGTCTCGCGCCATTCCGAGTCCGGCGGACGAAGTTGGCCAGCCCCACCCCCCAAGGATATAGCCCACCCGTTTTTGTGGCCTTTTCCCGCTGGACGAACTTGGCGCCCCGGCCATCCGGTGGGTATTTTTGGGCGCGGCTGTGCCTGTGGCCTATTTTTGGCACACGGAGGCGCCCCGCAAAGTCTCGCGCCATTCCGAGTCCGGCGGACGATGTTGGCCAGCCCCACCCCCCAAGGCTATCTCCCACCCGTTTTTGTGGCCTTTTTCCGCTGTACGAACTTGGCGCCCCGGCCTTCGGGCGGGTATTTTTCGACGCGGCTGTGCCCGCGGCCTATTTTTGGCACACGGAGGCGCCTCACAAAGTCTCGCGCCATTCCTAGTCCGGCGGACGAAGTTGGCCAGCCCCACCCCCCAAGGCTATAGCCCACCCGTTTTTGTGGCCTTTTTCCGCTGGACGAACTTGGCGTCCCGGCCTTCGGGCGGGTCTTTTTGGGCGCGGCTGTGCCCGCGGCCTATTTTTGGCACACGGAGGTGCCTCGCAAAGTCTCGCGCCATTCCGAGTCCGGCGGACGAAGTTGGCCAGCCCCACCCCCCAATGCTATAGCCCACCCGTTTTTGTGGCCTTTTTCCGCTGGACGAACTTGGCGCCCCAGCCTTCGGGCGGGTATTTTTGGGCGCGGCTGTGCCCGCGGCCTATTTTTGGCACATGGAGGCGCCTCGCAAAGTCTCACGCCATTCCGAGTCCGGCGGACGAAGTTGGCCAGCCCCACCCCCCAAGGCTATAGCCCACCCGTTTTTGTGGCCTTTTTCCACTGGACGAACTTGGCGCCCCGGCCTTCGGGTGGGTATTTTTGGGCGCGGCTGTGCCCGCGGCCTATTTTTGGCCCACGGAGGTGCATCGCAAAGTCTCGCGCCATTCCGAGTCCGGCGGACGAAGTTGGCCAGCCCCACCCCCCAAGGCTATAGCCCACCCGTTTTTGTTACCTTTTACCGCTGGACGAACTTGGCGCCCCGGCCTTCGGGCGGGTATTTTTGGGCGCGGCTGTGCCCGCGGCCTATTTTTGGCACACGGAGGCGCCTCGCAAAGTCTCGCGCCATTCCGAGTCCGGCGGACGAAGTTGGCCAGCCCCACCCCCCAAGGATATAGCCCACCCGTTTTTGTGGCCTTTTCCCGCTGGACGAACTTGGCGCCCCGGCCATCCGGTGGGTATTTTTGGGCGCGGCTGTGCCCGTGGCCTATTTTTGGCACACGGAGGCGCCTCGCAAAGTCTCGCGCCATTCCGAGTCCGGCGGACGATGTTGGCCAGCCCCACCCCCCAAGGCTATCTCCCACCCGTTTTTGTGGCCTTTTTCCGCTGTACGAACTTGGCGCCCCGGCCTTCGGGCGGGTATTTTTCGACGCGGCTGTGCCCGCGGCCTATTTTTGGCACACGGAGGCGCCTCACAAAGTCTCGCGCCATTCCTAGTCCGGCGGACGAAGTTGGCCAGCCCCACCCCCCAAGGCTATAGCCCACCCGTTTTTGTGGCCTTTTTCCGCTGGACGAACTTGGCGTCCCGGCCTTCGGGCGGGTCTTTTTGGGCGCGGCTGTGCCCGCGGCCTATTTTTGGCACACGGAGGTGCCTCGCAAAGTCTCGCGCCATTCCGAGTCCGGCGGACGAAGTTGGCCAGCCCCACCCCCCAATGCTATAGCCCACCCGTTTTTGTGGCCTTTTTCCGCTGGACGAACTTGGCGCCCCAGCCTTCGGGCGGGTATTTTTGGGCGCGGCTGTGCCCGCGGCCTATTTTTGGCACATGGAGGCGCCTCGCAAAGTCTCACGCCATTCCGAGTCCGGCGGACGAAGTTGGCCAGCCCCACCCCCCAAGGCTATAGCCCACCCGTTTTTGTGGCCTTTTTCCACTGGACGAACTTGGCGCCCCGGCCTTCGGGTGGGTATTTTTGGGCGCGGCTGTGCCCGCGGCCTATTTTTGGCACACGGAGTCGCCTCGCAAAGTCTCGCGCCATTCCGAGTCCGGCGGACGAAGTTGGCCAGCCCCACCCCCTAGGCTATAGCCCACCCGTTTTTGTGGCCTTTTACCGCTGGACGAACTTGGCGCCCCAGCCTTCGGGCGGGTATTTTTGGGCGCGGCTGTGCCCACGGCCTATTTTTGGCGCACGGAGGCGCCTCGCAAAGTCTCGTGCCATTCCTAGTCCGGCGGACGAAGTTGGCCAGCCCCACCCCCCAAGGCTATAGCCCACCCGTTTTTGTGGCCTTTTACCGCTGGACAAACTTGGCGCCCCAGCCTTCGGGCGGGTATTTTTGGGCGCGACTGTGTCCGCGGCCTATTTTTGGCACACGGAGGCGCCTCGCAAAGTCTCGCGCCATTCCGAGTCCGGCGGACGATGTTGGCCAGCCCCACCCCCCAAGGCTATAGCCCACCCGTTTTTGTGGCCTTTTTCCGCTGGACGAACTTGGCGCCCCGGCCTTCGGGCGGGTATTTTTGGGCGCGGCTGTGCCCGAGGAGTATTTTTGGTACACGGAGGCGCCTCGCAAAGTCTCGCGCCAGTCTGAGTCCGGCGGATGAAGTTGGCCAGCCCCACCCCCCAAGGCTATAGCCCACCCGTTTTTGTGGCCTTTTACCGCTGGACGAACTTGGCGCCCCAGCCTTCGGGCGGGTATTTTTGGGCGCGGCTGTGCCCTCGGCCTATTTTTGGCACACGGAGGCGCCTCGCAAAGTCTCGTGTCATTCCTAGTCCGGCGGACGAAGTTGGCCAGCCCCACCCCCCAAGGCTATAGCCCACCCGTTTTTGTGGCCTTTTTCCGCTGGACGAACTTGGCGCCCCGGCCTTCGGGCGGGTATTTTTGGGCGCGGCTGTGCCCACGGCCTATTTTTGGCACACGGAGGCGCCTCGCAAAGTCTCGCGCCATTCCGAGTCCGGCGGACGAAGTTGGCCAGCCCCACCCCCCAAGGCTATAGCCCACCCGTTTTTGTGGCCTTTTTCCGCTGGACAAACTTGGCGCCCCAGCCTTCGGGCGGGTATTTTTGGGCGCGGCTGTGCCCGCGGCCTATTTTTGGCACACGGAGGCGCCTCGCAAAGTCTCACGCCATTCCGAGTCCGGCGGACGAAGTTGGCCAGCCCCACCCCCCAAGGCTATAGCCCACCCGTTTTTGTGGCCTTTTTCCGCTGGACGAACTTGGCGCCCCGGCCTTCGGGCGGGTATTTTTGGGCGCGGCTGTGCCCACGGCCTATTTTTGGCACACGGAGGCGCCTCGCAAAGTCTCGCGCCATTCCTAGTCCGGCGGACGAAGTTGGCCAGCCCCACCCCCCAAGGCTATAGCCCCCCCTGTGTTGTGGCCTTTTACCGCTGGACAAACTTGGCGCCCCAGCCTTCGGTCGGTTATTTTTGGGTGCGGCTGTGCCCGCGGCCTATTTTTGGCACACGGAGGCCCCTCGTAAAGTCTGGTGCCATTCCGAGTCCGGCGGACGAGGTTGTCCAGCCCCACCCCCCAAGGCTATAGCCCACCCGTTTTTGTGGCCTTCTTCCGCTGGACGAACTTGGCGCCCCGGCCTTCAGGGGGGTATTTTTGGGCGCGGCTGTGCCCGAGGAGTATTTTTTGTACACGGAGGCGCCTCGCAAAGTCTCGCGCCAGTCTGAGTCCGGCGGATGAAGTTGGCCAGCCCCACCCCCCAAGGCTATAGCCCACCCGTTTTTGTGGCCTTTTTCCGCTGGACGAACTTGGCGCCCCGGCCTTCAGGCGGGTATTTTTGGGCGCGGCTGTGCCCCCGGCCTATTTTTGGCACACGGAGGCGCCTCCCAAAGTCTCGCGCCATTCCGAGTCCGGCGGACGAAGTTGGCCAGCCCCACCCCCCAAGGCTATAGCCCACCCGTTTTTGTGGCCTTTTACCGCTGGACGAACTTGGCGCCCCAGCCTTCGGGCGGGTATTTTTGGGCGCGGCTGTGCCCACGGCCTATTTTTGGCGCACGGAGGCGCCTCGCAAAGTCTCGCGCCATTCCTAGTCCGGCGGACGAAGTTGGCCAGCCCCACCCCCCAAGGCTATAGCCCACCCGTTTTTGTGGCCTTTTACCGCTGGACAAACTTGGCGCCCCAGCCTTCGGGCGGGTATTTTTGGGCGCGACTGTGTCCGCGGCCTATTTTTGGCACACGGAGGCGCCTCGCAAAGTCTCGCGCCATTCCTAGTCCGGCGGACGAAGTTGGCCAGCCCCACCCCCCAAGGCTATAGCCCACCCGTTTTTGTGGCCTTTTACCGCTGGACAAACTTGGCGCCCCAGCCTTCGGGCGGGTATTTTTGGGCGCGACTGTGTCCGCGGCCTATTTTTGGCACACGGAGGCGCCTCGCAAAGTCTCGCGCCATTCCCAGTCCGGCGGACGAAGTTGGCCAGCCCCACCCCCCAAGGCTATAGCCCACCCGTTTTTGTGGCCTTTTTCCGCTGGACGAACTTGGCGCCCCGGCCTTCGGGCGGGTATTTTTGGGCGCGGCTGTGCCCGAGGAGTATTTTTGGTACACGGAGGCGCCTCGTAAAGTCTCGCGCCAGTCTGAGTCCGGCGGATGAAGTTGGCCAGCCCCACCCCCCAAGGCTATAGCCCACCCGTTTTTGTGGCCTTTTACCGCTGGTCGAGCTTGGCGCCCCGGCCTTCGGGCGGGTATTTTTGGGCGCGTCTGTGCCCGTGGCCTATTTTTGGCACACAGATGGGCCTCGCAAAGTCTCGCGCCATTCCGAGTCCGGCGGACGAAGTTGGCCAGCCCCACCCCCCAAGGCTATAGCCCACCCGTTTTTGTGGCCTTTTACCACTGGACGAACTTGGCGCCCTGGTCTTCGGTCGGATATTTTTGGGCGCGGCTGCGCCCACGGCCTATTTTTGGCCCACGGAGGCGCATCGCAAAGTCTCGCGCCATTCCGAGTCCGGCGGACGAAGTTGGCCAGCCCCACCCCCCAAGGCTATAGCCCACCCGTTTTTGTGGCCTTTTACCGCTGGACGAACTTGGCGCCCCGGCCTTCGGGCGGGTATTTTTGGGCGCGGCTGCGCCCGCGGCCTATTTTTGGCACACGGAGGCGCCTCGCAAAGTCTCGCGCCATTCCGAGTCCGGCGGACGAAGTTGGCCAGCCCCACCCCCCAAGGATATAGCCCACCCGTTTTTGTGGCCTTTTCCCGCTGGACGAACTTGGCGCCCCGGCCTCCCGGTGGGTATTTTTGGCCGCGGCTGTGCCCGTGGCCTATTTTTGGCACACGGAGGCGCCTCGCAAAGTCTCGCGCCATTCCGAGTCCGGCGGACGATGTTGGCCGGCCCCACCCCCCAAGGCTATCTCCCACCCGTTTTTGTGGCCTTTTTCCGCTGTACGAACTTGGCGCCCCGGCCTTCGGGCGGGTATTTTTGGACGCGGCTGTGCCCGCGGCCTATTTTTGGCACACGGAGGCGCCTCACAAAGTCTCGCGCCATTCCTAGTCCGGCGGACGAAGTTGGCCAGCCCCACCCCCCAAGGCTATAGCCCACCCGTTTTTGTGGCCTTTTTCCGCTGGACGAACTTGGCGCCCCGGCCTTCGGGCGGGTATTTTTGGGCGCGGCTGTGCCCGAGGAGTATTTTTGGTACACGGAGGCGCCTCGCAAAGTCTCGCGCCATTCCGAGTGCGGCGGACTAAGTTGGCCAGCCCCACCCCCCAATGCTATTGCCCACCCGTTTTTGTGGCCTTTTTCCGATGGACGAACTTGGCGCCCCAGCCTTCGGGCGGGTATTTTTGGGCGCGGCTGTGCCCGCGGCCTATTTTTGGCACACGGAGGTGCCTCGCAAAGTCTCACGCCATTCCGAGTCCGGCGGACGAAGTTGGCCAGCCCCACCCCCTAGGCTATAGCCCACCCGTTTTTGTGGCCTTTTACCGCTGGACGAACTTGGCGCCCCAGCCTTCGGGCGGGTATTTTTTGGCGCGGCTGTGCCCACGGACTATTTTTGGCACACGGAGTCGCCTCGCAAAGTCTCGTGCCATTCCTAGTCCGGCGGACGAAGTTGGCCAGCCCCACCCCCCAAGGCTATAGCCCACCCGTTTTTGTGGCCTTTTACCGCTGGACAAACTTGGCGCCCCAGCCTTCGGGCGGGTATTTTTGGGCGCGACTGCGCCCGCGGCCTATTTTTGGCACACGGAGGCGCCTCGCAAAGTCTCGCGCCATTCCGAGTCCGGCGGAGGAAGTTGGCCAGCCCCACCCCCCAAGGCTATAGCCCACCCGTTTTTGTGGCCTTTTTCCGCTGGACGAACTTGGCGCCCCGGCCTTCGGGCGGGTATTTTTGGGCGCGGCTGTGCCCGAGGAGTATTTTTGGTACACGGAGGCGCCTCGCAAAGTCTCGCGCCAGTCTGAGTCCGGCGGATGAAGTTGGCCAGCCCCACCCCCCAAGGCTATAGCCCACCCGTTTTTGTGGCCTTTTACCGCTGGACGAACTTGGCGCCCCAGCCTTCGGGCGGGTATTTTTGGGCGCGGCTGTGCCCACGGCCTATTTTTGGCACACGGAGGCGCCTCGCAAAGTCTCGTGCCATTCCTAGTCCGGCGGACGAAGTTGGCCAGCCCCACCCCCCTAGGCTATAGCCCACCCGTTTTTGTGGCCTTTTACCGCTGGACGAACTTGGCGCCCCAGCCTTCGGGCGGGTATTTTTGGGCGCGGCTGTGCCCACGGCCTATTTTTGGCACACGGAGGCGCCTCGCAAAGTCTCGCGCCATTCCGAGTCCGGCGGACGAAGTTGGCCAGCCCCACCCCCCAAGGCTATAGCCCACCCGTTTTTGTGGCCTTTTACCGCTGGACAAACTTGGCGCCCCAGCCTTCGGGCGGGTATTTTTGGACGCGGCTGTGCCCGCGGCCTATTTTTGGCACACGGAGGCGCCTCGCAAAGTCTCGGGCCATTCCGAGTCCGGCGGACGAAGTTGGCCAGCCCCACCCCCCAAGGCTATAGCCCACCCGTTTTTGTGGCCTTTTTCCGCTGGACGAACTTGGCGCCCCGGCCTTCGGGCGGGTATTTTTGGGCGCGGCTGTGCCCACGGCCTATTTTTGGCACACGGAGGCGCCTCGCAAAGTCTCGTGCCATTCCTAGTCCGGCGGACGAAGTTGGCCAGCCCCACCCCCCAAGGCTATAGCCCACCCGTTTTTGTGGCCTTTTTCCGCTGGACGAACTTGGCGCCCCGGCCTTCGGGGGGGTATTTTTTGACGCGACTGTGCCCGCGGCCTATTTTTGGCACACGGAGGCGCCTCGCAAAGTCTCGTGCCATTCCGAGTCCGGCGGACGAAGTTGGCCAGCCCCACCCCCCAAGGCTATAGCCCACCCGTTTTTGTGGCCTTTTTCCGCTGGACGAACTTGGCGCCCCGGCCTTCAGGTGGGTATTTTTGGGCGCGGCTGTGCCCGAGGAGTATTTTTTGTACACGGAGGCGCCTCGCAAAGTCTCGCGCCAGTCTGAGTCCGGCGGATGAAGTTGGCCAGCCCCACCCCCCAAGGCTATAGCCCACCCGTTTTTGTGGCCTTTTTCCGCTGGACGAACTTGGCGCCCCGGCCTTCAGGCGGGTATTTTTGGGCGCGGCTGTTACCACGGCCTATTTTTGGCACACGGAGGCGCCTCCCAAAGCCTCGCGCCATTCCGAGTCCGGCGGACGAAGTTGGCCAGCCCCACCCCCCAAGGCTATAGCCCACCCGTTTTTGTGGCCTTTTTCCGCTGGACGAACTTGGCGCCCCGGCCTTCGGGCGGGGTTTTTGGGCGCGGCTGTGTCCGCGCCCTATTTTTGGCACACGGAGGCGCCTCGTAAAGTCTCGCGCCATTCCGAGTCCGGCGGACGAAGTTGGCCAGCCCCACCCCCCAAGGCTATAGCCCACCCGTTTTTGTGGCCTTTTACCGCTGGACGAACTTGGCGCCCCGGCCTTCGGGCGGGTATTTTTGGGCGCGGCTGTGTCCGCGGCCTATTTTTGGCACACGGAGGCGCCTCGCAAAGTCTCGCGCCATTCCGAGTCCGGCGGACGAAGTTGGCCAGCCCCACCCCCCAAGGCTATAGCCCACCCGTTTTTGTGGCCTTTTTCCGCTGGACGAACTTGGCGCCCCGGCCTTCGGGCGGGTATTTTTGGGCGCGGCTGTGCCCGAGGAGTATTTTTGGTACACGGAGGCGCCTCGCAAAGTCTCGCGCCAGTCTGAGTCCGGCGGATGAAGTTGGCCAGCCCCACCCCCCAAGGCTATAGCCCACCCGTTTTTGTGGCCTTTTTCCGCTGGACGAACTTGGCGCCCCGGCCTTCGGGCGGGTATTTTTGGGCGCGGCTGTGCCCGCGGCCTATTTTTGGCACACGGAGGCGCCTCCCAAAGTCTCGCGCCATTCCGAGTCCGGCGGACGAAGTTGGCCAGCCCCACCCCCCAAGGCTATAGCCCACCCGTTTTTGTGGCCTTTTTCCGCTGGACGAACTTGGCGCCCCGGCCTTTGGGCGGGTATTTTTGGACGCGGCTGTGCCCGCGGCCTATTTTTGGCACACGGAGGCGCCTCGCAAAGTCTCGCGCCATTCTGAGTCCGGCGGACGAAGTTGGCCAGCCCCACCCCCCAAGGCTATAGCCCACCCGTTTTTGTGGCCTTTTTCCGCTGGACGAACTTGGCGCCCCGGCCTTCGGGCGGGTATTTTTGGGCGCGGCTGTGTCCGCGCCCTATTTTTGGCACACGGAGGCGCCTCGTAAAGTCTCGCGCCATTCCGAGTCCGGCGGACGAAGTTGGCCAGCCCCACCCCCCAAGGCTATAGCCCACCCGTTTTTGTGGCCTTTTTCCGCTGGACGAACTTGGCGCCCAGGCCTTCGGGCGGGTATTTTTGGGCGCGGCTGTGCCCGCGGCCTATTTTTGGCACACGGAGGCGCCTCGCAAAGTCTCGCGCCATTCCGAGTCCGGCGGACGAAGTTGGCCAGCCCCACCCCCCAAGGCTATAGCCCACCCGTTTTTGTGGCCTTTTACCGCTGGACAAACTTGGCGCCCCGGCCTTCGGGCGGGTATTTTTGGGCGCGGCTGTGCCCGAGGAGTATTTTTGGCACACGGAGGCGCCTCCCAAAGCCTCGCGCCATTCCGAGTCCGGCGGACGAAGTTGGCCAGCCCCACCCCCCAAGGCTATAGCCCACCCGTTTTTGTGGCCTTTTTCCGCTGGACGAACTTGGCGCCCCGGCCTTCGGGCGGGTATTTTTGGGCGCGGCTGTGCCCGGAGCATATTTTTGGCACACGGAGGCGCCTCGTAAAGTCTCGCGCCATTCCGAGTCCGGCGGACGAAGTGGCCAGCCCCACCCCCCAAGGCTATAGCCCACCCGTTTTTGTGGCCTTTTACCGCTGGACGAACTTGGCGCCCCGGCCTTCGGGCGGGTATTTTTGGACACGGCTGTGTCCGCGGCCTATTTTTGGCACACGGAGGCACCTCGTAAAGTCTCGCGCCATTCCGAGTCCGGCGGACGAAGTTGGCCAGCCCCACCCCCCAAGGCTATAGCCCACCCGTTTTTGTGGCCTTTTTCCGCTGGACGAACTTGGCGCCCCGGCCTTCGGGCGGGTATTTTTGGGCGCGGCTGTGCCCGAGGAGTATTTTTGGTACACGGAGGCGCCTCGCAAAGTCTCGCGCCAGTCTGAGTCCGGCGGATGAAGTTGGCCAGCCCCACCCCCCAAGGCTATAGCCCACCCGTTTTTGTGGCCTTTTTCCGCTGGACGAACTTGGCGCCCCGGCCTTCGGGCGGGTATTTTGGGCGCGGCTGTGTTCGCGTCCTATTTATGGCACACGGAGGCGCCTCACAAAGTCTCGTACCATTCCGAGTCCGGCGGACGAAGTTGGCCAGCCCCACCCCCCAAGGCTATAGCCCACCCGTTTTTGTGGCCTTTTTTCGCTGGACGAACTTGGCGCCCCGGCCTTCGGGCGGGTATTTTTTGGCGCGGCTGTGGCCGCTGCCTATTTTTGGCACACGGAGGCGCCTCGTAAAGTCTCGCGCCATTCCGAGTCCGGCGGACGGAGTTGGCCAGCCCCACCCCCCAAGGCTATAGCCCACCCGTTTTTGTGGCCTTTTACCGCTGGACGAACGTGGCGCCCCGGCCTTCGGGCGGGTATTTTTGGGCGCGGCTGTGCCCGCGGCCTATTTTTGGCACACGGAGGCGCCTCCCAAACTCTCGCGCCATTCCGAGTCCGGCGGACGATGTTGGCCAGCCCCACCCCCCAAGGCTATAGCCCACCCGTTTTTGTGGCCTTTTTCCGCTGGACGAACTTGGCGCCCCGGCCTTCGGGCGGGTATTTTTGGGCGCGGCTGTGTCCGCGGCCTATTTTTGGCACACGGAGGCGCCTCGTAAAGTCTCGCGCCATTCCGAGTCCGGCGGACGAAGTTGGCCAGCCCCACCCCCCAAGGCTATAGCCCACCCGTTTTTGTGGCCTTTTTCCGCTGGACGAACTTGGCGCCCCGGCCTTCGGGCGGGTATTTTTGGGCGCGGCTGTGCCCGCGGCCTATTTTTGGCACACGGAGGGGCCTCCCAAACTCTCGCGCCATTCCGAGTCCGGCGGACGATGTTGGCCAGCCCCACCCCCCATGGCTATAGCCCACCCGTTTTTGTGGCCTTTTTCCGCTGGACGAACTTGGCGCCCCGGCCTTCGGGCGGGTATTTTTGGGCGCGGCTGTGTCCGCGGCCTATTTTGGCACACGGAGGCGCCTCGTAAAGTCTCGCGCCATTCCGAGTCCGGCGGACGAAGTTGGCCAGCCCCACCCCCCAAGGCTATAGCCCACCCGTTTTTGTGGCCTTTTTCCGCTGGACGAACTTGGCGCCCCGGCCTTCGGGCGGGAATTTTTGGGCGCGGATGTGTCCGCGGACTATTTTTGGCACACGGAGGCGCCTCGTAAAGTCTCGCGCCATTCCGAGTCCGGCGGACGAAGTTGGCCAGCCCCACCCCCCAAGGCTATAGCCCACCCGTTTTTGTGGCCTTTTTCCGCTGGACGAACTTGGCGCCCCGGCCTTCGGGCGGGTATTTTTGGGCGCGGCTGTGCCCGCGGCCTATTTTTGGCACACGGAGGCGCCTCCCAAATTCTCGCGCCATTCCGAGTCCGGCGGACGATGTTGGCCAGCCCCACCCCCCAAGGCTATAGCCCACCCGTTTTTGTGGCCTTTTTCCGCTGGACGAACTTGGCGCCCCGGCCTTCGGGCGGGAATTTTTGGGCGCGGCTGTGTCCGCGGCCTATTTTTGGCACACGGAGGCGCCTCGTAAAGTCTCGCGCCATTCCGAGTCCGGCGGACGAAGTTGGCCAGCCCCACCCCCAAGGCTATAGCCCACCCGTTTTTGTGGCCTTTTTCCGCTGGACGAACTTGGCGCCCCGGCCTTCGGGCGGGTATTTTTGGGCGCGGCTGTGTCCGCGGCCTATTTTTGGCACACGGAGGCGCCTCGTAAAGTCTCGCGCCATTCCGAGTCCGGCGGACGAAGGTGGCCAGCCCCACCCCCCAAGGCTATAGCCCACCCGTTTTTGTGGCCTTTTACCGCTGGACGAACTTGGCGCCCCGGCCTTCGGGCGGGTATTTTTGGACGCGGCTGTGCCCGCGGCCTATTTTTGGCACACGGAGGCGACTCGCAATGTCTCGCGCCATTCCGAGTCCGGCGGACGAAGTTGGCCAGCCCCACCCCCCAAGGCTATAGCCCACCCGTTTTTGTGGCATTTTTCCGCTGGACGAACTTAGCGCCCCGACCTTCGGGCGGGTATTTTTGGGCGCGGCTGTGCCCGCGGCCTATTTTTGGCACACGGAGGCGCCTCGCAATGTCTCGCGCCATTCCGAGTCCGGCGGACGAAGTTGGCCAGCCCCACCCCCCAAGGCTATAGCCCACCCGTTTTTGTGGCATTTTTCCGCTGGACGAACTTAGCGCCCCGACCTTCGGGCGGGTATTTTTGGGCGCGGCTGTGCCCGCGGCCTATTTTTGGCACACGGAGATGCCTCGCAAAGTCTCGCGCCATTCCGAGTCCGGCGGACGAAGTTGGCCAGCCCCACCCCCCAAGGCTATAGCCCACCCGTTTTTGTGGCCTTTTTCCGCTGGACGAACTTGGCGCCCCGGCCTTCGGGCGGGTATTTTTGGGCGCGGCTGTGCCCGCGACCTATTTTTGGCACACGGAGATGCCTCGCAAAGTCTCGCGCCATTCCGAGTCCGGCGGACGAAGTTGGCCAGCCCCACCCCCCAAGGCTATAGCCCACCCGTTTTTGTGGCCTTTTTCCGCTGGACGAACTTGGCGCCCTGGCCTTCGGGCGGGTATTTTTGGGCGCGGCTGTGCCCGCGACCTATTTTTGGCACACCGAGGCACCTCGCAAAGTCTCGCCCCATTCCGAGTCCGGCGGACGAAGTTGGCCAGCCCCACCCCCCAAGGCTATAGCCAACCCGTTTTTGTGGCCTTTTACCGCTGGACGAACTTGGCGCCCCGGCCTTCGGGCGGGTATTTTTGGGCGCGGCTGTGCCCGCGGCCTATTTTTGGCACACGGAGGCGCCTCCCAAACTCTCGCGCCATTCCGAGTCCGGCGGACGATGTTGGCCAGCCCCTCCCCCCAAGGCTATAGCCCACCCGTTTTTGTGGCCTTTTTCCGCTGGACGAACTTGGCGCCCCGGCCTTCGGGCGGGTATTTTTGGGCGCGGCTGTGTCCGCGGCCTATTTTTGGCACACGGAGGCGCCTCGTAAAGTCTCGCGCCATTCCGAGTCCGGCGGACGAAGTTGGCCAGCCCCACCCCCCAAGGCTATAGCCCACCCGTTTTTGTGGCCTTTTTCCGCTGGACGAACTTGGCGCCCCGGCCTTCGGGCGGGTATTTTTGGACGCGGCAGTGCCCGCGGCCTACTTTTGGCACACGGAGGTGCCTCGCAAAGTCTCGCGCCATTCCGAGTCCGGCGGACGAAGTTGGCCAGCCCAACCCCCCTAGGCTATAGCCCACCCGTTTTTGTGGCCTTCTCCGCTGGACGAACCTGGCGCCCCGGCCTTCGGGCCGGCATTTTTGGGCGCGGCTGTGCCCGCGTGCTATTTTTGGCACACGGAGGCGCCTCACAAAGTCTCGCGCCGTTCCGAGTCCGGCGGACGAAGTTGGCCAGGCCCACCCCCCAAGGCTATAGCCCACCCGTTTTTGTGGCCTTTTTCCGCTGGACGAACTTGGCGCCCCGGCCTTCGTGCGGGTATTTTTGGGCGCGGCTGTGCCCGCGGCATATTTTTGTCACACGGAGGCGCCTCGGAATGTCGCGCCATTCCGAGTCCGGCGGACGAAGTTGGCCAGCCCCACCCCCCAAGGCTATAGCCCACCCGTTTTTGTGGCCTTTTTCCGCTGGACGAACTTGGCGCCCCGGCCTTCGGGCCGGTATTTTTGGGCGCGGCTGTGCCCGCGGCCTATTTTTGGCACACGGAGGCGCCTCGTAAAGTCTCGCGCCATTCCGAGTCCGGCGGACGAAGTTGGCCAGCCCCACCCCCCAAGGCTATAGCCCACCCGTTTTTGTGGCTTATTTCCGCTGGACGAACTTGGCGCGCCGGCCTTTGGGCGGGTATTTTTGGACGCGGCTGTGCCCGCGGCCTATTTTTGGCACACGGAGGCGCCTCGCAAAGTCTCGCGCCATTCTGAGTCCGGCGGACGAAGTTGGCCAGCCCCACCCCCCAAGGCTATAGCCCACCCGTTTTTGTGGACTTTTTCCGCTGGACGAACTTGGCGCCACGGCCTTCGGGCGAGTATTTTTGGGCGTGGCAGTGCCCGCGGCCTATTTTTGGCACACGGAGGTGCCTCGCAAAGTCTCGCGCCATTCCGAGTCCGGCGGACGAAGTTGGCCAGCCCCACCCCCCAAGGCTATAGCCCTCCCGTTTTTGTGGCCTTTTTACGCTGGACGAACTTGGCGCCCCGGCCTTCGGGCGGGTATTTTTGGGCGCGGCCGTGTCCGCGGCCTACTTTTGGCACACGGAGGCGCCTCGCAAAGTTTTGCGCCATTCCGAGTCCGGCGGACGAAGTTGGCCAGCCCAACCCCCCAAGGCTATAGCCCACCCGTTTTTGTGGCCTTCTCCGCTGGACGAACTTGGCGCCCCGGCCTTCGGGCGGGCATTTTTGGGCGCGGCTGCGCCCGCGGCCTATTTTTGGCACACGGAGGCGCCTCACAAAGTCTCGCGCCGTTCCGAGTCCGGCGGACGAAGTTGGCCAGGCCCACCCCCCAAGGCTATAGCCCACCCGTTTTTGTGGCCTTTTTCCGCTGGACGAACTTGGCGACCCGGCCTTCGGGCGGGTATTTTTGGGCGCGGCTGTGCCCGCGGCCTATTTTTGGCACACGGAGGTGCCTCACAAAGTCTCACGCCGTTCCGAGTCCGGCGGACGAAGTTGGCCAGCCCCACCCCCCAAGGCTATAGCCCACCCGTTTTTGTGGCTTATTTCCGCTGGACGAACTTGGCGCGCCGGCCTTCGGGCGGGTATTTTTGGACGCGGCTGTGCCCGCGGCCTATTTTTGGCACACGGAGGCGCCTCGCAAAGTCTCGCGCCATTCCGAGTCCGGCGGACGAAGTTGGCCAGCCCCACCCCCCAAGGCTATAGCCCACCCGTTTTTGTGGCCTTTTTCCGCTGGACGAACTTGGCGCCCCGGCCTTCGGGCGAGTATTTTTGGGCGCGGCAGTGCCCGCGGCCTATTTTTGGCACACGGAGGTGCCTCGCAAAGTTTTGCGCCATTCCGAGTCCGGCGGACGAAGTTGGCCAGCCCAACCCCCCAAGGCTATAGCCCACCCGTTTTTGTGGCCTTTTTCCGCTGGACGAACTTGGCGCCCCGGCCTTCGGGCAGGTATTTTTGGGCGTGGCTGTGCCCGCGGCCTATTTTTGGCACACGGAGGCGCCTCGGAATGTCGCGCCATTCCGAGTCCGGAGGACGAAGTTGGCCAGCCCCACCCCCCAAGGCTATAGCCCACCCTTTTTGTGGCCTTTTTCCGCTGGACGAACTTGGCGCCCCGGCCTTCGGGCCAGTATTTTTGGGCGCGGCTGTGCCCGCGGCCTATTTTTGGCACACGGAGGAGCCTCGAAAATTCTCGCGCCATTCCGAGTCCGGCTGACGAAGTTGGCCAGCCCCACCCCCCAAGGCTATAGCCCACCCGTTTTTGTGGCTTATTTCCGCAGGACGAACTTGGCGCGCCGGCCTTCGGGCGGGTATTTTTGGACGCGGCTGTGTCCGCGGCCTATTTTTGGCACACGGAGGCGCCTCGCAAAGTCTCGCGCCATTCCGAGTCCGGCGGACGAAGTTGGCCAGCCCCACCCCCCAAGGCTATAGCCCTCCCGTTTTTGTGACCTTTTTACGCTGCACGAACTTGGCGCCCCGGCCTTCGGGCGGGTATTTTTGGGCGCGGCCGTGCCCGCGGCCTACTTTTGGCACACGGAGGTGCCTCGCAAAGTTTTGCGCCATTCCGAGTCCGGCGGACGAAGTTGGCCAGCCCAACCCCCCAAGGCTATAGCCCACCCGTTTTTGTGGCCTTTTTCCGCTGGACGAACTTGGCGCCCCGGCCTTCGGGCCGGTATTTTTGGGCGCGGCTGTGCCCGCGGCCTATTTTTGGCACACGGAGGAGCCTCGAAAATTCTCGCGCCATTCCGAGTCCGGCTGACGAAGTTGGCCAGCCCCACCCCCCAAGGCTATAGCCCACCCGTTTTTGTGGCTTATTTCCGCAGGACGAACTTGGCGCGCCGGCCTTCGGGCGGGTATTTTTGGACGCGGCTGTGTCCGCGGCCTATTTTTGGCACACGGAGGCGCCTCGCAAAGTCTCGCGCCATTCCGAGTCCGGCGGACGAAGTTGGCCAGCCCCACCCCCCAAGGCTATAGCCCTCCCGTTTTTGTGGCCTTTTTCCGCTGGACGAACTTGGCGCCCCGGCCTTCGGGCGGGTATTTTTGGGCGCGGCCGTGCCCGCGGCCTACTTTTGGCACACGGAGGTGCCTCGCAAAGTTTTGCGCCATTCCGAGTCCGGCGGACGAAGTTGGCCAGCCCAACCCCCCAAGGTTATAGCCCACCCGTTTTTGTGGCCTTCTCCGCTGGACGAACTTGGCGCCCCGGCCTTCGGGCGGGCATTTTTGGGCGCGGCTGTGCCCGCGGCCTATTTTTGGCACGCGGAGACGCCTCACAAAGTCTCGCGCCGTTCCGAGTCCGGCGGACGAAGTTGGCCAGGCCCATCCCCCAAGGCTATAGCCCACCCGTTTTTGTGGCCTTTTTCCGCTGGACGAACTTGGCGCCCCGGCCTTCGGGCGGGTATTTTTGGGCGCGGCTGTGCCCGCGGCCTATCTTGGGCACACGGAGGTGCCTCGCAAAGTCTCGCGCCATTCCGAGTCCGGCGGACGAAGTTGGCCAGCCCCACCCCCCAAGGCTATAGCCCTCCCGTTTTTGTGACCTTTTTACGCTGCACGAACTTGGCGCCCCGGCCTTCGGGCGGGTATTTTTGGGCGCGGCCGTGCCCGCGGCCTACTTTTGGCACACGGAGGTGCCTCGCAAAGTTTTGCGCCATTCCGAGTCCGGCGGACGAAGTTGGCCAGCCCAACCCCCCAAGGCTATAGCCCACCCGTTTTTGTGGCCTTTTTCCGCTGGACGAACTTGGCGCCCCGGCCTTCGGGCAGGTATTTTTGGGCGTGGCTGTGCCCGCGGCCTATTTTTGGCACACGGAGGTGCCTCGGAATGTCGCGCCATTCCGAGTCCGGAGGACGAAGTTGGCCAGCCCCACCCCCCAAGGCTATAGCCCACCCGTTTTTGTGGCCTTTTTCCGCTGGACGAACTTGGCGCCCCGGCCTTCGGGCGGGTATTTTTGGGCGCGGCAGTGCCCGCGGCCTACTTTTGGCACACGGAGGTGCCTCGCAAAGTCTCGCGCCATTCCGAGTCCGGCGGACGAAGTTGGCCAGCCCAACCCCCCTAGGCTATAGCCCACCCGTTTTTGTGGCCTTCTCCGCTGGACGAACCTGGCGCCCCGGCCTTCGGGCGGGCATTTTTGGGCGCGGCTGTGCCCGCGGCCTATTTTTGGCACACGGAGGCGCCTCACAAAGTCTCGCGCCGTTCCGAGTCCGGCGGACGAAGTTGGCCAGGCCCACCCCCCAAGGCTATAGCCCACCCGTTTTTGTGGCCTTTTTCCGCTGGACGAACTTGGCGCCCCGGCCTTCGGGCGGGTATTTTTGGGCGCGGCTGTGCCCGCGGCATATTTTTGGCACACGGAGGCGCCTCGGAATGTCGCGCCATTCCGAGTCCGGCGGACGAAGTTGGCCAGCCCCACCCCCCAAGGCTATAGCCCACCCGTTTTTGTGGCCTTTTTCCGCTGGACGAACTTGGCGCCCCGGCCTTCGGGCGGGTATTTTTGGGCGCGGCTGTGCCCGCGGCCTATTGTTGGCACACGGAGGCGCCTCGTAAAGTCTCGCGTCATTCCGAGCCCGGCGGACGAAGTTGGCCAGCCCCACCCCCCAAGGCTATAGCCCACCCGTTTTTGTGGCCTTTTTCCGCCGGACGAACTTGGCGCCCCGGCCTTCGGGCGGGTATTTTTGGGCGCGGCTGTGCCCGCGGCCTATTTTTGGCACACGGAGGCGCCTCGCAAAGTCTCGCGCCATTCCGAGTCCGGCGGACGAAGTTGGCCAGCCCCACCCCCCAAGGCTATAGCCCACCCGTTTTTGTGGACTTTTTCCGCTGGACGAACTTGGCGCCACGGCCTTCGGGCGAGTATTTTTGGGCGTGGCAGTGCCCGCGGCCTATTTTTGGCACACGGAGGTGCCTCGCAAAGTCTCGCGCCATTCCGAGTCCGGCGGACGAAGTTGGCCAGCCCCACCCCCCAAGGCTATAGCCCTCCCGTTTTTGTGGCCTTTTTACGCTGGACGAACTTGGCGCCCCGGCCTTCGGGCGGGTATTTTTGGGCGCGGCCGAGTCCGCGGCCTACTTTTGGCACACGGAGGTGCCTCGCAAAGTTTTGCGCCATTCCGAGTCCGGCGGACGAAGTTGGCCAGCCCAACCCCCCAAGGCTATAGCCCACCCGTTTTTGTGGCCTTCTCCGCTGGACGAACTTGGCGCCCCGGCCTTCGGGCGGGCATTTTTGGGCGCGGCTGCGCCCGCGGCCTATTTTTGGCACACGGAGGCGCCTCACAAAGTCTCGCGCCGTTCCGAGTCCGGCGGACGAAGTTGGCCAGGCCCACCCCCCAAGGCTATAGCCCACCCGTTTTTGTGGCCTTTTTCCGCTGGACGAACTTGGCGCCCCGGCCTTCGGGCGGGTATTTTTGGGCGCGGCTGTGCCCGCGGCCTATTTTTGGCACACGGAGGTGCCTCACAAAGTCTCACGCCGTTCCGAGTCCGGCGGACGAAGTTGGCCAGCCCCACCCCCCAAGGCTATAGCCCACCCGTTTTTGTGGCTTATTTCCGCTGGACGAACTTGGCGCGCCGGCCTTCGGGCGGGTATTTTTGGACGCGGCTGTGCCCGCGGCCTATTTTTGGCACACGGAGGCGCCTCGCAAAGTCTCGCGCCATTCCGAGTCCGGCGGACGAAGTTGGCCAGCCCCACCCCCCAAGGCTATAGCCCACCCGTTTTTGTGGCCTTTTTCCGCTGGACGAACTTGGCGCCCCGGCCTTCGGGCGAGTATTTTTGGGCGCGGCAGTGCCTGCGGCCTATTTTTTGCACACGGAGGTGCCTCGCAAAGTTTTACGCCATTCCGAGTCCGGCGGACGAAGTTGGCCAGCCCAACCCCCCAAGGCTATAGCCCACCCGTTTTTGTGGCCTTTTTCCGCTGGACGAACTTGGCGCCCCGGCCTTCGGGCAGGTATTTTTGGGCGTGGCTGTGCCCGCGGCCTATTTTTGGCAAACGGAGGCGCCTCGGAATGTCGCGCCATTCCGAGTCCGGAGGACGAAGTTGGCCAGCCCCACCCCCCAAGGCTATAGCCCACCCTTTTTGTGGCCTTTTTCCGCTGGACGAACTTGGCGCCCCGGCCTTCGGGCCGGTATTTTTGGGCGCGGCTGTGCCCGCGGCCTATTTTTGGCACACGGAGGAGCCTCGAAAATTCTCGCGCCATTCCGAGTCCGGCTGACGAAGTTGGCCAGCCCCACCCCCCAAGGCTATAGCCCACCCGTTTTTGTGGCTTATTTCCGCAGGACGAACTTGGCGCGCCGGCCTTCGGGCGGGTATTTTTGGACGCGGCTGTGTCCGCGGCCTATTTTTGGCACACGGAGGCGCCTCGCAAAGTCTCGCGCCATTCCGAGTCCGGCGGACGAAGTTGGCCAGCCCCACCCCCCAAGGCTATAGCCCTCCCGTTTTTGTGGCCTTTTTCCGCTGGACGAACTTGGCGCCCCGGCCTTCGGGCGGGTATTTTTGGGCGCGGCCGTGCCCGCGGCCTACTTTTGGCACACGGAGGTGCCTCGCAAAGTTTTGCGCCATTCCGAGTCCGGCGGACGAAGTTGGCCAGCCCAACCCCCCAAGGTTATAGCCCACCCGTTTTTGTGGCCTTCTCCGCTGGACGAACATGGCGCCCCGGCCTTCGGGCGGGCATTTTTGGGCGCGGCTGTGCCCGCGGCCTATTTTTGGCACGCGGAGACGCCTCACAAAGTCTCGCGCCGTTCCGAGTCCGGCGGACGAAGTTGGCCAGGCCCATCCCCCAAGGCTATAGCCCACCCGTTTTTGTGGCCTTTTTCCGCTGGACGAACTTGGCGCCCCGGCCTTCGGGCGGGTATTTTTGGGCGCGGCTGTGCCCGCGGCCTATCTTGGGCACACGGAGGTGCCTCGCAAAGTCTCGCGCCATTCCGAGTCCGGCGGACGAAGTTGGCCAGCCCCACCCCCCAAGGCTATAGCCCTCCCGTTTTTGTGGCCTTTTTACGCTGGACGAACTTGGCGCCCCGGCCTTCGGGCGGGTATTTTTGGGCGCGGCCGTGCCCGCGGCCTACTTTTGGCACACGGAGGTGCCTCGCAAAGTTTTGCGCCATTCCGAGTCCGGCGGACGAAGTTGGCCAGCCCAACCCCCCAAGGCTATAGCCCACCCGTTTTTGTGGCCTTCTCCGCTGGACGAACTTGGCGCCCCGGCCTTCGGGCTGGCATTTTTGGGCGCGGCTGCGCCCGCGGCCTATTTTTGGCACACGGAGGCGCCTCACAAAGTCTCGCGCCGTTCCGAGTCCGGCGGACGAAGTGGGCCAGGCCCACCCCCCAAGGCTATAGCCCACCCGTTTTTGTGGCCTTTTTCCGCTGGACGAACTTGGCGCCCCGGCCTTCGGGCGGGTATTTTTGGGTGCGGCTGTGCCCGCGGCCTATTTTTGGCACACGGAGGTGCCTCACAAAGTCTCACGCCGTTCCGAGTCCGGCGGACGAAGTTGGCCAGCCCCACCCCCCAAGGCTATAGCCCACCCGTTTTTGTGGCTTATTTCCGCTGGACGAACTTGGCGCGCCGGCCTTCGGGCGGGTATTTTTGGACGCGGCTGTGCCCGCGGCCTATTTTTGGCACACGGAGGCGCCTCACAAAGTCTCGCGCCATTCCGAGTCCGGCGGACGAAGTTGGCCAGCCCCACCCCCCAAGGCTATAGCCCACCCGTTTTTGTGGCCTTTTTCCGCTGGACGAACTTGGCGCCCCGGCCTTCGGGCGAGTATTTTTGGGCGCGGCAGTGCCCGCGGCATATTTTTGGCACACGGAGGTGCCTCGCAAAGTTTTGCGCCATTCCGAGTCCGGCGGACGAAGTTGGCCAGCCCAACCCCCCAAGGCTATAGCCCACCCGTTTTTGTGGCCTTTTTCCGCTGGACGAACTTGGCGCCCCGGCCTTCGGGCAGGTATTTTTGGGCGTGGCTGTGCCCGCGGCCTATTTTTGGCACACGGAGGCGCCTCGGAATGTCGCGCCATTCCGAGTCCGGAGGACGAAGTTGGCCAGCCCCACCCCCCAAGGCTATAGCCCACCCTTTTTGTGGCCTTTTTCCGCTGGACGAACTTGGCGCCCCGGCCTTCGGGCCGGTATTTTTGGGCGCGGCTGTGCCCGCGGCCTATTTTTGGCACACGGAGGAGCCTCGAAAATTCTCGCGCCATTCCGAGTCCGGCTGACGAAGTTGGCCAGCCCCACCCCCCAAGGCTATAGCCCACCCGTTTTTGTGGCTTATTTCCGCAGGACGAACTTGGCGCGCCGGCCTTCGGGCGGGTATTTTTGGACGCGGCTGTGTCCGCGGCCTATTTTTGGCACACGGAGGCGCCTCGCAAAGTCTCGCGCCATTCCGAGTCCGGCGGACGAAGTTGGCCAGCCCCACCCCCCAAGGCTATAGCCCTCCCGTTTTTGTGGCCTTTTTCCGCTGGACGAACTTGGCGCCCCGGCCTTCGGGCGGGTATTTTTGGGCGCGGCCGTGTCCGCGGCCTACTTTTGGCACACGGAGGTGCCTCGCAAAGTTTTGCGCCATTCCGAGTCCGGCGGACGAAGTTGGCCAGCCCAACCCCCCAAGGTTATAGCCCACCCGTTTTTGTGGCCTTCTCCGCTGGACGAACTTGGCGCCCCGGCCTTCGGGCGGGCATTTTTGGGCGCGGCTGTGCCCGCGGCCTATTTTTGGCACGCGGAGACGCCTCACAAAGTCTCGCGCCGTTCCGAGTCCGGCGGACGAAGTTGGCCAGGCCCATCCCCCAAGGCTATAGCCCACCCGTTTTTGTGGCCTTTTTCCGCTGGACGAACTTGGCGCCCCGGCCTTCGGGCGGGTATTTTTGGGCGCGGCTGTGCCCGCGGCCTATTTTTGGCACACGGAGGTGCCTCGCAAAGTCTCGCGCCATTCCGAGTCCGGCGGACGAAGTTGGCCAGCCCCACCACGGAGGCGCCTCGCAAAGTCTCGCGCCATTTCGAGTCCGGCGGACGAAGTGGGCCAGCCCCACCCCCCAAGGCTATAGCCCACCCGTTTTTGTGGCCTTTTTCCGCTGGACGAACTTGGCGCCCCAATCTTCGGGCAGGTATTTTTGGGCGTGGCTCTGCCCGCGGCCTATTTTTGGCACACGGAGGCGCCTCGCAAAGTCTCGCGCCATTCCGAGTCCGGCGGACGAAGTTGGCCAGCCCCACCCCCCAAGGCTATAGCCCACCCGTTTTTGTGGCCTTTTTCCGCTGGACGAACTTGGCGCCCAGGCCTTCGGGGGGGTATTTTTGGGCGCGGCTGTGCCCGCGGCCTATTTCTGGCACACGGAGGTGCCTCGTAAAGTCTCGCGCCATTCCGAGTCCGGTGGACGAAGTTGGCCAGCCCCACCCCCCAAGGCTATACCCCACCCGTTTTTGTGTCCTTTTTCCGCTGGACGAACTTGGCGCCCTGGCCTTCGGGCGGGTATTTTTGGGTTCGGCTGTGCCCGCGGCCTATTTTTGGCACACGGAGGAGCCTCGCAAAGGCTCGCGCCATTCCGAGTCCGGCGCACGAAGTTGGCCATTCCCACCCCCCAAGGCTATAGCCCACCTGTTTTTCTGGCCTTTTTCCGCTGGACGAACTTGGCGCCCTGGCCTTCGGTGGGGTATTTTTGGGCGCGGCTGTGTCCGCGGCCTATTTTTGGCTCACGGAGGTGCCTCGCAAAGTCTCGCGCCATTCCGAGTCCGGCTGACGAAGTTGGCCAGCCCCTCCCCCCAAGGCTATAGCCCACCCGTTTTTGTGGCCTTTTTCCGCTGGACGAACTTGGCGCCCCGGCCTTCGGGTCGGTATTTTTGGGCGCGGCTGTGCCCGCTGCCTATTTTTGGCACACGGAGGCACCTCGCAAAGTCTCGCGCCATTCCGAGTCCGGCGGACGAAGTTGGCCAGCCCCACCCCCCAAGGCTATAGCCCACCCGTTTTTGTGGCCTTTTTCCGCTGGACGAACTTGGCGCCCAGGCCTTCGGGGGGGTATTTTTGGGCGCGGCTGTGCCCGCGGCCTATTTCTGGCACACGGAGGTGCCTCGTAAAGTCTCGCGCCATTCCGAGTCCGGCGGACGAAGTTGGCCAGCCCCACCCCCCAAGGCTATACCCCACCCGTTTTTGTGTCCTTTTTCCGCTGGACGAACTTGGCGCCCTGGCCTTCGGGCGGGTATTTTTGGGTGCGGCTGTGCCCGCGGCCTATTTTTGGCACACGGAGGAGCCTCGCAAAGTCTCGCGCCATTCCGAGTCCGGCGCACGAAGTTGGCCATTCCCACCCCCCAAGGCTATAGCCCATCTGTTTTTCTGGCCTTTTTCCGCTGGACGAACTTGGCGCCCTGGCCTTCGGTGGGGTATTTTTGGGCGCGGCGGTGTCCGCGGCCTATTTTTGGCTCACGGAGGTGCCTCGCAAAGTCTCGCGCCATTCCGAGTCCGGCTGACGAAGTTGGCCAGCCCCTCCCCCCAAGGCTATAGCCCACCCGTTTTTGTGGCCTTTTTCCGCTGGACGAACTTGGCGCCCCGGCCTTCGGGCGGGTATTTTTGGGAGCGGTGGTGCCCGCGGCCTATTTTTGGCACACGGAGGCGCCTCGCAAAGTCACACGCCATTCCGAGTCCGGCGGACGAAGTTGGCCAGCCCCACCCCGCAAGGCTATAGCCCACCCGTTTTTGTGGCCTTTTTCCGCTGGACGAACTTGGCGCCCCGGCCTTCGGGCCGGTATTTTTGGGCGCGGCTGTGCCCGCTGCCTATTTTTGGCACACGGAGGCGCCTCGCAAAGTCTCGCGCTATTCCGAGTCCGGCGGACGAAGTTGGCCAGCCCCACCCCCCAAGGCTATAGCCCACCCGTTTTTGTGGCCTTTTTCTGCTGGACAAACTTGGTGCCCCGGCCTTTGGGCGGGTATTTTTGCGCACGACTGTGCCCGTGGCCTATTTTTGGCACACGGAGGTGCCTCGCAAAGTCTCGCGCCATTCCGAGTCCGGTGAACGAAGTTGGCCAGCCCCACCCCCCAAGGCTATAGCCCACCCGTATTTGTGGCCTTTTTCCGCTGGACGAACTTGGCACCCCGGCCTTCGGGCGGGTATTTTTGGGCGTGGCTATGCCTGCGGCCTATTTTTGGCACACGAAGGCACCTCGCAAAGTCTCGCGCCATTCCGAGTCCGGCGGACGAAGTTGGCCAGCCCCACCCCCCAAGGCTATAGCCCACCCGTTTTTGTGGCCTTTTTCCGCTGGACGAACTTGGCGCCCCGGCCTACGGGCGGGTATTTTTGGGTGCGGCTGTGCCCGCGGCCTATTTTTGGCACACGGAGGCGCCTCGCAAAGTCTCGCGCCATTCCGAGTCCGGCGCACGAAGTTGGCCATTCCCACCCCCCAAGGCTATAGCCCACCCGTTTTTGTGGCCTTTTTCCGCTGGACGAACTTGGCGCCCTGGCCTTCGGGGGGGTATTTTTGGGCGCGGCTGTGTCCGCGGCCTATTTTTGGCACACGGAGTTGCCTCGCAAAGTCTCGAGCCATTCTGAGTCCGGCGGACGAAGTTGGCCAGCCCCACCCACCAAGGCCATAGCCCACCCGTTTTTGTGGCCTTTTTCCGCTGGACGAACTTGGCGCCCCGGCCTTCGGGCGGGTATTTTTGGGCGCGGTGGTGCCCACGGCCTATTTTTGGCACACGGAGGCGCCTCACAAAGTCTCGCGCCATTCCGAGTCCGGCGGACGAAGTTGGCCAGCCCCACCCCGCAAGGCTATAGCCCACCCGTTTTTGTGGGCTTTTTCCGCTGGACGAACTTGGCGCCCCGGCCTTCAGGCCGGTATTTTTGGGCGCGGCTGTGCCCGTGGCCTATTTTTGGCACACGGAGGCGCCTTGCAAAGTCTCGCGCCATTCCGAGTCCGGCGGACGAAGATGGCCAGCCCCACCCCCCAAGGCTATAGCCCACCCGTTTTTGTGGCCTTTTTCCGCTGGACGAACTTGGCGCCCCGGCCTTCGGGCGGGTATTTTTGGGCGTGGCTGTTCCCGCGGCCTATTTTTGGCACACGGAGGCACCTCGCAAAGTCTCGCGCCATTCCGAGTCCGGCGGACGAAGTTGGCCAGCCCCACCCCCCAAGGCTATAGCCCACCCGTTTTTGTGGCCTTTTTCCGCTGGACGAACTTGGCACCCCGGCCTTCGGGCGGGTATTTTTGGGCGCGGCTTTCCCCGCGGCCTATTTTTGGCACACGGAGGCGCCTCGCAAAGTCTCGCGCCATTCCGAGTCCGGCGGACGAAGTTGGCCAGCCCCACCCCCCAAGGCTATAGCCCACCCGTTTTTGTGTCATTTTTCCGCTGGACGAACTTGGCGCCCCGGCCTTCGGGCGGGTATTTTTACGCGCGGCTGTGTCCGTGGCCTATTTTTGGCACACGGAGGCGCCTCACAAAGTCTCGCACCATTCCGAGTCCGGCGGACGAAGTTGGCCAGCCCCACCCCCCAAGGCTATAGCCCACCCATTTTTGTGGCCTTTTTCCGCTGGACGAACTTGGCGCCCCGGCTTTCGGGCGGGAATTTTTGGGCGCGGCTGTTCCCGCGGCCTATTTTTGGCACACGGAGGCGCCTCGCAAATTCCGAGTCCGGCGGACGAAGTTGGCCAGCCCCACCCCCCAAGGCTGTAGCCCACCCGTTTTTGTGGCCTTTTTCCGCTGGACGAACTTGGCGCCCCGGCCTTCGGGCGGGTATTTTTGGGCGTGGCTGTTCCCACGGCCTATTTTTGGCACACGGAGGCACCTCGCAAAGTCTCGCGCCATTCCGAGTCCGGCGGACGAAGTTGGCCAGCCCCACCCCCCAAGGCTATAGCCCACCCGTTTTTGTGGCCTTTTTCCGCTGGACGAACTTGGCACCCCGGCCTTCGGGCGGGTATTTTTGGGCGCGGCTTTCCCCACGGCCTGTTTTTGGCACACGGAGGCGCCTCGCAAAGTCTCGCGCCATTCCGAGTCCGGCGGACGAAGTTGGCCAGCCCCACCCCCCAAGGCTATAGCCCACCCGTTTTTGTGTCATTTTTCCGCTGGACGAACTTGGCGCCCCGGCCTTCGGGCGGGTATTTTTACGCGCGGCTGTGCCCGTGGCCTATTTTTGGCACACGGAGGCGCCTCACAAAGTCTCGCACCATTCCGAGTCCGGCGGACGAAGTTGGCCAGCCCCACCCCCCAAGGCTATAGCCCACCCATTTTTGTGGCCTTTTTCCGCTGGACGAACTTGGCGCCCCGGCTTTTGGGCGGGAATTTTTGGGCGCGGCTGTGCCCGCGGCCTATTTTTGGCACACGGAGGCGCCTCGCAAAGTCTCGCGCCTATCCGAGTCCGGCGGACGAAGTTGGCCAGCCCCACCCCCCAAGGCTATAGCCCACCCGTTTTTGTGGCCTTTTTCCGCTGGACGAACTTGGCGCCCCGGCCTTCGGGCGGGTATTTTTGGGCGCGGCTGTGCCCGCGGCCTATTTTTGCCACACGGAGGCGCCTCGCAAAGTCTCCCGCCATTCACAGTCCGGCGGACGAAGTTGGCAAGCCCCACCCCCCAAGGCTATAGCCCACCCGTTTTTGTGGCCTTTTTCCGCTGGACGAACTTGCCGCCCCGGCCTTCGGGCGGGTATTTTTGGGCGAGGCTGTGCCCGCGGCCTATTTTTGGCACACGGAGACACCTCGCAAAGTCTCGCGCCATTCCGAGTCCGGCGGACGAAGTTGGCCAGCCCCACCCCCCAAGGCTATAGCCCACCCGTTTTTGTGTCCTTTTTCCGCTGGACGAACCTGGCGCCCCAGCCTTCGGGCGGGTATTTTTGGGCGCGGCTGTGCCTGCGGCCTATTTTTTGCACACGGAGGTGCCTCGCAAAGTCTCGCGCCATTCCGAGTCCGGCGGACGAAGTTGGCCAGCCCCACCCCCCAAGGCTATAGCCCACCCGTTTTTGTGGCCTTTTTCCGCTGGACGAACTTGGCGCCCCGGCTTTCGGGCGGGAATTTTTGGGGGCGGCTGTGCCCGCGGCCTATTTTTGGCACACGGAGGCGCCTCGCAAATTCCGAGTCCGGCGGACGAAGTTGGCCAGCCCCACCCCCCAAGGCTGTAGCCCACCCGTTTTTGTGGCCTTTTTCCGCTGGACGAACTTGGCGCCCCGGCCTTCGGGCGGGTATTTTTGGGCGTGGCTGTGCCCGCGGCCTATTTTTGGCACACGGAGGCACCTCGCAAAGTCTCGCGCCATTCCGAGTCCGGCGGACGAAGTTGGCCAGCCCCACCCCCCAAGGCTATAGCCCACCCGTTTTTGTGGCCTTTTTCCGCTGGACGAACTTGGCACCCCGGCCTTCGGGCGGGTATTTTTGGGCGCGGCTGTCCCCGCGGCCTGTTTTTGGCACACGGAGGCGCCTCGCAAAGTCTCGCGCCATTCCGAGTCCGGCGGACGAAGTTGGCCAGCCCCACCCCCCAAGGCTGTAGCCCACCCGTTTTTGTGTCATTTTTCCGCTGGACGAACCTGGCGCCCCGGCCTTCGGGCTGGTATTTATGGGTGCGGCTGTGCCTGCGGCCTATTTTTGGCACACGGAGGCGCCTCGCCAAGTCTCGCGCCATTCCGAGTCCGGCGGGCGAAGTTGGCCAGCCCCACCCCCCAAGGCTATAGCCCACCCGTTTTTGTGGCCTTTTTCCGCTGGACGAACTTGGCGCCCCGGCTTTCGGGCGGGAATTTTTGGGAACGGCTGTGCCCGCGGCCTTATTTTTCGCACACGGAGGCGCCTCGCAAAGTCCCGCGCCATTCCGAGTCCGGCGGACGAAGTTGGCCAGCCCCACCCCCCAAGGCTATAGCCCACCCGTTTTTGTGGCCTTTTTCCGCTGGACGAACTTGGCGCCCAAGCCTTCGGGCGGGTATTTTTGGGCGCGGCTGTGCCCGCGGCCTATTTTTGCCACACGGAGGTGCCTCGCAAAGTCTCCCGCCATTCACAGTCCGGCGGACGAAGTTGGCAAGCCCCACCCCCCAAGGCTATAGCCCACCCGTTTTTGTGGCCTTTTTCCGCTGGACGAACTTGCCGCCCCGGCCTTCGGGCGGGTATTTTTGGGCGAGGCTGTGCCCGCGGCCTATTTTTGGCACACGGAGGCACCTCGCAAAGTCTGGCGCTATTCCGAGTCCGGCGGACGAAGTTGGACAGCCCCACCCCCCAAGGCTATAGCCCACCCGTTTTTGTGGCCTTTTTCCGCTGGACGAACTTGGCGCCCCGGCCTTCGGGGGGGGTTTTTTGGGCGCGGCTGTGCCCGCGGCCTATTTTTGGCACACGGTGGCTCCTCGCAAAGTCTCGCGCCATTCCGAGTCCGGCGGACGAAGTTGGCCAGCCCCACCCCCCAAGGCTATAGCCCACCCGTTTTTGTGGCCTTTTTCCGCTGGACGAACTTGGCGCCCCGGCCTTCGGGCGGGTATGTTTCGGCGCGGCTGTGCCCGCAGTCTATTTTTGGCACACGGAGGCACCTCGCAAAGTCTCGCGCCAGTTCGAGTCCGGCGGACGAAGTTGGCCAGCCCCACCCCCCAAGGCTATAGCCCACCCGTTTTTGTGGCCTTTTTCCGCTGGACGAACTTGGCGCCCCGGCCTTCGGGCGGGTATTTTTGGGTGCGGCTGTGCCCGCATCCTATTTTTGGCACACGGAGGCACCTCGCAAAGTCTCGCGCCATTCCGAGTCCGGCGGACGAAGTTGACCAGCCCCACCCCCCAAGGCTATAGCCCACCCGGTTTTGTGGCCTTTTACCGCTGGACGAACATGGCGCCCCGGCCTTCGGGCGGGTATTTTTGGGCGCGGATGTGCCCGCTGCCTATTTTTGGCACACGGAGGCGCCTCGCAAAGTCTCGCGCCATTCCGAGTCCGGCGGACGAAGTTGGCCAGCCCCACCCCCCAAGGCTATAGCCCACCCGCTTTTGTGGCCATTTACCGCTGGTCGAACATGGCGCCCCGGCCTTCGGGCCGGTATTTTTGGGCGCGCCTGTGTCCACGTCCTATTTTTGCCACACGGAGGCCCCTCGCAAAGTCTCGCGCCATTCCGAGTCCGGCGGACGAAGTTGGCCAGCCCCACCCCCAAGGCTATAGCCCACCCGTTTTTGTGGCCTTTTTCCGCTGGACGAACTTGGCGCCCCGGCCTTCGGGCGGGTATTTTTGGCGTGGCGGTTCCCCCGTCCGATGTTTGGCACACGGAGGCGCCTCGCAAAGTCTCGCGCCATTCCGAGTCCGGCGGACGAAGTTGGCCGGTCCCACCCCCCAAGGCTATAGCCCACCCGTTTTTGTGGCCTTTTCCCGCTGGACGAACTTGGCGCCCCGGCCTTCGGGCGGGTATTTTTGGGCGCGGCTGTGCCCGCGGCCTATTTTTGGCACACGGAGGTGCCTCGCAAAGTCTCGCGCCATTCCGAGTCCGGCGGACGAAGTTGGCCAACCCCACCCCCCAAGCCTATAGCCCACCCGTTTTTGTGGTCTTTTTCCGCTGGACAAACTTGGTGCCCTGGCCTTCGGGCGGGTATTTTTGGGCGCGGTTGTGCCCGCGGCCTATTTTTGGCACACGGAGGCGCCTCGCAAAGTCTCGCGCCATTCCGAGTCCGGCGGACGAAGTTGGCCAGTCCCACCCCCCAAGGCTATAGCCCACCCGTTTTTGTGGCCTTTTACCGCTGGACGAAATTGGCGCCCCGGCCTTCGGGCGGGTATTTTTGGAGGCAGCTGTGCCCGCGGCCTATTTTTGGCACACGGAGGCGCCTCGCAAAGTCTCGCGCCATTCCGAGTCCGGCGGACGAAGTTGGCCAGCCCCACCCCCCAAGGCTATAGCCCACCCGTTTTTGTGTCCTTTTTCCGCTGGACGAACCTCGCGCCCCGGCCTTCGGGCGGGTATTTTTGGGTGCGGCTGTGCCTGCGGCCTATTTTTGGCACACGGAGGCGCCTCGCAAAGTCTCGCGCCATTCCGAGTCCGGCGGACGAAGTTGCCCAGCCCCACCCCCCAAGGCTATAGCCCACCCGTTTTTGTGGCCTTTTTCCGCTGGACGAACTTGGCGCCCCGGCCTTCGGGCGGGTATTTTTGGGCGCGGCTGTGCCCGTGGTCTATTTTTGGCACACGGAGGCGCCTCGCAAAGTCTCGCGCCATTCCGAGTCCGGCGGACGAAGTTGGCCAGCCCCACCCCCCAAGGCTATAGCCCACCCGTGTTTGTGGCCTTTTTCCACTGGACGAACTTGGCGCCCCGGCCTTCGGGCGGGTATTTTTGGGCGCGGCTGTGTCCGCGGCCTATTTTTGCCACACGGAGGCGCCTCGCAAAGTCTCGCGCCATTCACAGTCCGGCGGACGAAGTTGGCCAGCCCCACCCCCCAAGGCTATAGCCCACCCGTTTTTGTGGCCTTTTTCCGCTGGACGAACTTGGCGCCCCGGCCTTCGGGCGGGTATTTTTGGGCGTGGCTGTGCCCGCGGCCTATTTTTGGCACACGGAGGCGCCTCGCAAAGTCTCGCGCCATTCCGAGTCCGGCGGACGAAGTTGGCCAGCCCCACCCCCCAAGGCTATAGCCCACCCGTTTTTGTGGCCTTTTTCCGCTGGACGAACTTGGCGCCCCGGCCTTCGGGCGGGTATTTTTGGGCGCGGCTGTGCCCGTGGTCTATTTTTGGCACACGGAGGCGCCTCACAAAGTCTCGCACCATTCCGAGTCCGGCGGACGAAGTTGGCCAGCCCCACCCCCCAAGGCTATAGCCCACCCGTTTTTGTGGCCTTTTTCCGCTGGACGAACTTGGCGCCCCGGCCTTCGGGCGGGTATTTTTGGGCGAGGCTTTGCCCGCGGCCTATTTTTGGCACACGGAGGTGCCTCGCAAAGTCTCGCGCCATTCCGAGTCCGGCGGACGAAGTTGGCCAGCCCCACCCCCCAAGGCTATAGCCCACCCGTTTTTGTGGCCTTTTTCCGCTGGACGAACTTGGCGCCCCGGCCTTCGGGCGGGTATTTTTGGGCGCGGCTGTGCCCGCGGCCTATTTTTGGCACACGGAGGCGCCTCACAAAGTCTCGCGCCATTCCGAGTCCGGCGGATGAAGTTGGCCAGCCCCACCCCCCAAGGCTATAGCCCACCCGTTTTTGTGGCCTTTTTCCGCTGGACGAACTTGGCTCCCCGGCCTTCGGGCGGGTATTTTTGGGCGCGGATGTGCCCGCGGCCTATTTTTGGCACACGGAGGCACCTCGCAAAGTCTGGCGCCATTCCGAGTCCGGCGGACGAAGTTGGACAGCCCCACCCCCCAAGGCTATAGCCCACCCGTTTTTGTGGCCTTTTTCCGCTGGACGAACTTGGTGCCCCGTCCTTCGGGCGGGTATTTTTGGGCGCGGCTGTGCCCGCGGCCTATTTTTGGCACCCGGAGGCCCCTCGCAAAGTCTCGCGCCATTCCGAGTCCGGCGGACGAAGTTGGCCAGCCCCACCCCCCAAGGCTATAGCCCACCCGTTTTTGTGGCCTTTTTCCGCTGGACGAACTTGGCGCCCCGGCCTTCGGGCGGGTATGTTTCGGCGCGGCTGTGCCCGCAGTCTATTTTTGGCACACGGAGGCGCCTCGCAAACTCTCGCGCCATTCCGAGTCCGGCGGACGAAGTTGGCCAGCCCCACCCCCCAAGGCTATAGCCCACCCGTTTTTGTGGCCTTTTTCCGCTGGACGAACTTGGCGCCCCGGCCTTCGGGCGGGTATTTTTGGGTGCGGCTGTGCCCGCATCCTATTTTTGGCACACGGAGGCACCTCGCAAAGTCTCGCGCCATTCCGAGTCCGGCGGACGAAGTTGACCAGCCCCACCCCCCAAGGCTATAGCCCACCCGTTTTTGTGGCCTTTTACCGCTGGACGAACATGCCGCCCCGGCCTTCGGGCGGGTATTTTTGGGCGCGGATGTGCCCGCGGCCTATTTTTGGCACACGGAGGCGCCTCGCAAAGTCTCGCGCCATTCCGAGTCCGGCGGACGAAGTTGGCCAGCCCCACCCCCCAAGGCTATAGCCCACCCGCTTTTGTGGCCATTTACCGCTGGTCGAACATGGCGCCCCGGCCTTCGGGCAGGTATTATTGGGCGCGGCTGTGCCCGCGGCCTATTTTTGGCACACGGAGGCCCCTCGCAAAGTCTCGCGCCATTCCGAGTCCGGCGGACGAAGTTGGCCAACCCCACCCCCCAAGGCTATAGCCCACCCGTTTTTGTGGCCTTTTTCCGCTGGACAAACTTGGCGCCCCGGCCTTCGGGCGGGTATTTTGGAGGCAGCTGTGCCCGCGGCCTATATTTGGCACACGGAGGCGCCTCGCAAAGTCTCGCGCCATTCCGAGTCCGGCGGACGAAGTTGGCCGGTCCCACCCCCCCAGGCTATAGCCCACCCGTTTTTGTGGCCTTTTCCCGCTGGACGAACTTGGCGCCCCGGCCTTCGGGCGGGTAATTTTGGGTGCGGCTGTGCCCGCTGCCTATTTTCGGCACACGGAGGAGCCTCGCAAAGTCTCGCGCCATTCCGAGTCCGGCGGACGAAGTTGGCCAACCCCACCCCCCAAGCCTATAGCCCACCGGTTTTTGTGGTCTTTTTCCGCTGGACAAACTTGGTGCCCTGGCCTTCGGGCGGGTATTTTTGGGCGCGGCTGTGCCCGCGGCCTATTTTTGGCACACGGAGGCGCCTCGCAAAGTCTCGCGCCATTCCGAGTCCGGCGGACGAAGTTGGCCAGTCCCACCCCCCAAGGCTATAGCCCACCCGTTTTTGTGGCCTTTTTCCGCTGGACGAACTTGGCGCCCCGGCCTTCGGGCGGGTATTTTTGGAGGCAGCTGTGCCCGCGGCCTATTTTTGGCACACGGAGGCGCCTCGCAAAGTCTCGCGCCATTCCGAGTCCGGTGGACGAAGTTGGCCAGCCCCACCCCCCAAGACTATAGCCCAACCGTTTTTGTGGCCATTTACCGCTGGACCAACTTGGCGCCCCGGCGTTCGGGCGGGTATTTTTGGGTGCGGCTGTGCCCGCGGCCTATTTTTGGCACTCGGAGGCGCCTCGCAAAGTCTCGCGCCATTCCGAGTCCGGCGGACGAAGTTGGCCAGCCCCACCCCCCAAGGCTATAGCCCACCCGTTTTTGTGGCCTTTTACCGCTGGATTAACTTGGCGCCCCGGCCTTTGGGCGGGTATTTTTGGGCGCGGCTGTGCCCGCGGCCTATTTTTGGCACACGGAGGCACCTCGCAAAGTCTCGCGCCATTCCGAGTCCGGCGGACGAAGTTGGCCAGCCCCACCCCCCAAGGCTATAGCCCACCCGTTTTTGTGGCCTTTTTCCGCTGGACGAACTTGGCGCCCCGGCCTTCGGGCGCGGCTGTGGCCGCGGCCTATTTTTGGCACATGGAGGTGCCTCGCAAAGTCTCGCGCCATTCCGAGTCCGGCGGACGAAGTTGGCCAGCCCCACCCCCCAAGGCTATAGCCCACCCGTTTTTGTGGCCTTTTACCGCTGGACGAACTTGCCCCCGGCCTTCGGGCGGGTATTTTTGGGTGCGGCTGTGTCCGCGGCCTATTTTTGGCACACGGAGGTGCCTCGCAAAGTCTCGCGCCATTCCGAGTCCGGCGGACGAAGTTGGCTAGCCCCACCCCCCAAGGCTATAGCCCACCCGTTTTTGTGGCCTTTTACCGCTGGACGAACTTGGCGCCCCGGCCTTCGGGCGGGTATTTTTGGGCGCGGCTGTGCCCGCGGCCTATTTTTGGCACACGGAGGCACCTCGTAAAGTCTCGCGCCATTCCGAGTCCGGCGGACGAAGTTGGCCAGCCCCACCCCCCAAGGCTATAGCCCACCCGTTTTTGTGGCCTTTTTCCGCTGGACGAACTTGGCGCCCCGGCCTTCGGGCGCGGCTGTGGCCGCGGCCTATTTTTGGGACATGGAGGTGCCTCGCAAAGTCTCGCGCCATTCCGAGTCCGGCGGACGAAGTTGGCCAGCCCCACCCCCCAAGGCTATAGCCCACCCGTTTTTGTGGCCTTTTTCCGCTGGACGAACTTGGCGCCCCGGCCTTCGGGCGGGTATTTTTGGGCGTGGCTGTGCCCGCGGCCTATTTTTGGCACACGGAGGCGCCTCGCAAAGTCTCGCGCCATTCACAGTCCGGCGGACGAAGTTGGCCAGCCCCACCCCCCAAGGCTATAGCCCACCCGTTTTTGTGGCCTTTTTCCGCTGGACGAACTTGGCGCCCCGGCCTTCGGGCGGGTATTTTTGCGCGCGGCTGTGCCCGTGGCCTATTTTTGGCACACGGAGGCGCTTCACAAAGTCTCACACCATTCCGAGTCCGGCGGACGAAGTTGGCCAGCCCCACCCCCCAAGGCTATAGCCCACCCGTTTTTGTGGCCTTTTTCCGCTGGACGAACTTGGCGCCCCGGCCTTCGGGCGGGTATTTTTGGGCGAGGCTGTGCCCGTGGCCTATTTTTGGCACACGGAGGTGCCTCGCAAAGTCTCGCGCCATTCCGAGTCCGGCGGACGAAGTTGGCCAGCCCACCCCCCAAGGCTATAGCCCACCCGTTTTTGTGCCCTTTTCCGCTGGACGAACTTGGCGCCCGGCCTTCGGGCGGGTATTTTTGGCGCGAGGCTGTGCCTTGGCCTATTTTTGGCACACGGAGGCGCCTCACAAAGTCTCGCGCCATTCCGAGTCCGGCGGATGAAGTTGGCCAGCCCCACCCCCCAAGGCTATAGCCCACCCGTTTTTGTGGCCTTTTTCCGCTGGACGAACTTGGCGCCCCGGCCTTCGGGCGGGTATTTTTGGGCGCGGATGTGCCCGCGGCCTATTTTTGGCACACGGAGGCACCTCGCAAAGTCTGGCGCCATTCCGAGTCCGGCGGACGAAGTTGGACAGCCCCACCCCCCAAGGCTATAGCCCACCCGTTTTTGTGGCCTTTTTCCGCTGGACGAACTTGGTGCCCCGTCCTTCGGGCGGGTATTTTTGGGCGCGGCTGTGCCCGCGGCCTATTTTTGGCACACGGAGGCCCCTCGCAAAGTCTCGCGCCATTCCGAGTCCGGCGGACGAAGTTGGCCAGCCCCACCCCCCAAGGCTATAGCCCACCCGTTTTTGTGGCCTTTTTCCGCTGGACGAACTTGGCGCCCGGCCTTGGGGGCGGGTATTCCCAGGCGCGGCTGTGCCCGCAGCCTATTTTTGGCACACGGAGGCGCCTCGCAAACTCTCGCGCCATTCCGAGTCCGGCGGACGAAGTTGGCCAGCCCCACCCCCCAAGGCTATAGCCCACCCGTTTTTGTGGCCTTTTACCGCTGGACGAACTTGGCGCCCCGGCCTTCGGGCGGGTATTTTTGGGGCGGCTGTGCCCGCAGCCTATTTTTGGCACACGGAGGCACCTCGCAAAGTCTCGCGCCATTCCGAGTCCGGCGGACGAAGTTGGCCAGCCCCACCCCCCAAGGCTATAGCCCACCCGTTTTTGTGGCCTTTTTCCGCTGGACGAACTTGGCGCCCCGGCCTTCGGGCGGGTATTTTGGGTGCGGCTGTGCCCGCATCCTATTTTTGGCACACGGAGGCACCTCGCAAAGTCTCGCGCCATTCCGAGTCCGGCGGACGAAGTTGACCAGCCCCACCCCCCAAGGCTATAGCCCACCCGTTTTTGTGGCCTTTTACCGCTGGACGAACATGCTGCCCCGGCCTTCGGGCGGGTATTTTTGGGCGCGGATGTGCCCGCGGCCTATTTTTGGCACACGGAGGCGCCTCGCAAAGTCTCGCGCCATTCCGAGTCCGGCGGACGAAGTTGGCCAGCCCCACCCCCCAAGGCTATAGCCCACCCGCTTTTGTGGCCTTTTACCGCTGGTCGAACTTGGCGCCCCGGCCTTCGGGCAGGTATTATTGGGCGCGGCTGTGCCCGCGGCCTATTTTTGGCACACGGAGGCCCCTCGCAAAGTCTCGCGCCATTCCGAGTCCGGCGGACGAAGTTGGCCAACCCCACCCCCCAAGGCTATAGCCCACCCGTTTTTGTGGCCTTTTTCCGCTGGACAAACTTGGCGCCCCGGCCTTCGGGCGGGTATTTTTGGGCGCGGCTGTGCCCGCGGCCTATATTTGGCACACGGAGGTGCCTCGCAAAGTCTCGCGCCATTCCGAGTCCGGCGGACGAAGTTGGCCGGTCCCACCCCCCAAGGCTATAGCCCACCCGTTTTTGTGGCCTTTTCCCGCTGGACGAACTTGGCGCCCCGGCCTTCGGGCGGGTATTTTTGGGCGCGGCTGTGCCCGCGGCCTATTTTTGGCACACGGAGGTGCCTCGCAAAGTCTCGCGCCATTCCGAGTCCGGCGGACGAAGTTGGCCAACCCCACCCCCCAAGCCTATAGCCCACCCGTTTTTGTGGCCTTTTTCCGCTGGACAAACTTGGTGCCCTGGCCTTCGGGCGGGTATTTTTGGGCGCGGCTGTGCCCGCGGCCTATTTTTGGCACACGGAGGTGCCTCGCAAAGTCTCGCGCCATTCCGAGTCCGGCGGACGAAGTTGGCTAGCCCCACCCCCCAAGGCTATAGCCCACCCGTTTTTGTGGCCTTTTACCGCTGGACGAACTTGGCGCCCCGGCCTTCGGGCGGGTATTTTTGGGCGCGGCTGTGCCCGCGGCCTATTTTTGGCACACGGAGGCACCTCGTAAAGTCTCGCGCCATTCCGAGTCCGGCGGACGAAGTTGGCCAGCCCCACCCCCCCAGGCTATAGCCCACCCGTNTTNGTGGCCTNTTTCCGCTGGACGAACTTGGCGCCCGGCCTTCGGGCGGGGGGGCGCGGCTGTGGCTGTGCGCCTATTTTTGGGACATGGAGGTGCCTCGCAAAGTCTCGCGCCATTTCGAGTCCGGCGGACGAAGTTGGCCAGCCCCACCCCCCAAGGCTATAGCCCACCCGTTTTTGTGGCCTTTTTCCGCTAGACGAACTTGGTGCCCCAGCCTTCGGGCGGGTATTTTTGGGCGCGTCTGTGTCCGCGGCCTATTTTTGGCACACGGAGGCGCCTCGCAAAGTCTCACGGCATTCCGAGTCCGGCGGACGAAGTTGGCCAGTCCCACCCCCCAAGGCTATAGCCCGCCCGTTTTTGTGGCCTTTTTCCGCTGGACGAACTTGGCGCCCCGGCCTTCGGGCGGGTATTTTTGGGCGCGGCTGTGTCCACGGCCTATTTTTGGCACATGGAGACGCCTCGCAAAGTCTCGCGCCATTCCGAGTCCGGCGGACGAAGTTGGCCAGCCCCACCCCCCAAGGCTATAGCCCACCCGTTTTTGTGGCCTTTTACCGCTAGACGAACTTGGCGCCCCGGCCTTCGGGCGGGTATTTTTGGGCGCGGCTGTGCCCGCGGCCTATTTTTGGCACACGGAGGTGCCTTCCAATGTCTCGCGCCATTCCGAGTCCGGCGGACGAAGTTGGCCAGCCCCACCCCCCAAGGCTATAGCCCACCCGTTTTTGTGGCCTTTTACCGCTGGACGAACTTGGCGCCCCGGCCTTCGGGCGGGTATTTTTGGGCGCGGCTGTGCCCGCGGCCTATTTTTGGCACACGGAGGCACCTCGTAAAGTCTCGCGCCATTCCGAGTCCGGCGGACGAAGTTGGCCAGCCCCACCCCCCAAGGCTATAGCCCACCCGTTTTTGTGGCCTTTTTCCGCTGGACGAACTTGGCGCCCCGGCCTTCGGGCGCGGATGTGGCCGCGGCCTATTTTTGGGACATGGAGGTGCCTCGCAAAGTCTCGCGCCATTCCGAGTCCGGCGGACGAAGTTGGCCAGCCCCACCCCCCAAGGCTATAGCCCACCCGTTTTTGTGGCCTTTTTCCGCTAGACGAACTTGGTGCCCCGGCCTTCGGGCGGGTATTTTTGGGCGCGGCTGTGTCCGCGACCTATTTTTGGCACACGGAGGTGCCTCGCAAAGTCTCGCGCCATTCCGAGCCCGGCGGACGAAGTTGGCCAGTCCCACCCCCCAAGGCTATAGCCCACCCGTTTTTGTGGCCTTTTACCGCTAGACGAACTTGGCGCCCCGGCCTTCGGGCGGGTATTTTTGGGCGCGGCTGTGTCATGACCTATTTTTTGGCACACGGAGGTGCCTTGCAGTGTCTCGCGCCATTCCGAGCCCGGCGGACGAAGTTGGCCAGTCCCACCCCCCAAGGCTATAGCCCACCCGTTTTTGTGGCCTTTTACCGCTAGACGAACTTGGCGCCCCGGCCTTCGGGCGGGTATTTTTGGGCGCGGCTGTGCCCGCGGCCTATTTTTGGCACACGGAGGTGCCTTGCAGTGTCTCGCGCCATTCCGAGTCCGGCGGACGAAGTTGGCCAGCCCCACCCCCCAAGGCTATAGCCCACCCGTTTTTGTGGCCTTTTACCGCTAGACGAACTTGGCGCCCCGGCCTTCGGGCGGGTATTTTTGGGCGCGGCTGTTCCCGCGGCCTATTTTTGGCACACGGAGGTGCCTTGCAATGTCTCGCGCCATTCCGAGTCCGGCGGACGAAGTTGGCCAGCCCCACCCCCCAAGGCTATAGCCCACCCGTTTTTGTGGCCTTTTACCGCTGGACGAACTTGGCGCCCCGGCCTTCGGGCTGGTATTTTTGGGCGCGGCTGTGCACGCGGCCTATTTTTGGCACACGGAGGTGCCTCGCAAAGTCTCGCGCCATTCCGAGTCCGGCGGACGAAGTTGGCCAGCCCCACCCCCCAAGGCTATAGCCCACCCATTTTTGTGGCCTTTTACTGCTGGACGAACTTGGCGCCCGGCCTTCGGGCGGGTATTTTTGGGCTGCTGTTCCCGACCTGGCCTATTTTTGGCACACGGAGGTGCCTTGCAATGTCTCGCGCCATTCCGAGTCCGGCGGACGAAGTTGGCCAGCCCCACCCCCCAAGGCTATAGCCCACCCGTTTTTGTGGCCTTTTTCCGCTGGACGAACTTGGCGCCCCGGCCTTCGGGCGGGTATTTTTGGGCGCGGCTGTGTCCGCGGCCTATTTTTGGCACACGGAGGCACCTCGCAAAGTCTCACGCCATTCCGAGTCCGGCGGACGAAGTTGGCCAGCCCCACCCCCCAAGGCTATAGCCCACCCGGTTTTGTGGCCTTTTTCCGCTGGACGAACTTGGCGCCCCGGCCGTCGGGCGGGTATTTTGGCTGCGGCTGTGTCCATGCCTATTTTTGGGACATGGAGGTGCCTCGCAAAGTCTCACGGCATTTCGAGTCCGGCGGACGAAGTTGGCCAGCCCCACCCCCAAGGCTATAGCCCACCCGTTTTTGTGGCCTTTTTCCGCTGGACGAACTTGGCGCCCCGGCCTTCGGGCGGGTATTTTTGGGCGCGGCTGTGTCCGCGGCCTATTTTTGGCACACGGAGGCGCCTCGCAAAGTCTCACGGCATTCCGAGTCCGGCGGACGAAGTTGGCCAGTCCCACCCCCCAAGGCTATAGCCCACCCGTTTTTGTGGCCTTTTACCGCTGGACGAACTTGGCGCCCCGGCCTTCGGGCGCGGATGTGGCCGCGGCCTATTTTTGGGACATGGAGGTGCCTCGCAAAGTCTCACGGCATTCCGAGTCCGGCGGACGAAGTTGGCCAGTCCCACCCCCCAAGGCTATAGCCCACCCGTTTTTGTGGCCTTTTTCCGCTGGACGAACTTGGCGCCCCGGCCTTCGGGCGGGTATTTTTGGGCGCGGCTGTGTCCGCGACCTATTTTTGGCACACGGAGGTGCCTCGCAAAGTCTCGCGCCATTCCGAGTCCGGCGGACGAAGTTGGCCAGCCCCACCCCCCAAGGCTATAGCCCACCCGTTTTTGTGGCCTTTTTCCGCTGGACGAACTTGGCGCCCCGGCCTTCGGGCGCGGATGTGGCCGCGGCCTATTTTTGGGACATGGAGGTGCCTCGCAAAGTCTCGCGCCATTCCGAGTCCGGCGGACGAAGTTGGCCAGCCCCACCCCCCAAGGCTATAGCCCACCCGTTTTTGTGGCCTTTTTCCGCTAGACGAACTTGGTGCCCCGGCCTTCGGGCGGGTATTTTTGGGCGCGGCTGTGTCCGCGACCTATTTTTGGCACACGGAGGTGCCTCGCAAAGTCTCGCGCCATTCCGAGTCCGGCGGACGAAGTTGGCCAGTCCCACCCCCCAAGGCGATAGCCCACCCGTTTTGTGGCCCTTTTTCCGCTGGACGAACTTGGCGCCCGGCCTTCGGGCGGGGATGGCGCGGATGTGGCCGCGGCCTATTTTTGGGACATGGAGGTGCCTCGCAAAGTCTCGCGCCATTCCGAGTCCGGCGGACGAAGTTGGCCAGCCCCACCCCCCAAGGCTATAGCCCACCCGTTTTTGTGGCCTTTTTCCGCTAGACGAACTTGGTGCCCCGGCCTTCGGGCGGGTATTTTTGGGCGCGGCTGTGTCCGCGGCCTATTTTTGGCACACGGAGGCGCCTCGCAAAGTCTCACGGCATTCCGAGTCCGGCGGACGAAGTTGGCCAGTCCCACCCCCCAAGGCTATAGCCCACCCGTTTTGTGGCCTTTTTCCGCTGGACGAACTTGGCGCCCGGCCTTCGGGCGCGTATTTTAGGGCGCGGCGGTGCCCGCGGCCTATTTATGGCACAAGGAGCCACCTCGAAAAGTCTCGCGCCATTCCGAGTCCGGCGGACGAAGTTGGCCAGCCCCACCCCCCAAGGCTATAGCCCACCCGTTTTTGTGGCCTTTTTCCGCTGGACGAACTTGGCGCCCCGGCCTTCGGGCGCGGATGTGGCCGCGGCCTATTTTTGGGACATGGAGGTGCCTCGCAAAGTCTCGCGCCATTCCGAGTCCGGCGGACGAAGTTGGCCAGCCCCACCCCCCAAGGCTATAGCCCACCCGTTTTTGTGGCCTTTTTCCGCTAGGCGAACTTGGTGCCCCGGCCTTCGGGCGGGTATTTTTGGGCGCGGCTGTGTCCGCGACCTATTTTTGGCACACGGAGGTGCCTCGCAAAGTCTCGCGCCATTCCGAGTCCGGCGGACGAAGTTGGCCAGTCCCACCCCCCAAGGCTATAGCCCACCCATTTTTGTGGCCTTTTACTGCTGGACGAACTTGGCGCCCCGGCCTTCGGGTGGGTATTTTTGGGTGCGGCTGTGCCCGCGGCCTATTTTTGGCACACGGAGGCGCCTCGTAAAGTCTCACGGCATTCCGAGTCCGGCGGACGAAGTTGGCCAGTCCCACCCCCCAAGGCTATAGCCCACCCGTTTTTGTGGCCTTTTTCCGCTGGACGAACTTGGCGCCCCGGCCTTCGGGCGGGTATTTTTGGGCGCGGCTGTGCCCGCGGCCTATTTTTGGCACACGGAGGCGCCTCGCAAAGTCTCGCGCCATTCCTAGTCCGGCAGACGAAGTTGGCTAGCCCCACCCCCCAAGGCTATAGCCCACCCGTTTTTGTGGCCTTTTACCGCTGGACGAACTTGGCGCCCCGGCCTTTGGGCGGGTATTTTTGGGCGCGGCCGTGCCCGCGGCCTATTTTTGGCACACGGAGGCACCTCGTAAAGTCTCGCGCCATTCCGAGTCCGGCGGACGAAGTTGGCCAGCCCCACCCCCCAAGGCTATAGCCCACCCGTTTTTGTGGCCTTTTTCCGCTGGACGAACTTCGCGCCCCGGCCTTCGGGTGCGGCTGTGGCCGCGGCCTATTTTTGGGACATGGAGGTGCCTCGCAAAGTCTCGCGCCATTTCGAGTCCGGCGGACGAAGTTGGCCAGCCCCACCCCCCAAGGCTATAGCCCACCCGTTTTTGTGGCCTTTTTCCGCTAGACGAACTTGGTGCCCCGGCCTTCGGGCGGGTATTTTTGGGCGCGGCTGTGTCCGCGGCCTATTTTTGGCACACGGAGGCGCCTCGCAAAGTCTCACGGCATTCCGAGTCCGGCGGACGAAGTTGGCCAGTCCCACCCCCCAAGGCTATAGCCCGCCCGTTTTTGTGGCCTTTTTCCGCTGGACGAACTTGGCGCCCCGGCCTTCAGGCGGGTATTTTTGGGCGCGGCTGTTCCCGCGGCCTATTTTTGGCACACGGAGGTGCCTCGTAAAGTCTCGCGTCATTCCGAGTCCGGCGGACGAAGTTGGCCAGCCCCACCCCCCTAGGCTATAGCCCACCCGTTTTTGTGGCCTTTTACCGCTAGACGAACTTGGCGCCCCGGCCTTCGGGCGGGTATTTTTGGGCGCGGCTGTGGCCGCGGCCTATTTTTGGGACATGGAGGTGCCTCGCAAAGTCTCGCGCCATTTCGAGTCCGGCGGACGAAGTTGGCCAGCCCCACCCCCCAAGGCTATAGCCCACCCGTTTTTGTGGCCTTTTTCCGCTAGATGAACTTGGTGCCCCGGCCTTCGGGCGGGTATTTTTGGGCGCGGCTGTGTCCGCGGCCTATTTTTGGCACACGGAGGCGCCTCGCAAAGTCTCACGGCATTCCGAGTCCGGCGGACGAAGTTGGCCAGTCCCACCCCCCAAGGCTATAGCCCGCCCGTTTTTGTGGCCTTTTTCCGCTGGACGAACTTGGCGCCCCGGCCTTCGGGCGGGTATTTTTGGGCGCGGCTGTTCCCGCGGCCTATTTTTGGCACACGGAGGTGCCTCGTAAAGTCTCGCGCCATTCCGAGTCCGGCGGACGAAGTTGGCCAGCCCCACCCCCCAAGGCTATAGCCCACCCGTTTTTGTGGCCTTTTACCGCTAGACGAACTTGGCGCCCCGGCCTTTGGGCGAGTATTTTTGGGCGCGGCTGTGGCCGCGGCCTATTTTTGGGACATGGAGGTGCCTCGCAAAGTCTCGCGCCATTTCGAGTCCGGCGGACGAAGTTGGCCAGCCCCACCCCCCAAGGCTATAGCCCACCCGTTTTTGTGGCCTTTTTCCGCTAGACGAACTTGGTGCCCCGGCCTTCGGGCGGGTATTTTTGGGCGCGGCTGTGTCCGCGGCCTATTTTTGGCACACGGAGGCGCCTCGCAAAGTCTCACGGCATTCCGAGTCCGGCGGACGAAGTTGGCCAGTCCCACCCCCCAAGGCTATAGCCCGCCCGTTTTTGTGGCCTTTTTCCGCTGGACGAACTTGGCGCCCCGGCCTTCGGGCGGGTATTTTTGGGCGCGGCTGTTCCCGCGGCCTATTTTTGGCACACGGAGGTGCCTCGTAAAGTCTCGCGCCATTCCGAGTCCGGCGGACGAAGTTGGCCAGCCCCACCCCCCAAGGCTATAGCCCACCCGTTGTTGTGGCCTTTTACCGCTAGACGAACTTGGCGCCCCGGCCTTCGGGCGGGTATTTTTGGGCGCGGCTGTGCCCGCGGCCTGTTTTTGGCACACGGAGGTGCCTTGCAAAGTCTCGCGCCATTCCGAGTCCGGCGGACGAAGTTGGCCAGCCCCACCCCCCAAGGCTATAGCCCACCCGTTTTTGTGGCCTTTTACCGCTGGACGAACTTGGCGCCCCGGCCTTCGGGCGGGTATTTTTGGGCGCGGCTGTGCCCGCGGCCTATTTTTGGCACACGGAGGCACCTCGTAAAGTCTCTCGCCATTCCGAGTCCGGCGGACGAAGTTGGCCAGCCCCACCCCCCAAGGCTATAGCCCACCCGTTTTTGTGGCCTTTAACCGCTGGACGAACTTGGCGCCCCGGCCTTCGGGTGGGTATTTTTGGGTACGGCTGTGCCCGCGGCCTATTTTTGGCACACGGAGGCGCCTCGTAAAGTCTCACGGCATTCCGAGTCCGGCGGACGAAGTTGGCCAGTCCCACCCCCCAAGGCTATAGCCCATCCGTTTTTGTGGCCTTTTTCCGCTGGACGAACTTGGCGCCCCGGCCTTCGGGCGGGTATTTTTGGGCGCGGCTGTGCCCGCGGCCTATTTTTGGCACACGGAGGCGCCTCGCAAAGTCTCGCGCCATTCCTAGTCCGGCAGACGAAGTTGGCTAGCCCCACCCCCCAAGGCTATAGCCCACCCGTTTTTGTGGCCTTTTACCGCTGGACGAACTTGGCGCTCCGGCCTTCGGGCGGGTATTTTTGGGCGCGGCTGTGCCCGCGGCCTATTTTTGGCACACGGAGGCGCCTCGCAAAGTCTCGCGCCATTCCGAGTCCGGCGGACGAAGTTGGCCAGCCCCACCCCCGAAGGCTGCCCACCCGTTTTTGTGGCCTTTTACCGCTGGACGAACTTGGCGCCCCGGCCTTCGGGCGGGTGTTTTTGGGGGCGGCTGTGCCCGCGGCCTATTTTTGGCACACGGAGGCGCCTCCTAAAGTCTCGCGCCATTCCGAGTCCGGCGGACGAAGTTGGCTAGCCCCACCCCCCAAGGCTATAGCCCACCCGTTTTTGTGGCCTTTTTCCGCTGGACGAACTTGGCGCCCCGTCCTTCGGGCGGGTATTTTTGGGCGCAGCTGTGCCCGCGGCCTATTTTTGGCACACGGAGGTGCCTCGCAAAGTCTCGCGCCATTCCGAGTCCGGCGGACGAAGTTGGCCGGCCCCACCCCCCAAGGCTATAGCCCACCCGTTTTTGTGGCCTTTTTCCGCTGGACGAACTTGGCGCACCGGCTTTCGGCGGGTATTTTTGGGTGCGGCTGTGCCCGCGGCCTATTTTTGGCACACGGAGGTGCCTCGCAAAGTCTCGCGCCATTCCGAGTCCGGCGGACGAAGTTGGCCAGCCCCACCCCCCAAGGCTATAGCCCACCCGTTTTTGTGGCCTTTTTCCGCTAGACGAACTTGGTGCCCCGGCCTTCGCGCGGGTATTTTTGGGCGCGCCTGTGTCCGCGGCCTATTTTTGGTACACGGAGGCACCTCGCAAATTCTCGCGCCATTCCGAGTCCGGCGGACGAAGTCGGCCGGCCCCACCCCCCAAGGCTATAGCCCACCCGTTTTTGTGGCCTTTTACCGCTGGACGAACTTGGCGCCCCGGCCTTCGGGTGGGTATTTTTGGGGGCGGCTGTGCCCGCGGCCTATTTTTGGCACACGGAGACGCCTCGCAAAGTCTCGCGCCATTCCGAGTCCGGCGGACGAAGTTGGCCAGCCCCACCCCCGAAGGCTGCCCACCCGTTTTTGTGGCCTTTTACCGCTGGACGAACTTGGCGCCCCGGCCTTCGGGCGGGTGTTTTTGGGGGCGGCTGTCCCCGCGGCCTATTTTTGGCACACGGGGGCGCCTCATAAAGGCTCGCGCCATTCCGAGTCCGGCGGACGAAGTTGGCTAGCCCCACCCCCCAAGGCTATAGCCCACCCGTTTTTGTGGCCTTTTTCCGCTGGACGAACTTGGCGCCCCGGCCTTCGGGCGGGTATTTTTGGGCGCAGCTGTGCCCGCGGCCTATTTTTGGCACACGGAGGTGCCTCGCAAAGTCTCGCGCCATTCCGAGTCCGGCGGACGAAGTTGGCCGGCCCGACCCCCCAAGGCTATAGCCCACCCGTTTTTGTGGCCTTTTTCCGCTGGACGAACTCGGCGCACCGGCTTTCGGGTGGGTATTTTTGGGTGCGGCTGTGCCCGCGGCCTATTTTTGGCGCACGGAGGTGCCTCGCAAAGTCTCGCGCCATTCCGAGTCCGGCGGACGAAGTTGGCCAGTCCCACCCCCCAAGGCTATAGCCCACCCGTTTTTGTGGCCTTTTACCGCTGGACGAACTTGGCGCCCCGGCCTTCGCGTGGGTATTTTTGGGCGCGGCTGTGGCCGAGGCCTATTTTTGGCACATGGAGGCGCCTCGCCAAGTCTCGAGCCATTCCGAGTCCGGCGGACAAAGTTGGCCGGCCCCACCCCCCAAGGCTATAGTCCACCCATTTTTGTTGCCTTTTACCGCTGGACGAACTTGGCGCCCCGGTCTTCGGGCGGGTATTTTTGGGCGCGGCTGTGGCCGAGGCCTATTTTTGGCACATGGAGGCGCCTCGCCAAGTCTCGAGCCATTCCGAGTCCGGCGGACAAAGTTGGCCGGCCCCACCCCCCAAGGCTATAGCCCACCCGTTTTTGTGGCCTTTTACCGCTGGACGAACTTGGCGCCCCGGCCTTCGGGCGGGTATTTTTGGACGCGGCTGTGCCCGCGGCCTATTTTTGGCACACGGAGGCGTCTCGCAAAGTCTCGTGCCATTCCGAGTCCGGTGGACGAAGTTGGCCAGCCCCATCCCCCAAGGCTATAGCCCACCCATTTTTGTGGCCTTTTACCGCTGGACGAACTTGGCGCCCCGGCCTTCGGGCGGGTATTTTTGGGCGCGGCTGTGCCCGCGGCCTATTTTTGGCACAGGAGACACCTCGCAAAGTCTTGTGCCATTCCGAGTCCGGCGCGGCGAAGTTGGCCAGCCCCACCCCCAAGGCTATAGCCCACCCGTTTTGTGGCCTTTTACCGCTGGGCGAACTTGGCGCCCGGCCTTCGGGCGGGTAATTTTGGGCGTGGCTGTGCCTGCGGCCTATTTTTGGCACGGGGGAGACACCTCGCAAAGTCTCGCGCCATTCCGAGTCCGGCGGACGAAGTTGGCCGGCCCCACCCCCCAAGGCTATAGTCCACCAGTTTTTGTTGCCTTTTACCGCTGGACAAACTTGGCGCCCCGGCCTTCGGGCGGGTATTTTTGGGCGCGGCTGTGCCCGCGGCCTATTTTTGGCACACGGAGGTGCCTTGCAAAGTCTTGTGCCATTCCGAGTCCGGCGGACGAAGTTGGCCAGCCCCACCCCCCAAGGCTATAGCCCACCCGTTTTTGTGGCATTTTTCCGCTCGACGAACTTGGTGCCCCGGCCTTCGGGCGGGTTGTATTTGGGCGCGCCTATGTCCGCGGCCTATTTTTGGTACACGGAGGCACCTCGCAAAGTCTCGCGCCATTCCGAGTCCGGCGGACGAAGTTGGCCAGTCCCACCCCCCAAGGCTATAGCCCACCCGTTTTTGTGGCCTTTTACCGCTGGACGAACTTGGCGCCACGGCCTTCGGGCGGGTATTTTTGGGCGCGTCTGTGCCCGAGGCCTATTTTTGGCACATGGAGGCGCCTCGCAAAGTCTCGAGACATTCCGAGTCCGGCGGACGAAGTTGGCCGGCCCCACCCCCCAAGGCTATAGCCCACCCGTTTTTGTGGCCTTTTACCGCTGGACGAACTTGGCGCCCCGGCCTTCGGGCGGGTAATTTTGGGGGCGGCTGTGCCCGCGGCCTATTTTTGGCACACGGAGGCGCCTCGCAAAGTGTCGCGTCATTCCGAGTCCGGCGGACGAAGTGGGCCGGCCCCACCCCCCAAGGCTATAGTCCACCCGTTTTTGTTGCCTTTTACCGCTGGACGAACTTGGCTCCCCGGCCTTCGGGCGGGTATTTTTGGGCGCGGCTGTGCCCGCGGCCTATTTTTGGCACACGGAGGCGCCTCGCAAAGTCTTGTGCCATTCCGAGTCCAGCGGACGAAGTTGGCCTGCCCCAACCCCAAGGCTATAGCCCACCCGTTTTTGTGGCCTTTTTCCGCTGCACGAACTTGGCGCCCCGGTCTTCGGGCGGGTATTTTTGGGCGCGGCTGTGACCGCGGCCTATTTTTGGCACACGGAGGCGCCTCGCAAAGTCTCGAGCCATTCCGAGTCCGGCGGACGAAGTTGGCCGGCCCCACCCCCCAAGGCTATAGCCCACCCGTTTTTGTGGCCTTTTACCGCTGGACGAACTTGGCGCCCCGGCCTTCAGGCGGGTATTTATGGGGGCTGCTCTGCCCGCGGCCTATTTTTGGCACACGGAGGCGCCTCGCAAAGTCTCGCGCCATTCCGAGTCCGGCGGACGAAGTTGGCCAGCCCCACCCCCCAAGGCTATAGCCCACTCGTTTTTGTGGCCTTTTACCGCTGGACGAACTTGGCGCCCCGGCCTTCGGGCGGGTATTTTTGGGGGCGGCTATGCCCCGCGGCCTAGTCTTTCCGAGCACACGGAGGTGCCACCCCCAAGGCAAAGTCTCGCGCCATTCCGAGTCCGGCGGACGAAGTTTTTGGGGGCCCCACCCCCAAGGCTATAGCCCACCCGTTTTGTGGCCTTTTCCGCTGCACGAACTTGGCGCCCGGTCTTGGGCGGGTATTTTGGGCGCGGCTGTGCCCGGTCTTGGCCTGACCTATTTTTGGCATACGGAGGTGCCTCGCAAAGTCTTGTGCCATTCCGAGTCCAGCGGACGAAGTTGGCCAGCCCCACCCCCCAAGGCTATAGCCCAACCGTTTTTGTGGCCTTTTACCGCTGGACGAACTTGGCGCCCCGGCCTTCGGGCGGGTATTTTTGGGCGCGGCAGTGTCCGCGGCAAATTTATGGAACACGGATGCGCCTCGCAGAGTCTCGAGCCAGTCCGAGTCAGGCGGACGAAGTTGGCCAGCCCCACCCCCCAAGGCTATAGCCCAGGGTATTTTGTGGGTTTTTACAGCGGGAATAAAATGGCGCCCCGGCCGTAGGGCGGGGATTTTTGGGGGGGGCTGTGCCCGGGGCCTATTTTTGGCACACGGAGGCGCCTCGCAAAGTCTCGAGCCATTCCGAGTCCGGCGGACGAAGTTGGCCGGCCCCACCCCCCAAGGCTATAGCCCACCCGTTTTTGTGGCCTTTTACCGCTGGACGAACTTGGCGCCCCGGCCTTCGGGCGGGTATTTTTGGGGGCGGCTGTGCCCGCGGCCTATTTTTGGCACACGGAGGCGCCTCGCAAAGTCTCGCGCCATTCCGAGTCCGGCGGACGAAGTTGGCCAGCCCCACCCCCCAAGGCTATAGCCCACTCGTTTTTGTGGCCTTTTACCGCTGGACGAACTTGGCGCCCCGGCCTTCGGGCGGGTATTTTTGGGGGCGGCTGTGCCCGCGGCCTATTTTTGGCACACGGAGGTGCCTCGCAAAGTCTCGCGCCATTCCGAGTCCGGCGGACGAAGTTGGCCGGCCCCACCCCCCAAGGCTATAGCCCACCCGTTTTTGTGGCCTTTTTCCGCTGCACGAACTTGGCGCCCCGGTCTTCGGGCGGGTATTTTTGGGCGCGGCTGTGACCGCGGCCTATTTTTGGCACACGGAGGTGCCTCGCAAAGTCTTGTGCCATTCCGAGTCCAGCGGACGAAGTTGGCCAGCCCCACCCCCCAAGGCTATAGCCCAACCGTTTTTGTGGCCTTTTACCGCTGGACGAACTTGGCGCCCCGGCCTTCGGGCGGGTATTTTTGGGCGCGGCTGTGTCCGCGGCATATTTTTGGCACACGGAGGCGCCTCGCAAAGTCTCGAGCCATTCCGAGTCCGGCGGACGAAGTTGGCCAGCCCCACCCCCCAAGGCTATAGCCCACTCGTTTTTGTGGCCTTTTACCGCTGGACGAACTTGGCGCCCCGGCCTTTGGGCGGGTATTTTTGGGGGCGGCTGTGCCCGCGGCCTATTTTTGGCACACGGAGGCGCCTCGCAAAGTCTCGAGCCATTCCGAGTCCGGCGGACGAAGTTGGCCGGCCCCACCCCCCAAGGCTATAGCCCACCCGTTTTTGTGGCCTTTTACCGCTGGACGAACTTGGCGCCCCGGCCTTCGGGCGGGTATTTTTGGGGGCGGCTGTGCCCGCGGCCTATTTTTGGCACACGGAGGCGCCTCGCAAAGTCTCGCGCCATTCCGAGTCCGGCGGACGAAGTTGGCCAGCCCCACCCCCCAAGGCTATAGCCCACTCGTTTTTGTGGCCTTTTACCGCTGGACGAACTTGGCGCCCGGCCTTCGGGCGGGTATTTTTGGGGCGGCTGTGCCCATGGCCTATTTTTGGCACACGGAGGTGCCTCGCAAAGTCTCGCGCCATTCCGAGTCCGGCGGACGAAGTTGGCGGCCCCACCCCAAGGCTAGAGCCCACCCGTTTTTGTGGCCTTTTACCGCTGGACGAACTTGGCGCCCCGGCCTTCGGGCGGATATTTTTGGGCGCGGCTGTGGCCGAGGACTATTTTTGGCACATGGAGGCGCCTCGCAAAGTCTCGAGCCATTCCGAGTCCGGCGGACGAAGTTGGCCGGCCCCACCCCCCAAGGCTATAGCCCACCCGTTTTTGTGGCCTTTTACCGCTGGACGAACTTGGCGCCCCGGCCTTCGGGCGGGTATTTTTGGGCGCGGCTGTGCCCGAGGCCTATTTTTGGCACACGGAGGCGCCTCGCAAAGTCTCGAGCCATTCCGAGTCCGGCGGACGAAGTTGGCCGGCCCCACCCCCCAAGGCTATAGCCCACCCGTTTTTGTGGGCTTTTACCGCTGGACGAACTTGGCGCCCCGGCCTTCGGGCGGGTATTTTTGGGGGCGGCTGTGCCCGCGGCCTATTTTTGGCACACGGAGGCGCCTCGCAAAGTCTCGTGCCATTCCGAGTCCGGCGGACGAAGTTGGCCAGCCCCACCCCCCAAGGCTATAGCCCACTCGTTTTTGTGGCCTTTTACCGCTGGACGAACTTGGCGCCCCGGCCTTCGGGCGGGTATTTTTGGGGGCGGCTGTGCCCGCGGCCTATTTTTGGCACACGGAGGTGCCTCGCAAAGTCTCGCGCCATTCCGAGTCCGGCGGACGAAGTTGGCCGGCCCCACCCCCCAAGGCTATAGCCTACCCGTTTTTGTGGCCTTTTTCCGCTGCACGAACTTGGCGCCCCGGTCTTCGGGCGGGTATTTTTGGGCGCGGCTGTGACCGCGGCCTATTTTTGGCACACGGAGGTGCCTCGCAAAGTCTTGTGCCATTCCGAGTCCAGCGGACGAAGTTGGCCAGCCCCACCCCCCAAGGCTATAGCCCAACCGTTTTTGTGGCCTTTTACCGCTGGACGAACTTGGCGCCCCGGCCTTCGGGCGGGTATTTTTGGGCGCGGCTGTGTCCGCGGCATATTTTTGGCACACGGAGGCGCCTCGCAAAGTCTCGAGCCATTCCGAGTCCGGCGGACGAAGTTGGCCAGCCCCACCCCCCAAGGCTATAGCCCACTCGTTTTTGTGGCCTTTTACCGCTGGACGAACTTGGCGCCCCGGCCTTTGGGCGGGTATTTTTGGGGGCGGCTGTGCCCGCGGCCTATTTTTGGCACACGGAGGCGCCTCGCAAAGTCTCGAGCCATTCCGAGTCCGGCGGACGAAGTTGGCCGGCCCCACCCCCCAAGGCTATAGCCCACCCGTTTTTGTGGCCTTTTACCGCTGGACGAACTTGGCGCCCCGGCCTTCGGGCGGGTATTTTTGGGGGCGGCTGTGCCCGCGGCCTATTTTTGGCACACGGAGGCGCCTCGCAAAGTCTCGCGCCATTCCGAGTCCGGCGGACGAAGTTGGCCAGCCCCACCCCCCAAGGCTATAGCCCACTCGTTTTTGTGGCCTTTTACCGCTGGACGAACTTGGCGCCCCGGTCTTCGGGCGGGTATTTTTGGGGGCGGCTGTGCCCGCGGCCTATTTTTGGCACACGGAGGTGCCTCGCAAAGTCTCGCGCCATTCCGAGGCTGCGGACGAAGTTGGCCGGCCCCACCCCCCAAGGCTATAGCCCACCCGTTTTTGTGGCCTTTTTCCGCTGCACGAACTTGGCGCCCCGGTCTTCGGGCGGGTATTTTTGGGGGCGGCTGTGACCGGGGCCTGTTTTTGGCACACGGAGGCGCCTCGCAAAGTCTCGCGCCATTCCGACTCCGGCGGACGAAGTTGGCCAGCCCCACCCCCCAAGGCTATAGCCCACCCGTTTTTGTGGCCTTTTACCGCTGGACGAACTTGGCGCCCCGGCCTTCGGGCGGGTATTTTTGGGCGCGGCTGTGGCCGAGGACTATTTTTGGCACATGGAGGCGCCTCGCAAAGTCTCGAGCCATTCCGAGTCCGGCGGACGAAGTTGGCCGGCCCCACCCCCCAAGGCTATAGCCCACCCGTTTTTGTGGCCTTTTACCGCTGGACGAACTTGGCGCCCCGGCCTTCGGGCGGGTATTTTTGGGCGCGGCTGTGCCCGAGGCCTATTTTTGGCACACGGAGGCGCCTCGCAAAGTCTCGAGCCATTCCGAGTCCGGCGGACGAAGTGGGCCGGCCCCACCCCCCAAGGCTATAGTCCACCCGTTTTTGTGGCCTTTTACCGCTGGACGAACTTGGCGACCCGGCATTCGGGCGGGTAATTTTGGGGGCGGCTGTGCCCGCGGCCTATTTTTGGTACACGGAGGCGCCTCGTAAAGTCTCGCGCCATTCCGAGTCCGACGGACGAAGTGGGCCGGCCCCACCCCCCAAGGCTATAGTCCACCCGTTTTTGTTGCCTTTTACCGCTGGACGAACTTGGCGCCCCGGCCTTCGGGCGGGTATTTTTGGGCGCGGCTGTGTCCGCGGCCTATTTTTGGCACATGGAGACACCTCGCAAAGTCTCGCGCCATTCCGAGTCCGGCGGACGAAGTTGGCCAGCCCCACCCCCCAAGGCTATAGCCCAACCGTTTTTGTGGCCTTTTTCCGCTGGACGAACTGGGCGCCCCGGCCTTCGGGCGGGTATTTTTGGGCGCGGCTGTGCCCGCGGCCTATTTTTGGCACACGGAGACACCTCGCAAAGTCTCGCGCCATTCCGAGTCCGGAGGACGAAGTTGGCCGGCCCCACCCCCCAAGGCTATAGCCCACCCGTTTCTGTGGCCTTTTTCCGCTGGACGAACTGGGCGCCCCGGCCTTCGGGCGGGTATTTTTGGGCGCGGCTGTGCCCGCGGCCTATTTTTGGCACACGGAGGCGCCTCGCAAAGTCTCGCGCCATTCCGAGTCCGGCGGACGAAGTTGGCCGGCCCCACCCCCCAAGGCTATAGCCCACCCGTTTTTGTGGCCTTTTACCGCTTGGCAAAAGGGCCGGCCAGGCCTACGGGCGGTTAAGTATGGGGGCGGCTGTGCCCGCGGCCTATTTTTGGCACACGGAGGCGCCTCGCAAAGTCTCGCGCCATTCCGAGTCCGGCGGACGAAGTGGGCCGGCCCCACCCCCCAAGGCTATAGTCCACCAGTTTTTGTTGCCTTTTACCGCTGGACAAACTTGGCGCCCCGGCCTTCGGGCGGGTAATTTTGGGGGCGGCTGTGTCCGCGGCATATTTTTGGCACACGGAGGCGCCTCGCAAAGTCTCGAGCCATTCCGAGTCCGGCGGACGAAGTTGGCCAGCCCCACCCCCCAAGGCTATAGCCCACTCGTTTTTGTGGCCTTTTACCGCTGGACGAACTTGGCGCCCCGGCCTTTGGGCGGGTATTTTTGGGGGCGGCTGTGCCCGCGGCCTATTTTTGGCACACGGAGGCGCCTCGCAAAGTCTCGAGCCATTCCGAGTCCGGCGGACGAAGTTGGCCGGCCCCACCCCCCAAGGCTATAGCCCACCCGTTTTTGTGGCCTTTTACCGCTGGACGAACTTGGCGCCCCGGCCTTCGGGCGGGTATTTTTGGGCGCGGCTGTGCCCATGCCTATTTTTGGCACACGGAGGCGCCTCGCAAAGTCTCGAGCCATTCCGAGTCCGGCGGACGAAGTTGGCCAGCCCCACCCCCACGGCGATAGTCCACCCGATTTTGTGGCCTTTTACCGCTGGACGAACTTGGCGCCCCGGCCTTCGGGCGGGTATTTTTGGGCGCGGCTGTGCCCGAGGCCTATTTTTGGCACACGGAGGCGCCTCGCAAAGTCTCGAGCCATTCCGAGTCCGGCGGACGAAGTGGGCCGGCCCCACCCCCCAAGGCTATAGTCCACCCGTTTTTGTGGCCTTTTACCGCTGGACGAACTTGGCGACCCGGCATTCGGGCGGGTAATTTTGGGGGCGGCTGTGCCCGCGGCCTATTTTTGGTACACGGAGGCGCCTCGTAAAGTCTCGCGCCATTCCGAGTCCGACGGACGAAGTGGGCCGGCCCCACCCCCCAAGGCTATAGTCCACCCGTTTTTGTTGCCTTTTACCGCTGGACGAACTTGGCGCCCCGGCCTTCGGGCGGGTATTTTTGGGCGCGGCTGTGTCCGCGGCCTATTTTTGGCACATGGAGACACCTCGCAAAGTCTCGCGCCATTCCGAGTCCGGCGGACGAAGTTGGCCAGCCCCACCCCCCAAGGCTATAGCCCAACCGTTTTTGTGGCCTTTTTCCGCTGAACGAACTGGGCGCCCCGGCCTTCGGGCGGGTATTTTTGGGCGCGGCTGTGCCCGCGGCCTATTTTTGGCACACGGAGACACCTCGCAAAGTCTCGCGCCATTCCGAGTCCGGAGGACGAAGTTGGCCGGCCCCACCCCCCAAGGCTATAGCCCACCCGTTTCTGTGGCCTTTTTCCGCTGGACGAACTGGGCGCCCCGGCCTTCGGGCGGGTATTTTTGGGCGCGGCTGTGCCCGCGGCCTATTTTTGGCACACGGAGTCTCCTCGCAAAGTCTCGCGCCATTCCGAGTCCGGAGGACGAAGTTGGCCGGCCCCACCCCCCAAGGCTATAGCCCACCCGTTTCTGTGGCCTTTTTCCGCTGGACGAACTTGGCGCACCGGCTTTCGGGCGTGTATTTTTGGGCGCGGCTGTGGCCGCGGCCTATTTTTGGCACACGGAGGCGCCTTGCAAAGTCTCGCGCCATTCCGAGTCCGGCGGACGAAGTTGGCCGGCCCCACCCCCCAAGGCTATAGCCCACCCGTTTCTGTGGCCTTTTTCCGCTGGACGAACTTGGCGCACCGGCTTTCGGGCGTGTATTTTTGGGCGCGGCTGTGCCCGCGGCCTATTTTTGGCACATGGAGGTGCCTCGCAAAGTCTCGAGCCATTCCGAGTCCGGCGGACGAAGTTGGCCAGCCCCACCCCCCAAGGCTATAGCCCCCCCGGTTTTGGGGCCGTTTTCCGCTGGGCGAACATGGCGCCCCCGCCTTCGGGGGGGTATTTTTGGGGCGCTGTGCCCGCGGCCTATTTTACAGCACACGGAGGCGCCTCGCAAAGTCTCGCGCCATTCCGAGTCCGGCGGACGAAGTTGGCCGGCCCCAACCCCCAAGGCTATAGTCCACCCGGTTTTGTTGCCTTTTACCGCTGGACGAACTTGGCGCCCCGGCCGTCGGGCGGGTATTTTTCGGGGCGGCTGTGCCCGCGGCCTAGTGTTGGCACACGGAGACGCCTCGCCAAGTCTCGCGCCATTCAGTCGGGCGGCCAGTGGGCCGGCCCCACCCCCCAAGGCTATAGTCAACCCGTTTTGTGGCTTTTACGCAGGGACGAACTTGGCGCCCGGCCGTCGGGCGGGTATTTTTTTGCGCCCCCAAGGCCTATTTTTGTCCACGGAGGCGCCTCGCAAAGTCTCGGCCATTTTAGTCCGCGGACCAGTTGGCTGGCCCCACCCCAAGGCTATAGCCCCCGTTTTTGTGGCCTTTTACCGCTGGACGAATTTTGCGCCCGGCCCTCGGGCGGGTAATTTAGGGCGGGTCTGTGAATCTGGCCTATTTTTGGCACACGGAGGCGCCTCGCAAAGTCTCGCGCCATTCCGAGTCCGGCGGACGAAGTGGGCGGCCCCACCCCCAAGGCTATAGTCCACCCGTTTTGTTGCCTTTTACCGCTGGACGAACTTGGCGCCCGGCCTTCGGCGCGGGTATTTTTAGCGCGGCTGTGCCCTTTGGCCTATTTTGGCACACGGAGGTGCCTCGCAAAGTCTTGTGCCATTCCGAGTCCGGCGGACGAAGTTGGCCAGCCCCACCCCCAAGGCTATAGCCCACCGTTTTTGTGGCCTTTTACCGCTGGGCCGAACTTGGCGCCCGGCCTTCGGGCTGGTATTTTTAGGCGCGGCTGTGTCCCGACATATTTTGGCACAGGAGACACCTCGCAAAGTCGCGCCATTCGAGTCAATGGACGAAGTTGGCCAGCCCCCCACCCCCAAGGCTATAGCCCACTCGTTTTGTGGCCTTTTACCGCTGGGCGAACTTGGCGCCCGGCCTTGGGCGGGTATTTTTGGGCGCGGCTGTGCCCGCGATATTATTTGGCACACGGA
>JAUJEM010000218.1:0-28677 GCA_030448935.1 Citrus cavaleriei
TTACAAAACTGGTAAGCATTTATTATTCCTAAATTAAATTTTTAAGTTGTTTCATTTTAATTTATGAATGTTGAGTTATTTCATTTTAATTTCATTTTATTTTAATTTGTGAGTTCAACCATGAGTATTTGTATTTAAATTTACTTAACCGTGAGCATTTGTATGTAAATTATTGCATTTTATTTGTTTTAGTTTGTTGAGCCGTGATAACTAATTAATAATAATTAATTTGCTGAATCGTTAATTAATAATATCTATTTATATTTTTATTTGTTTGTAAACTTAATGAATTAGGGATAAGTAATTAATAATAATTAATTTGCTGAATCGTTAATTAATAATATCTATTTATATTTTTATTTGTTTGTAAACTTAATGAATTAGGGATAAGTAATTAATAATAATTAATTTGCTGAATCATTAATTAATAATATCTATTTATATTTTTATTTGTTTGTAAACTTAATCAATTAGGGATAAGTAATTAATAATAATTAATTTGCTGAATCATTAATTAATAATATCTATTTATATTTTTATTTGTTTGTAAACTTAATCAATTAGGGATAAGTAATTAATAATAATTAATTTATATTTTTATTTGTTTCTAAACTTAATGAATTAGGGATAAGTGATTAATAATAATCAAATTTTTTCCCTTCTAATTCTAAATAGAATGAATTAGGGATAAGTAATTAATAATAATCAATTTTTATTTTTATTTGTTTCTAAACTTAATGAATTTGGTATAATTTATTAAATTTGCAGCAATAATGGATGAGGTTGATGAATTGGAGGTTGATGAAATAGAGGAATTTCAAGATTTACAGGAGGCTAATTTTGAAGGAAATAATGAAAATTTGGTGGAAGAGCCTACGGTTGGGATGTGTTTTAATAGTCCGGATGAAATGTTTGAATATTACAAAGCTTATGGCCAACAAGAGGGATTTCCAGTGATGCGGAGATCTTGTAAAAAAGGGGATGACGGGAATATGAGATATGTGACATTTAGTTGCGGGCGAAACGGCAAGTGCAAAGGCAAATCCAATCAGGTTTTGCGGCTTCAACCTAATCAGAAAATTGGATGCAATGCTAAAATTGGAGGACGTTTTGTTAGTGGAAAATGGATAATTGGAAATTTTGTCCTTGAACACAACCATGCTATAAGTCCGAGCAAGAGTAGGTATTATCGATGCAACCGTACCATTAGTCCTTATGTAAAAAAACAACTGGAAATAAATGAAGAAGCAGGAATTAGAATGGCTCAAAGTTTCAAGGCTATTGTCGTTGAGGCTGGTGGCTATGAAAATGTCGCATTCTTAGAAAAAGATGCTAGAAATTATGTTGATAAAGCAAGGCGATTAAGGCTTGGAGAAGGGGATGTAGCTGCAATTCAGAAATATTTTCAGAAAATGCAAGCAGAAAATGATGGATTTTTCTTCAGTCTTGACTTGGATGAGGAGGGTCGGTTAAACAATGTATTTTGGGCAGATCCAAGAAGTAGGGCAGCCTGCAAAGACTTTGGAAATGTTGTTACATTTGACACCACGTACCTTACGAATAAATATGACATGCCATTTGCTCATTTTGTTGGGGTTAATCATCACGGTCAATCTATTTTGTTAGGATGTGGGTTGATTTCGCATGAGGACACGGAGACGTTTACGTGGTTATTTCACACATGGCTATCATGTATGTCTAGTTCTCCTCCTCTTGGAATCATCACAGACCAAGACAGAGCGATGCAAAATGCAATTGAGATTGTTTTTCCAAATACTAGGCATCGATGGTGTTTGTGGCATATTTTGAAAAAGGTGCCCGAGAAGTTGGGAAGGTATGCAGAATATCATGCCATTAGATTTTCATTGCATGCTGTTGTTTATGATTCACAGACTCCTATTGAATTTGAGGAAGCTTGGCATGACATGTTAGATAAATATGATATTGCTGATAATCAGTGGTTAAACGGTTTATATGAGGAAAGATATCGTTGGGTTCCATGTTTTGTGAAAACAACTTTTTGGGCTGGCATGTCAACCACTCAACGTAGTGAGAGTATGAATGCTTTTTTTGATGGGTATGTTAACTCAAAAACAACTTTGAAGCAATTTGTGGAGAAATACGAGAAAGCAATGGAAAGTAAAATTGAAAAAGAGTGGCAAGCAGATGCTAGGTGCTTCAGCCAACGGATGCCATGCCGTACCAATTTCGCAATGGAAAAACAAGTTGAGGAATTATACACTATTTCCAAGTTTCAAGAATTTCAACAGCAGTTGATGGATAAGATGTACTGTGAGGTTTTCAGTTGTGGGGGATCAGAATATGAAGTCGTCGAAAATGATGGAAAGAGTAAAGAGAAGACTTTTCAAGTTATTTTTGAAAGGGACGATGGTGAAATTCATTGTGCGTGTGCAATGTTTGAATGTAGAGGGATTGTTTGCAGACACGCCATTGCAGTGATGATACGTACCCATATAACATTTCTTCCTGAGAAGTATATTATACGGAGATGGAGGAAAGATGTGCGGAGATGCTACAGTCAAGTGAAAGTCAGTTATGATGTGAGAAGCTCGAGCATTGAACACCAGTGATATAAAGAAGAGTGTGCTGGCTTTTTATGATGTTGCTGATGTTGCTTCAAAACATGAAGAAAGTCATAAAACTGTTTTGACTTGGATAGAAAAGGCAATGAAGGATGTATCGTTGAATGTTCGCTGTCAAAGCGAAGATGTAACTGCTGCTGGTGGGTCGGGAAGTTGTACGGAAATCATACAGGATCCAGTAGTATCTCGTCGTAAAGGTCGGCCACCTTCTCAAAGAAAGCAAAAGCAATTTAAAAAGCCAAAACATAAGTCGAACAATACTTCATTGAGTACAACTGCAGAGGTAATTCTATTGCATTCATTTTTAATTAATTCAATACAAATTAATTTCATATAAATTGAATAAAATTTAAATGTTTCTTGCTTACTTTCGTAGCACTCGGAGGCACACGATTCATCTTCTTAGGCGGCTACTGCAATCCTAACACAATCAGGCAATATGGCTATGGTAAATTTTTTTTTTATATATACATGCTGTTAGTGTTGTTTTATTGTCATTTGTTTGTCGTTTGTTTATTAATTTAATGGACATTTTTTTTTAACAGCCACTCCTACAACATGCTTTTTCCCCCCTTACTATCAGCCTTATAAATTATGGAGGAGTTCCTCACGTAAACTTTCAACAATTTCTACAACAAGATTTCGAGGATGCCAATCGGACGGAATTTTCAGCAAATGATCCCAACACATGATTAAAACTAGCTTGTGTTTTGATGTATTATTTTGCCCCACAGAAGGCTAAAATTTTAATTGGTGCCAAAACTAAGGACTATTGTATGATTTTGATCCCATTTTGTTTATATTTTTACTTACAGTTGTCTTTGGACAAAGACTCATTTATTCTACTGACATTTTAAATTGACCATTTTTCTTCTTTTGCTCTATTTCAGTATCAGTTGAAAAGACCATGAAAGCATGAATAAATGAAGCCAAAATGTGATTTTTTTTTTTTTGCTTTCTTGAATATCACGATTTCAAGTATGAAGATTTTGCCATGCAAGAACGTTATGTTCAAATTCCGCATGTACATTATGTCAATAAATTTTTTAGCTAGTTCCAAAATAAACAAGTGAAAACACGAAGGAAATTTCTTGGAAATTCACAAAACTAGAAATCGTCATGGGATAAAGAAACAATTGACATCAACTAATCAATTAATCAATTGCAAATTAATACATAGTACAAAATAATACAACTTAAAAATAACACTTGAATAGATAACATATCACAACAATTACAAGCATTTTAATGTAATCATATTTTGGTGTCTGTCTCCTTCAAAGTTCGTCATCATACAATAATTGGAATTTAACGGACAAACACTCAATCTCTAATGCTAACTTTCTAACCTCCTCCACTAACAAATCAATTTTCTCTTCGCTTGGTTTACGATCTTCAGGCCATTGAAAATTATTACATCTTTTACAAAGCCAAAATTTACAATTTGGATTCTTTGTTGTATGTGACGTTAATAACTCCATGTAATTACCGCATCCGTTACATAGCTGACATTGTGGTTAATTGATTTCCGAAACTACGAAACAGAAAAAAAAATCAAAAATAAATCAGAACATACAACAATTCCAGTACCAGTTACACACAAACAAAACAGAAACTAAATTCCCAGGGTGTCAAAGTGTCCAATTCCCAGGGTTGGAGGAAAATAAAACAGAAACATGAGAAAAGCTCTCTCGAGATTGGTTGCTCATGTTGCTAAACAAGCATGGTATCTGTTGCCCATAATGATTGATGTACTGAAGCAATATTCATCCATTCAAATATAACTACATCAAGTTCCTACAATAATAATAAACTATCATCAAATTTTCAATTCCTTTCTTCCACCATTTATTTAGCATTTTAATCAAACTCAAAAAAGCCAATCAATTCAAGCATACATCCAAATATTCTATCAAATGTAATATAAACTTGTAGTCACTCTGTGCATGTCCTCCTTCAGTCTTCTAAATCAAAGCTAACTTCAAGTTATGACAAATGCTAATATACATCCAGCTATATGTATCTCCCTTATTTTAATCAGATTTAATCGAGATTCAAAGCTAATTAATATCTCCTAAAGGTTTAACAATTTACCAAATGAATAGAGAGCCAAGGTTCAACAATAACTGAAGAAACAAGTAGGTAACTGCAGCAGAGCATTCAGAACCACATCCTGCAAAATAAACTCAAAACTCAATACTCAAACAAGAAAATAAAAACACGCTACAATACTCAAACAAGCAGCCTTTTAACATATGCATGAACAAAGTCAATTCTTTGACGGAACCTACAACAGAAAAACTAATGATCCTGCAGCTAAATTCCTTCAAGGAAAAAAGATTTCGAAGCTAATTCAAAAACATATCAATCTAAACATTTTTAACTGGTAAAAAATTATTAAAAAATAGAAGAAGCAAGAGTAAGTCAAACAAAAAATCTGTCCAATTTAATTTTTGTAATTTAGAAAATCTTATAGCAATCACACCCACAGTATCCGACTCGATAACTAATTCAATTAACCAAAAATAATTAAATAAATAAAGCTACCGCTACCACAAGAAGCCAGCATAAAAACCACCCATCAGATGATGATACATGCATCAAACACAATAACGAAAATTGAACGAGAGCAAGAGAGCGAACCATCGAACAAGAGTTGAGGGAAAGGGGGAAAAAAAGAGATTGAATTAAGACGTGAGTGGCGTGGTTGAGTGGATTTGAAACCAAAAATGGAATGAAATCATTTAAGTCCAGATCCAAATGACTTAACAAATGAATCTGCCTGAAGAAAAAAGAGAAAGAGAGATAGTGAATTTAACAGAGAAGAGAAAGAGAAATGACCTGCTTTACAAAGACAGAAGCACATGCAACACCTTACCAACGGTGTTAAGAACCAAGGAAAGAATTTGCCTGAAGAAAATCGGAGCCTGAAGAGAGCCGTGGTCTGAAGAAAATCAGAGCCGTGGTCCCATTCGTGTTTAGCTTTTCGGGGCTAAGTGGAAAATGGAAGGTCTGAAGAAAATCGGAGCCGTGGTGCTGTCTGTGGTGCTGTTAGTGTTTTGTTGTTCGTGTTTACCTTGCTTTACGGGGCCGACAGAAAAGAGTACCATCAGATGAAGTGCTGCTCTCTCAAATGACATCTTTTAGAATCTCATTACAAAAGAATGAGTATTCTATTTTACAAGCTGAATGCGTTCAACGACCCTTCTCTCAAACATGTCTTCATAGCCTCTGAAAACTCACAGCCACTAATCTCAGCATTGCTGACATCTCTTTGATGGCAATGTTATGCCTAGATAAAATCTGTGAGCAGAAGGAATTCTTCAAAGACCTTATGGAAGACAAAAAATCTTTTTCTCAAGCTTGCAAAAAACCCTACCTCAAGATAGAATGCAATGATGAAAAGAAATGTGTTTGTTCAACTAAAAAGGAAAGACATTTTCAGAAACACTTTCACAGAAAATCATCCTCCAAAAAACCTCTCCGATATTTCAGGAAAAACGATGCTTCCTAGTACAAAAATAAAAAACACAACTATTGTTTCATCTGAGATTAAAAACTTTGAAACATTTTCATCTCGGGTTATATAACCCAAAACAGACTTTCCTTTAGTCTAAAACAGGGTACCAAACCAGATAAGAAATGATCAAAAGTTTTCTGATGCACAGGATCCTTAAAAAAGGCAAGTGCAGAGCATACTTCCTTAAGTTTTCAAAATGAACAAATTTAATTCTTTATTCTTTTTCTTTTGCTAGAGCTTCATTTGCAGAGAGAGAAGAGAGGTTTAGGGATTCATGTTGTGATGGAAACACACGCGGTCACTTTGCTCGAAACTGTCCTCACAAATCAACCAAAGTTGTTCGTCTCATTAAGCATCTTCAACATTCTTCTCTGTTATCTGAGAATGAAGATGTTGAATCAAACTTCTCTGAACAATCTGAACAAGATAACCAAACTGCTTTCATTATCGTAGAATCTTCTGATTCTAGTGATATTTCAGTCATCTCTACAGTTCAAAATGTCAACCATGTTTCCACAATTCCCAGCCCTTCACTCAAAATGTCAATCCTTCCTTCCAAGTTTCATAAACCTATTCCTGTCATCGGGTTTATTGATACTGGTGCAGATACCAGTATGATTGATCCTTCTGTCCTTCCTTCTGACCATTGGGAAAATCATTCGAAACTTTTCCGTGCAGTTAATGGAGAAACCTTTAAAACCACTTTGATTACCAAAAAACCCATTGGTATTCAATTCTTTCCGAATTGTATAATTTGGAAAAAGATTGTAGCCTCAAAACTCCCTGACAAAGATCTACTCATAGGTTTTGACATTCTTCATTTGGTTAAAAACCTATTTCTCACAAGTTCTGGAGTTCGCTACAAGCAAATGTTCTTGCCTTATATAGATACATTACGTCTGTACACCCTTTCAGAAACACCATCTCCATACGGTCATATTTCCCAAAAGTTCTTAGAGTTTTGTCCAAAACCATCATTCCGTTTCACCATCCTTTACCACTTTGGAAGAATGAACAATTTTTCATTCATCTTCCTTTCAAACTCAATGAAGACATAAATCCCACAAAAGCTTCTCACGGGTATGTCTCCTTTAGACCTGTTGCTTGCTAACCAAGAATGTTCTCACTTACTCAAAAAATGTCTCATTGAACCTCATTGATTGATTGGGCTTGTCAAGCCTTTTATGTTCATTATTTCAAAAGAGCCATGACACCAAAATCTCTTAGATCCTATCCTCCATCATGTTCTCTTCGTCTACATTGATGATATTTTGTTATTTTCCTCTCACCATGAGAGCCACCGAAGCTCCTTTTGGATTTCTTTCATATTGATTTTGCACATGGAATCATGCTTTCAAAAGAAAAAGATCGGAAAGGAATCAATTGACTTTCTTGGCATGGTGATTAAAGATGGCCACTATCAACCTGGTCCACACATCGCAACTGAATTATTAAAGTTCTCGGACACAAATCTCACCAAAAAGCAGATACAACAATTCCTCGGGATTGTTAATTATGTCCGTGATTTCATCACAAAAGTTGCAATCCACACAAGCCAGCTGTCACGCATGCTCAAAAAACAGTGCCCTCCATGGGGCCCAGCCCAGACAGACACTGTCAAGCAGCTAAAGGTGATAGCCCAATCACCTCCTCCACTCAGAATTCCCACAACTGGACAACGCATCCTCCGCATCGATGCAGCGATAATTACTTGGAGTGCCCTTCTTCTCGAAGAAATCAATGGCGTGCGTCATTTACGTGCACATGCAAGCGGACAATTCAAAGACTCGAAAAGAACTACCATGTGATCTACAAAGAGATTTTGGCGATCAAGTATGGAATTAAAAATTGAATTTCATCTCATCGACCACAAATTTCTTATCAACATGGATAACTCTTCTTTTCCCGAATCTTTGACTTAAAAATAAGTTGCTCACGACAAGCAATCGCTCAGCCTCAAAACTGGTTTGCTAAATATGATTTCACTGTCAACACATCAAAGGCAACCGTAACCTCATTCAGACTTCCTCACCCGTCCACTATAAATAAACCTTCACTCATTTCTCGATTCAAACCATTCAGCTTATAGCCATGAATCGCCAACTTCCTTTCAAAGCTCTCAACCGAGAAACCTTCCCATGAATATCTCTTTCCAATCGGCTTACCAACTTCAATGTTTAGACCAAAAACCGACCGCTTTCCTAACCTTTGTATGGAACACTGTTTGTCACAGTGCCTCACGCTCTCCTCTCTATCCATCGTGAAGATGAGCTTTGGTACATGTGGTGTCTCACCACCTTGTATGCTACAAAGCTAGTTTTCCCGTCAACCAGTCTTGACTCACCTTACCAATCACGAGTTCTCACCAGACCTTCTATGGACTCTCCTTGAATGGTATTCCCCACTCACATGGTGGCGTAAACAACTCCAGAATCTGTGTACCTTTCACGGATTAGACAGAATGCCAAAACAAGAAGCTAACATGTGGACTACAGTTTTCATTGTCCACAGGCCCTACTTCCAGCACCCAGAAACACGAGACTACTGGACGCAAGACATGGCATATGAATGGAGAACTTACCCTCATCCTTATACCCTCATCCATGATACATCAGTCACCACAGTTCTCAAAGCCTACCTCATGGAACTAAACAATGTTCCTCCACCTGCCACAAACATTCACCACACATCTATTGGACCATCACACACCCTTGAAATAATTCCAAAAACACAAGGCTGTACTTCGGGTTCAAGTTCAAGTCCTCAAGGAATCCTTGTCATGGAACAACGCCCTGATTACACCAATGTCCTATTCCAAGACGCTCAGGACCCATGGGAAGATTTTCAGTCCCTTCTCCATACTGAAAGTCCCCATTATACTGTCACCAACCCAGACTCTCCTGCTGCATCTACCTCACAGCACATGACTGACGCTGATGAAGACAAATATCAGCAAGCTGAGGCGTATTTAGACCAGACACAGATACGTCGGCACAAGCGCCAATATGAGAAAGAGACAGGAGACGTGTCACCATCGCGCTATCCATCCACTCCATGATGATACCTTGTCTCCATCACACAGCTTTTGATGCAATAAGCCCATGTGACTCCGTTTGCTTTGAATGTTTAAGGTAAAGTCTTGGCTTGCAGGCTTTATTTCTTCTGCTTTCTTTTACTTTTGTCTTATGTAAAAGTTAGCCGATGTGCTTTACTTCTAAAAAGGTGTGGTTTTGTTTTCCTAAAGCATGTGCCCGTTTTGTCGCTTAATCATTCGTGGGTCCTGTCCTCGATGATTTTCATAAGGCACCTTATGCCAAACAGAAGGAGTGCATCCAAATAAAATTAAGTTTTTTTACATCATGTTTCCTAAACTTTTTTTCTCTTCTAGAATCAAAGAACTATTTAGCATAATGGTACGCCAATCTAACTTTTTTAATCGGGAGAATGCTTCAGACTCGGCTTAGAAGCCCATGGATCCAGCATCGAAATGTCCTGCTTTATCCTCCAAAACCGATTTTTGTAAATGAAATTGTTTTCTCACAACGTTTCACCTCTTTGAAGGCCTAGAGGCGACCGTACGTGACAAACTGCTTACAAATGATTTCAATTTTTGGTATTGACTTGATAAGTGTATATCACTGAAACTGCAGAATCTCACACAATTGGCCCCAAGGATGACTTTGCTTTGTTATAGATCTGGTGTAATAACGCCACGCATAAACCACTGACTGTGTTTTCTTTTGTTATATAACTCAAAAAATTTATCTACATAACTAAAAAAGAGAGATAACTTAAATATTGTTCATCAAACGCCTTAAGTCTCTAAATTTTATTAATTTAAAACTTTTTAAATTTTTTTGATTTGTTTTTTTGTAATTTATGTCATGTTTTCAGACATTTACATTTAAATAGAAAGTAAACTTTTATTTTTATCTCAATGAAACAAGATCTAAATAAAAGCAAATATTATATTTAAAAATTCTATAAAACATATTCATTTCTTAAATTATAAAATCTAATTAGTGGATGGTATTAGGGCAAATATGACGGCATATACTCTACCTGCATCCATATACATAATAAAATTCAAATCACTACCTCTAGATCCGCTATGTATCCTGAAAAATAAAGATTTATATTCCGCTTCCAAATAAAAAAAGAAAAAATTAAAATCTAAATTTATTCTAGATCCGTCATGAATTCTAAATCTCAATAATAAGAGGCAATAATTTAAAAAAAAAAGAAAATTAAAGACTAAAATGCATTGATAACAACTAAATTATATAATTTGTATAAAAAATATAATAAATATTGTAACTTCTGCTTTTATACCAAAATAAATAAATAAGAAAATAATAAAAATATTCATCAAAAGTAATCACAGGAATAATATTAATGTAATATCAGAATATCTACTTCACCATCCGATATCCACAACACACCATCATCATTCCTATAACATTAAATAATGAAATATAAGTTAAATATGATTTATTATATTCAGTGGCTTCATTATTTTTATTTGACCATATTTAACTAAAATATATGAATAAATATAATTATTTTATAGTTGATAGTCACCATTGATTAGTGATTACACAACATGAATACATTATGAGAAATGATAGCAAAAAAACTCAAGTCTAGGAGATTTATCTAGCAAATTAAAGGACTCATCCAAGCATTCAAATGAAGTGGAGAAGTGAGAGAAAGACTAAAGAGAAAGAAAGCTTGAATTGAAGAGTAAAGTCCAAAATTGAAGGAGCTTACTGCCCAATTTTATTTTTTATACTTAATTAATCATTCAAATACCTTTAAGTTTTAAGAATTAAAAACATGCTTAAATACCACTAATATTCTATGAATAAATTTTATTATCATTAGTAATTCCAAATCATCCTTATTTGATCTCCTAGAAGAAGACATTCAAACATGGAAACAACCATCTTTCAACTCACCTTTTCATCGTTCATCCCATATTTCTCTTTCCTCAGTCTCTCTTCCAAGATCATGTAAAAACATGTAGCCTCTAAAATTGATTTGGGCAGATTCGGGAATATAAGAATATTCAACAAGGTTTTCAATTTTAGAGGCTACATGTTTTTACATGATCTTGGAAGAGAGAGACTGGAGGAAAGAGAAATATGGGATGAAGACGATGAAGGGTGAGGTGAAGATGAAGTTGTTTCCATGTTTAGTTAATCTTCTTCTAGAGATCAAATAAGATGATTGGGAATTACTAATGATACCACCTCTTCGGGAAGTGTGGTTCTGATACCAGTGGGTATTTGTACGTGGCATTGTTACACTAGATCTACAACAGAACGAAGTCTGTCCTTGGGCCGATGAGTCTGCAAGTTCTAGTTTCGGTAGATATACACTTATCCATCAAATACCAAATCCGAAAATCATATTTGAAAATAGTTTTCACGATACCACCCAAAAACACGGCACCCATGGCCTTCAAAGAGGGTGAACGGGTGAGAAAACACTTTCATTTTATGGGTAACTCGATTTTGGAGGATAAACAGATCTTCGACGCATGGATCCTGGGATTAAGGTAAGTGCAGAGCATACCACAAGATAGACAATTAGAGGCGAGGCGATCACATGAACCCAAATAATTTCTTTGAGTCACAGAAGAGAGAGAGGATATAGAGAAACATGACAAGGAAATTAGTTTTATTTCTGACATTTCTCTCACAATCACAACGAGAAGGGGCCTAATATAGAAAATCCCCGAGACAGGACCCTTTAATGATTATACCTTCACAAGAAAGCATGCTTTGAGAAAGTAAAGAGTAACCACAGAAGACTTTTATATAAGACAAACATCTTTTGAGAAAGTAAAGACACTGATTAAGACTTTTACATAAAACATTCAAAGCAACCCAGGAAGGCATAGGGTCATGTGATCATTTGTCATGATGGCGACAAATTTTCATCATGGAGTGGATGGATAACGCGATGGTGACACGGCTCGCATGCTCTTTTCTCATATTGGCGCTTGTCTTTGGCGTGTCTGTTTCTGCAGATACGCGCCCGGCTTGCTGATTTTGTCTTCACGGCGTCGGACATATGTTGTGATGTAGATGTTTGAGGGAGAGTCTCGGGTTGGCGGCCGATAATGTGGTTCCCCCGATATGGAGAAAGACTCAAAATCTTCCCATGGGTCTGGCGTCTTGGAATAAGGCGTTGGTGTAATCAACGTTGTTCCATGACAAGAGATGCCTTGAGGACTCGAACTTGAAACCTGCAGGCCTTGTGTTTTTGGAATTATTTCAAGGGTGTGTGATGGTGAACAGAGGTGTGGTGAATGTTTGTGGCGGGTGGAGGAACATTGTTAAGTCTCCATGAGGTAGGCTTTGAGAATGGAGTGACCGATGTATCATGGATGAGGTATAGGATGAGAGTAAGTTCTCCATTCATATGCCATGTTTTGTGTCCGATAGTCTCGTGTTTCTAGGTGTTGGAAGTAGGGCTCATGGGACGATGAAAACTGTAGTCCACATGTTAGCTTCCTGCTCTCGGCATTCTCCCGTCAACTGTGAAAGGTACACAGATTCTGGGAGTTGTTTACGCCACCGTGTGAGTGGGGAATACCCGTTCGAGAGAGTCATAGAAGGTCCGGTGGAGAACTCGTGGATTGGTAAGGTGAGTCAAGACCGGTTTGACGGGAAACGAAGTTTTTGTAGCATACAAGGTGGTGAGACACCACATGTACCAAAGCTCACGTCTTGAACGGACAGAGAGGAGAGATAGGGCTGTGAAAAAGTGTGTTCCATACAAAGTTAGGAAAACAAATCAGGGTTTTGGTCTCAACATTAAAGAAATATCGTAAAAGGAACTTCTTTGCAAAATCTTACTGTTTGGTAAGCCGATTGGAAAGAGAAGTTCGCGGGGAAGTGTAATCTCAGTTTGAGAGCTTTGAAAGGAAGTTCATGCATAGCTATTACTGGGATGGTTTGATCGAGGAAATGAGTGAGGGTTTATTTATAAATAGGACGGGTGAGGAAGTCGGAATGAGGTTTTGTTGCCTTTTATGTGGTGGACGGTGAAACTACATTTAGCAAACCGGTTTTTTGAGGCCGAAAGGCTTGCTTGTCGGAGCAACTATTTTTTAAGTCAGATTCGGGAAAAGAAGAGTTATCCATGTTGATAAGAAATTTGTAATCGATGAGATGAAATTCAATTTTTAATTCCATACTTGACTGCCAAAATCTCTTTGTAGATCACATGGTAATTCTTTTCGCAGTCCAGAATTGTCCGCTTGCATGTGCAGGAAATAACGCACGCCATTGATTTGATTTCGAGAAGAAGGAGCACCCAAGAATTATCGCTGGCATCGGTCGGAGGATGCGTTGTCCATTGTGGGAATTCCGTGGTGTAGGAGGTGATTGGGCTATCACGCTCAGGCCTTCTACCGTCACATGCAGAGGCCGGGCCCCATGGAGGGCACTGTTTTTGAAAGGCGTGACTTGTTTGTCAGGTGGGATTGCAACTTCAGGATGAAATCACGACATAATTAACAATCAGGAATTGTTGTATCTCGGGTTTTTGTAAGATTTGTGTCGGGAACTTTAATAATTCAATTACGATGTGTGGACCAGGTTGCCAGCGGCCATCTTTAATCACCATGCCAAGAAAGTCAATTTATTCATTTCGACGCCGCTTTCTTTTCGAAAGCATGATTCCACGTGCCTCACGATATAAAAGAAAACCAAAAGGAGCTCGGTGGCTCTCATGGTCGAGGAAAATAAAAAATATCATCAATGTAGACTAGAGCATGATGGAGGATGGGACTAAAGATTTTTGTCATGGCCTTTTGAAATAAGGAAGGGAGTAACTTTAAGACCAAAGTACAACAATCACATTGATAATGGGCATCCGAATGCAAAAGGCGGTTTTGTGATGATAACCGGTGAAATACCAAGTTGCCGTAAAACCACTTTTTTAAATCAAACTTAGAGAAGAGACGAGCCCTTGAAGATGAACAAACGGTCTAGATTTTGGAAGGAAACGGTCATCTTTTTAAGAAAAGAATCAAGTGGTGGTAATCAATAACTAATCTCTTTGCAGCGAACTAATTCAGATTGTTTTTCAACATAAAAGGGTTGACAAGCCCGTCACGAATCAAGAGAGGGTTCAATGAGACCTTGTTAGAGTGGCTGAGAACATTCTGCTTAGCGCAAGAAGTGCAAGGAGACATACCCGGTGAGAAGCTTTTGTGGGATTTTATGTCTTCATTGAGTTTGAAAGGAAGATGAATGAAAAATTGTTCATTCTTCCAAAGTGGTGAAGGATGGTGAAACCGGGAATGATTTTTAGACAAAATTCTAAGAACTGTATGGAGATGGTGTTGAGGGAGAAAGTGCATACATCACGCAGCAGCATTCGTATAAGGCAAGAACATTTGTTTGTAGCAAACTCAGGAGCTGTTAAGAATAGGTTTTAAGCAAATGAAGAATGTCAAAACCTATGACTAGATTTGTCGGGGAGTTTGAGGCTACAATCTTTTTCCAAATTATGATTCGGAAAGAATGAATACGCAATGGGTTTTTTGGTAATCAAAGTGGTCTCAAAAGTTTAGCCATTAACTACTCGAAAAGCTTTGAATGAGGTTCCCAATAAATGAAGAAGAACAAGGATCAATCATACTGCATTCGGCACTACGCGTATCAATAAAACCTGATGACAAGAACATGTTTATGAAACTGGGAAGGAAGATTGACCTTTTGAGTTAAGGTTTGGGAATGGTGGAAACATGGTTGCGTTTTTGAACTGTAGAGATGACTAAAATATCCGAGAATCGGAAGATTCTTAATACCAGCAGTTTGGTCATCCTTGCTCGATTGTTCAGAAAAGTTTGATTCAACATCTTCGTTCTCAGATAATAAGGGAAGAATGTTTGAAGGTGTTGTCAACAACGAACTGGGCTTCCACTTACGAGACGTTTCGAGCAAAATGACAGCGTTTCTTGGAGATGAAACAACGGTTATGCTTTTCTTTCCATCTTGGGAAACATCTTTTCTTGAAGTGACAGGAAAGGTTTTTGGAGGATAATTTTTGTGGAAGTGTTTTTGAAAATGTTTTTCTTTTTGTCGAACAAACACACTTCTTTTCATCTTTGCACTCCATCTTGAGATGAGGGTTTTTACAAGCTTTAGAGAATGATTTTTCTTCTTCCATGAGATCTTTGAAGAAGTCCTTCTGCTCATGATTTTATCCAGCATAACATGGCCATCTGGAAAATCTTTCCCAAAGAGATGTCAAAGAAATTTTGAGATTAGTAGGTAGAGTTTTCTTTCAAGATTAGGTTGTAACTCGTGAAGTTAAAGAGGCTATGAAGACATGTTTGAGAGAAGGGTGGGTGAACCCATTCACTTATAAAATAGAATGCTCATTCTTTTGTAATGAGATTAAAGATGTCGTTTGAGAGAACAACATTTCATCTCAGTGGTATTCTTTTCTCGCCGGCATCAAGATGAATTTTTTTCCCCGATGAATTGTTAAATGGATAATGTTGAGTGCTATACCAATTGGTGATTGCATGAATTGGAGTTGTCTATATTCTCAAGCTTTCTAACCAATCTACTTAAAAGAACTCGTGAGATCGGGCCACGGTCCCTGAAGGAGGGCTTGAGATTGAGCATTTGGCTTTGTTCTTGAGATTATCCATTTAAAAATTCTTGAAGTCTAGCAGGCCATGCAGTAACAAGGAATGTCATCAAATGTGAACCAAGATGTCAAGATGGTTTTGTTGAGTGATCATGAGCTGGTGGTGGCATTGGTAACTGGGTTCGGTGTGAGATGCTTTATGCCTCATCGAGGAGGAACCATTCAACAATAGGTGAAGTTAAAGCACCTGGATCTTGATTTTGGTGGCCATCAATATGCTCGTAATGTCGGCGTATTCGATTGAGCAGTCGTGGGAAGCTTTGGTTGAGTTTGTGGATGAGGAAACAGAATACGAGTTTGACGATCGGCCAGTTGGACTCATATCATATTCTCGGTTCGGAGATTCGGAGATGAGTCTTGGACAATATGATAAATGATGCGATCCATTAGTCCTTTATCTTTTAGGGGGTTGGTGAGTGGCTTTGGTGAATCTTGGGAGGACCTCTGAGGAAGCAATGGAGATGAAGTTGTTGTGACTTTGGATTCCAAAATTTTACTTTTGGACTTTGATTCTTGGGAGTGAAAGAGAAGTGGGTTTGGTTGAGGAGGGTTGAAGATTTGAAAATCAGAACTGGGTTGTGGTGCATGAGGTGTATAAAAAGGTGAATAGGTTTCAAACATGTGAGGCACCGCATGGACAGTGTGTTTGGGTGAAGAGCTAATGGGGCGAGCCTTTTTTCGCATCACCTGCTAATTGACTTTAAGTTTTCTGACTGCTTCTTTCTTGTTAAAACTGGACCCAGATATGATTGTTAATCATTAAATGCGAGATCGGTATCTAGTTCGAGAGATAGAGTCCCAGAGATGTATGTACATCCGATCAAGACGTATGGTGAGTTAATCTATTTTAGTTTCAACTGAGACTTGACCTAAGAACTCCATCAATTTTCTTTCGAGTTGTTTGAGAGTTTGATCTGGCATTGGCATTTGCGAACAAATTTAAAAATGCGATTGCATCTTGTTTTGGTTCTTGCAGTGCCCGGAGTCAGAATCGGGATTGGGACAAAGGTTTTGAGACAACTCTGGTTTGAGTGTGCGTTCGCTTTTCAAGTGGAGGAATGATTCACCACACCTTTATCGACCATCACACACCCTGAAATAATTCCAAAACACAAGGTCACTGCGGAGTTCGTCTCAAGGCATCCTTACGTCACGGAACGCGCCTGATATACCAACGCCTTATTCCCAAGACGCCAGACCGCATGGGAAGATTTTGGCCCTTCTCCATCGAAATCCACATTATAATCGCCGCCAACCTGGCTCTCCTACACGCATCTACATCATGCGCATATGTCTGAGCCGATGAAGACAAAAATCGAAGCTGAAAGGCATTCAGACAAGAGATGATATCGTCGGCACAAGCGGAAATATGAGAAAGACAGAGCCGTGTCACCATCGCGAGTATCCATCCACTCCGTGATGACAATTTGTCACCATCACACATTTTTTGATGCACACCCATATGCCTCCCGCTTACTTGGAAATGTTTTATGTAAAAGTCTTAGCTCGGTGTGCTTTACTTTCAAAAAGGTGTGCTTTACTTTCCCAAAAGCATGTTTGTCTTGTAAAAAAGTCTTCGCCGCGTGCTTTACTTTCTAAAAGGTATGCTTTTACTTCTCAAAGCATGTGCCCGCTTGCATCGATTATAATCATTCGGCGGTCCTGCCCTCAGGATTTTCTATATTAGGCCTTCTCATGCTTCGGTTAGCAAAGAGGAGAGTTAATCGTAAATAAAAATTTACGTTCCTTACATCATGTTTCTCTAAATCCTTCTCTCTAGGACTCAAAGAAATTATTTGGGTTCATAATGATATGCTCGCCTAATTGTCTATATCGCCTAGGTATCTCGCACTTGCCTTAAGCCCAAGGATCTGTGCATCGAAAGGTCCATTTTATCCTCCAAAACTGATTTTATAAAATGAAAGTGTTTTCTCACAACGCTCATTTTCTTTCAAGGCCATAGGTTGCCGTGTTTTTAGGTGGTAATGTGAAAAACTGTTTTCAAATATGATTTTGGTTGGTATTTGATGGATAAGTATATATCGTTGGCCCTAAGGATGGACTTCGTTGTTGTAGATTTGGTGTAACAACGCCACGTCACAAATACCCACCGGTATCAAAGCCACACTTCAAGAAGAGGTGGTATCATTAGTAATTCCAAATCGTCTTATTTGATCTTCAAACATGGAAACTTCATCTTCAATCTCAACCCTTATCGTTTTCATCCCATATTTCTCTTCCTCTAGTCTCTTCTTCCAAGATCATGTCAAAAACATGTAGCCTCTAAATTGAAAACCTTGTCAATATTCTTTCATTCCCGACCTGCCCAAATCAATGTCAATCTGCGATTTCTATCATGAGTCCCTACAACCTTACAAACAAAACTCTTCTCACCGGAAGTATTGAACTCTCATCTCCACAAAAAGACCACTACCAAAAGAGTATATCCCGTTTTCTAGAGCTAGATCGGTGTCTTTTACAAGCCTCTCAAAGTGAGCAGTATGTCACACAAAATACCTCGTGATCTCGTAGCAAACGGGAAACGCAGGCGGTATACCCATCTTCAGTGGTATAAGATTGATCTAACTCTCCATGGCTGAAAAAGGCTTTACTTGTTCTGCCCATAATTGCTCCGGACACCGAGGTTCAAACAAGACCAACATGTCGTTATAGGAACTGCCTCCCGACCACACCCATGCTAGTAGTGTCCTCTAACTTTTTACCCAAATTTCAACCTCTCTTGAAGATCCCAACCTTCTCGACAACCATCAAAGTTCAAATCCAAATCGAGGGAGCAGAATAAACACCCACATCAAAGCTTGCCACCTTCACATCACCAAATAGTGTATCGATTACAAAATCATGATGCCTTAATGATTCTTGCCGACACAGATACAATTCCAACCATCATCCAAATTCCCAAACAAACGAAACAAGAATTGCTCAAACTCATGCCTCTTGAATGCATCGACCGATTACCACAGCACTTCCACCAAAAATTCTCAACCAATTAAACAACAAAAGCCACATTTGAGAGAAGACAAATGGCCAAGTCAAACTATCTTTTCAAACACTTGAGCTCAATCGTTTCTAGAAACTCAAGGCTTTTTACACCGTTATGATTACGTTGTAGTCAAACTGTCAAGAAAAGAGCCTTCCTTATCTAGTTTCTCATCCGGGTATCCCGTATATCCCGATAAACTCAATGGTCATTTTCATGGATGTCTCCCTGGGCCCATATGTAATCAGTTGTCCTTGTTTGGATGATACGATATTGATGATGAATCGAGATTATGAGGAGAAAGAAAAAGAAAAAGAAAGAACCTTCTTATCCCCAAAACATCTTGCAAATCCTTTCCTCCATGCTCTCCGCATCTCAAACCTCTTGTCCAACCAATAAGATCATGCCTCATATTTTCATGTCAATCTTATGAAGAATCATTCCCTCCACTTGAAAAAGCAGAGCGGTACACTCAAACCGAGTTGTCTGCAAAACCTTTTTGTCCAATCCCCGATTAAACGACCTCTAGGCACGCGAAAGAACCAAAACAAGACAAGTCATTTTAAATTGGCAAACCAGTAAATGCCAATGCTCATAATCAAACTCTCAAACAACTTGGAAAGAAAATTGATCGAGTTGTCACAAGTCTCCCGCATCGAAACTAAATTGATTCACTGACCATCGTCTTGATCAGATGTACATACATCTACAGTGTAGTATCTCTCGAATTAGATCTTTCGATCTCATTTAATGATTAATAATCATATTCGGGGTCCAGAGTTTAACAAGAAAGAAGGTAGATAAGAAAATCTTAAAGTCAATTTAAAAGAATTGATCTTTGAAAAGGTCTCCTGTCCTACTTCACCCAAACACGCCCATACATGTGTCACCCTGTGTTTGAAACCTATTCACCTTTCGCCTCACCTCCTAGACCTCAACAACTCGTTTATAACCAGCTTCTTTGGATTTTCAAATCTTCAACCACTCTGTCCAAGCAAATCCTTCTTCACCTAAGAAATCAGTTCAAAGGAAAATTGAGAACGAAGTCAGCAAACAATCTCATCCCCATGCATTCCTCCGTGGTCCCTCCGGAAGATTGAAAAAGCGACTCGAACCCGCAAAAAGGATAAATGACCCGATGGATCAAAGATTATTATCATATTGTCAAGACTAAATCTTTGAATCCTTCAGACGGAAACATGATATGCAGTCCAAGCCGTAGTGGAACTCGTATTCCTCTCTTCCTCATCCACAAACTCAACCGGTATTCCATCGACACTCGAATGGTAATTACTACTTATTCTGAGCATAATGATAGCCACGAAATTGAAAGATGATCTTGGCTACCTTATTGTTGAAGGCAGTTCCTCGATGATAGGCATGGCTTATCTACTTATAGAACCCGGTCACCAATGCCACCACCACCATGATCATCCAACAAACCATCTCCGCATCTTGGTTCACATTTGATGACATTCTCCGTTATGGGCTCGCTAGGGCAAGACTCTGGCTGCGATGGATTGACCCCATGGAAATAAAGCCAAATGCTCGTCTGAAGCTATCGTCCGTGAATTAATAGCGTCCCTACGGGTTAACGCGAATTGGTTAGAAAGCTTGGAGAATATAAGCTGACTCGATTAAATGCGATCACCGGTTGATGCAGCGCTCGAAAGCGCGTGTGACGATTCGTTGGAGAAAAGCATCTCTTGATCATGATGAAAGAGTACCATGAGGGATGAAATCTTATTATCTCAAGCGACATCTTTTGGAATCTGCATTCTGAAAAAGAATGAGTATTCTATTTACAAAAGTGAATGGGGTTCAGCGACCGCCTGCCAAACATGTCTTCTGTTGTGCCCTCTTCCCCGAGTTACAACTTTGATCTTCAAAGAAAACTCCAGCCGGCCAGCTGTCAGATTATTGACATCTTTTGGGAAAGATTTTCCAGGATGGCCGTGTTATGCCTGGATAAAATGCAGCGAAAGCGAAGGATTTCAAAGATCTCGTGGAAGGCAAAAATCCTTTTTCCGAAGCTTGTAAAAAACCTCATCTCAAGACGGGGTAGCATTTAAAAGAAAGTGTCATCGACAAAAAGAAAACATTTTCAAAACACTTCCACAAAAATCATCTCCAAAACCTTTCAGTCTTAAAAAAAGATGTTTTAAAAAGACGTAAAGAAAAAGCACAACGGTGTTTCATCTCTAAGAAAGCGCAACTACTTTACTTCAAACCTGCCTATTAAATCATAAAGTATTGTCTGTGGCGACTTTCTTAATATTCTTCCTCATTATCTGAATGAAGATGTTGAATCAAACTTTTCGAACAATCAGAACAGATGACCAAACCGCTTTCCTTATTGTAGAATCTTTTCCGATTCTCAGGGATATTTCAGTCATCCTGCCAGTTCAAAACGTCAACCATGTTTCACCATTCGGATCTTCACTCAAAATATCAATCCTTCCTTGATTTCAACCGCCATTCTGTCATGGGTTTATTGATATTGGTGCAGAATGCAGTATGATTGATCTCTGCTCTTCCTCCATTTCGGGAACCTCATTCAAAGCTTTACCGGAAGAAGTTAATGGCGAAACCAGACCACTTTGATTACCAAAAAAACCCATTGGTATTGATTAACCCGAATATATAATTTGGAAAAAAGATCAGAGCCTCAAAACTCACATTAAAGATCTACCTACAGGTTTTGACATTCCCGTTTCTTAAAAACCTATTCTTAACCAAATTGAGTCTGCTACTAAGCAAGTATTCTTGCTTTTATATCAGATTCACCGCGTATGTATGCACTCTCTCTCTTAAACACCATCTCCATGATCATCTCCTTAAAAATCATTCCCGATTAACCATTCTTCCGCGCTCTGGAAAGATAAAACAATTTTCATTCATCTCCTTCTCAATTTCGGTAAGAAGACATAAATCCCACAAAGCTTCTCTGTAGGGTATGTCTCGGCCCCTTAACACTTTCACATAAGAATGTTCCGATTCTTCAACAAGGTCTCACTGAACTCTACCGATTCAGATTAGGCTTGTCAAGCCTTTTATGTTGAAAAACGACCGAATTAGTTCTGCAAAAAGAGATTAGTTATTGATTCTAGTAACCAATTTTTCTTAAAGATGATAAGTTTTCCTTCCAACAGGAGCTGTTTGTTCATCTTGAGCTTGGCCTCAAGTTTAGTTAAAAGTGGTTCCCAGCAAGCAGTATTTCTGATTGACCAAGTACAAAAAACTTGCACTTTGCATTCCGGATGCCCATTATCAATGGACTGTTATGCCTTTGGTCTTAAAGTTGTTCTTCTTTCCTTATTTCAAAAACCAATGACAAAAATCTTTAGTCCTATCCTCCATCATGCTCTAGTCTCGGTGATGATATTTTTATTTATTTTCCTCGACCATGAGAGCCAAGCTTCTTTTTGATTTCTTTCGTATTAAGTGAGACACATGAATCATGCTTCAAAAGAAAAGCAAGATTGGAAAGAAATCAATTGACTTTCTTCGCGTAGTGATTAAAGATGGCTACTTTAACCCGGTCCACACATCTTGGCTGAATTATTAAAGTTCCGGGACCAATCTTACCAAAAGCGGATGTAAAATTCCTGGGATTGTTAAATATATCATGATTTCATCCCAGCGTTTGCGATTCATGAAGCCAGGTATCACGGGTATCTTAAAAAACAATACCCTCATGGGGCCCGGTAGACAAGGGCCAATCAATGCCTGGTGATAGCCCAATCACCTCCTCCACCTGGTAATTCCCACAACTCGGACAGCGAATCCTCCGGACTAATGCCAAACGATAATTCTTACCTTGCCGCCCAACTTCTCAAGAAATCAATGGCGTCTTACGTTATTTCTATGCACATGCAAGCGACGTGATTCAGATGAAAAGAATTACCATGTGAGTCTACAAAGAGATTTGGCGGTCAGAAGTGTGGAATTAAAAAATTCAATTTCATCTCATCATACAAATTTCTTCAACATGGATACTTCTTACTTTTCCCAGATCTTTGACTTAAAAAAATAAGTTGCTCACACGACAAGCAAGCTGCTAAATTTTCAAAACTGGTTCTTAAATATGATTTCTTGTACCACATAAAAGGCAACCAAAACCTCATTTAGGACTTCCTCACCTACGTCAGTATAAATAAAACCTCAGCTTATTTCTCAATCAAACCATCCTCGTAATAGCCATGCATCGCCAACTCTTCAAAGCTCTCAACCAGACACTTCCCCATGAACTTCTCTTTCAATCGGCTTACTAAATTTAAGATTTTGCAGAAAGTTAAACTACAGTATTTCTTTAATGTTCGGACAAAAAAACACTGCATTTTCCTAATCCTTTGGGGCTGAATAATTAAGCTTCTCATGTGCCTCATCTCTCTCCCTCTGTCAGTTTGCAGAAGATGAGCTTGGTACATGTGGTGTCTCACCACCTTGCCCGCTCAAAGCTAGTTTTCCCGTCAAACCAAGTCTTGGCTCACCTTACCAATCCCTGAGTTCTCACGGGTACCTTCATGGACTCTCGAATGGTATTCCCAGCTCGCGTACGGTGGCGTAAACAACCTTAATCTCAGGTACCTTTTGCTTGATTAGACGAGATGCGAGAACAAAGAAGCTAACATGTGGACTCTGATTTTCATCGTCCACAGGCCACCCGACCCCGAAGCACGAGACTATTAGACTGAGACCTTAATATGAATGGAGAACACTGCAAATACAGCATACACTGCATCCTTGTCCGGCAGTCCCTCCATTCTCAAAGCCTACATCGGTCACCGCCACAAACATTCACCACACCTCTATTGACCATCACACACCCTTGAAATAATTCCAAAACACAAGGTCAGTACTGCGGGTTCAAGTTCAAGTCCTCAAGGAATCCTTGTCATGGAACAACGCCCTGATTACACCAACGTCTTATTCTAAGACGCTCAGGACCCATGGGAAGATTTTCAGTCCCTTCTCCATACTGAATATCCACATTATACTGTCACCAACCCAGACTCTCCTACTGCATCTACATCACAGCACATGTCTGACGCTGATGAAGACAAATATCAGCAAGCTGAGGCGTATCTAGACCAGAGACAGATACGTCGGCACAAGCGCCAATATGAGAAAGAGATAGGAGCCGTGTCACCATCGCGCTATCCATCCACTCCATGATGACAATTTGTCGCCATCACACAGCTTTTGATGCAGCCCATATGCTTCCCATTTGCTTTGAATATTTTACGTAAAAGTCTTAGTCGGTGTACTTTACTTTCTAAATTGTGATTTTTTCCCAAAGCATGTTTGTCTTATGTAAAAAGTCTTCAAATTGTCTTTCTTTTAAAAGGTGTCTTTACTTTCAAAGCATGTGTACTTTTATTTGTCGATTATAATCATTAGGGTCTCCCTCGGTGATTTTCTATATTGAGCCCCTTCTACTTCGAGTTGTAGGAGTGGTTAATCAGAAATAAAAATTTACGTTTCCTTACATCATGTTTCTCTAAATCCTCTCTCTCTTCTAGGACTCAAAGAAATTATTTGGGTTACGTAATCTGATCGCCGCCTCTAATTGTCTATACTTTGGTATGCTCTGACTTGCCTTCGCCTAAGGATCATGTGCATGAAAAGGTCTGTTTATCCTCCAAAATCGATTTTTATAAAATGAAAGTGTTTTCTCCTGGCGTTCACCTCTTTGAAGGCCATAGGTCTTAGTGTTTTTGGGTGGTATCGTGAAAAAGCATTTTTCAAATATGATTTTGATTTGGTATTTGATGGATAAATGTATATGGTGAAACTCGTAACTTGCGAGACTCGCCCTCAGGACAAAACTTAAGTTACATTGTAGATGCGGTGTAACAACGTCCGCATGCAAATACCCACTGCACGTGTAATTTTTACTTCGAAGAGGTGGTGTCATTAGTAATTCAAATCATCTTATTTGATCTCACAGAAAGAAAGATTAACTAAACATGAAACAACTTCATGCTGAACCTCAACCCCTTCGTCGTCTTCATCTGTTTCTCTTTCCTCCAGTCTCTCTTCCAAGATAAAAACAAAACATGTAGCCTCCAAATTGAAAACATTGTCGAATATTAGCATATTCCCAGTCTGCCCAAATCAATTTTGAGGCTGCATGTTTTTTTGATGATCTTGGAAGAGAGACTGGAGGAAAGAGCAAATATGGATGAAGACGATGAAGGAAGGTTGAGGGTGAAGATGATTTGTTTCCATGTTTACATCTTCTTCTAGGAGATCAAAATAAGATGATTGGAATTACTAATGATAATAAAACTTATTCATAGAATATTAGTGGTATTTATCATGTTTTTAATTCTTAAAACTTAAAAGGTATTTGAATGATTAATTAAGTATAAAAAATAAAATTAGAGGCAGTCGCCTATTTTTTGGACTTTTAAGCTCTTGATTCAGCCTTTTCTTCTTTCTCTTTAGTCTACTCTAAGCTTTTCCACTTTTTTGAATGCTTGGATGAGTCCTTTAATTGCTAGATAAATCTCTAGACTTGAGTTTTTTTATCATTTTTCTCATAATCGTATTCATGTTGTGTAATCACTAATGGTGGTGACTATCAACTATAAAATATTATGTTATTTCATATGTTTAGTTAAATATGGTCAAAATAAAAATAATGAAGCCTTTGAATATAATAAATCATATTTAAATTTAAGATTTCATTATTTAATGTTATAGGAATGATGATGGTGTGTTGTGGATATCGTGATGTAGGAAGTAGACATTATAATATTACATTAATATTATTCCTGCATTACTTTTGATGAATATTTTATTATTTTTTTATTTTGTTTATTTTGTTATAAAAGCGAAGTTACCATATTTATTATATTTTTATACAAATTATATAATTTGAATTTGTTATCAATGCATTTTAGTCTTTAATTTTCTTTTTTTTAAAATTATTGCCTCTCTTATTATTGAGATTTTAGAATTCACACAGATCTAGAATAAATTTAGATTTTTAATTTTTTCTTTTTGGATTTGGAGCAGACATAAATCTTTATTTTTTGGATATGGATACATGACGGATGCAGAGTAGTATCGATTTGAATTTTTATTATGTATATGGATCTGGGTAGAGTATACCCAATCCGCTATTTGCCTATTGCCATCCACTAATTAGATTTTTATAATTTAAGAAATGAATATGTTTTATAGATTTTTTAAATATAATATTTTTTTTATTTAGATCTTGTTTCGTTCAGATAAAAATAAAAGTTTACTTTTCTATTTAAATGTAAATCAAACATGACATAAATTGCAAAACAAACCAAAAAATTTTAAAGTTTGAAATTAATAAAATTTCAGATTTCTAAACATTTGATGAACAAACCGCTAAGTTTATCTCTCTTTTTAGTTATGTGAATGGAAAATTTTTGTTACATTATAAATAAAAGAAATGCTTAGAAGTTGTGCATTGGCGTTATTACACCAGATCTATAACAAAACAAAGTCCCATTCTTGGGGGCCAATAGCCCTCAAGTTCAGTTTCCTTACGATATACACTATCGTCAAATACCAAAACCGAAAATCATTTGTGAAACACGGTTTGTCACGATACCCACCGAAAATCGACGCACAGGCCTTGAAAAGGGTTAGCGTTGTAAAACAATTTCATTTTACAAAAATCGGTTTTGGAGGATAAAACAGACCTTTCGATGCACATGATCCTTAGGCTTAAGGCAAGTGCAGAGCATACTCGATTTAAAAAGTTAGAGGTGAGCGTACCATTATTAACCTAAATAATTTCTTTGATTCCTAGAAGAGAGAAAAAGGGTTTAGGGAAACATGATGTGAAGAAAACTTAATTTTATTTCGGATTCACTCCTTTACAACTGAAGCATAAGGTGCCTTATATAGAAAATCATCGAGGACAGGACCCCTCGAATGATTAGAAGCGACAAACGGGCACATGCTTTAAGAAAGTAAAGCACACTTTTTTAGAAAGTAAAGCACACCGGCTAAGACTTTTACATAAGAAAAAGTAAAAAACAGAAAGTAAAGCACACCGACTAAGACTTTTACATAAACATTCAAAGCAAACGGGAGTCACATGGGCTTATTGCATCAAAAGCTGTGTGATGGAGACAAGGTATCATTATGGAGTGGATGGATAGCGCGATGGTGACACGTCTCCTGTCTCTTTCTCATATTGGCGCTTGTGCCGACGTATCTGTGTCTGGTCTAGATACGCCTCAGCTTGCTGATATTTGTCTTCATCAGCATCAGTCATGTGCTGTGAGGTAGATGCAGCAGGAGAGTCTAGGTTGATGACAGTATAATGGGGACTTTCAGTATGGAGAAGGGACTGAAAATCTTCCCATGGGTCTTGAGCGTCTTGGAATAGGACATTGGTGTAATCAGGGCGTTGTTCCATGACAAGGATTCCTTGAGGACTTGAACTTGAACCCGGAGTACAGCCTTGTGTTTTTGGAATTATTTCAAGGGTGTGTGATGGTCCAATAGATGTGTGGTGAATGTTTGTGGCAGGTGGAGGAACATTGTTTAGTTCCATGAGGTAGGCTTTGAGAACTGTGGTGACTGATGTATCATGGATGAGGGTAAGTTCTCCATTCATATGCCATGTCTTGCGTCCAGTAGTCTCGTGTTTCTGGGTGCTGGAAGTAGGGCCTGTGGACAATGAAAATTGTAGTCCACACGTTAGCTTCTTGTTCTGGCATTCTGTCTAATCCGTGAAAGGTACACAGATTCTGGAGTTGTTTACGCCACCATGTGAGTGGGGAATACCATTCAAGGAGAGTCCATAGAAGGTCTGGTGAGAACTCAGGATTGGTAAGGTGAGTCAAGACTGGTTTGACGGGGAAAACTAGCTTTGTAGCATACAAGGTGGTGAGACACCACATGTACCAAAGCTCATCTTCACAGATGGATAGAGAGGAGAGCGTGAGGCCTGTGACAAACAGGTGTTCCATACAAAGGTTAGGAAAACGGTCAGGTTTTTTGGTCTGAACATTAAAGAAATACCTGTAAAGGAACTTCTTTGCAAAATCTTAAAGTTGGTAAGCCGATTGGAAAGAGATATTCATGGGAAGGTTTCTCTGGTTGAGAGCTTTGAAAGGAAGTTGGCGATTCATGGCTATAACTGGAATGGTTTGAATTGAGGAAATGAGTGAAGGTTTATTTATAGCTGGACGGGTGAGGAAGTCTGGAATGAGGTTCTGGTTGCCTTTGATGTGTTGAACAGTGAAATCATATTTAGCAAACCAGTTTTGAGGTCGAGCGAGCTTGCTTGTCGTGAGCAACTTATTTTGAAGTAAAAGATTTGGGAAAAAAGGGTTATCCATGTTGATAAGAAATTTGTGGTGATGAGATTAAATTCAATTTTTTAATTCCATACTTGATCGCCAAAATCTCTTTGTAGATCACATGGTAGTTCTTTTCGAGTCTTTGAATTGTCCGCTTGCATGTGCACGAAATGACGACGCCATTGATTTCTTCGAGAAGAAGGGCACTCAGTAATTATCGCAGCATCGATCCGGAGGATGCGTTGTCCATTGTGGGAATTCGAGTGGAGGAGGTGATTGGGCTATCACCTTTAGCGCTTGACAACTGTCTGTCTGGCCGGCCCCATGGAGGGCACTGCTGAGCATGCGTGACAGTGGCTTGTGTGGATTGCAACTTTTGTGATGAAATCACGGACATAATTAACAATCCCGAGGAATTGTTGTATCGCTTTTGGTGAGATTTGTGTCCGGAACTTTAATAATTCGATTGCGATGTGTGGACCAGTTGATAGTGGCCATCTTTAATCACCATGCCAACAAAGTCAATTGATTCCTTTCCGATCTTGCTTTTCTTTTGAAAGCATGATTCCATGT
>JAUJEM010000219.1:0-186351 GCA_030448935.1 Citrus cavaleriei
ACCGCTGGATGAACTTGGCGCCCGGCGTTCGGGTGGGTATTTTTGGCGCGGCTGTCCCGCGGCCTATTTTTGGCACACGGAGGCGCCTCGCAAAGTCTCGCGCCATTCCGAGTCCGGCGGACGGTTGGCCAGCCCCACCCCCAAGGCTATAGCCCACCCGTTTTGTGGCCTTTACCGCTGGACGAACTTTGCGCCCGGCCTTCGGGCGGGTATTTTGGCGCGGCTGAGCCCGCGGCCTATTTTTGGCGCACGGAGGCACCTCGCAAAGTCTCGCGCCATTCCGAGTCAGGCGGACGAAGTTGGCCAGCCCAACCCCCAAGCATCTATCCCACCCGGTTTTGTGGCCTTTTTCCGCTGGACGTACTTGGCGCCCGGCGTTCGGGTGGTTATTTTTGGCGCGGCTGTGCCCGCGGCCTATTTTTGGCACACGGAGGCACCTCGCAAAGTCTCGCGCCATTCCGAGTCCGCGGACGAAGTTGGCCAGCCCCACCCCCAAGGCTATAGCCCACCCGCATTTGTGGCGTTTTTCCGCTGGACGAACTTGGCGCCCCGGCCTTCGGGTGGGTTTTTTTTGGCGCGGCTGAGCCCGCGTCCTATTTTTGGCTCAGGGAGGCACCTCGCAAAGTTTCGCGCCATTCCGAGTCCGGCGGACGAAGTTGGCCAGCCCCACCCCCCAAGGCTATAGCCCACCCGTTTTTGTGGCCTTTTTCGGCAGGACGAACTTGGCGCCCCGTCCATCGGGCGGGTATTTTTGGCGCGGCTGTGCCCGCGGCCTATTTTTGGCACAAGGAGGCACCTCGCAAAGTCTCGCGCCATTCCGAGTCCGGCGGACGAAGTTGGCCAGCCCAACCCCCCAAGGCTATAGCCCACCCGGGTTTGGGGCCTTTTTCCGCCGGACGGACGTGGCGCCCCGGCCTTCGGGCGGGTATTTTTGGCGCGGCTGAGCCGCGGCCTATTTTTGGCACACGGAGGTGCCTCGCAAAGTCTCGCGCCATTCCGAGTCCGGCGGACGGGTGCCCGCAGCTTATTTTGCCACACGGAGGCGCCTCGCAAAGTCTCGCGCCATTCCGAGTCCTGCGGACGGTTGGTTGGCCACACCCTATAGCCCACTCTTTTATGGCCTTTACCCAAGGCTATAGCCCACCCGTTTTTGTGGCCTTTTAGCACACGGAGGTGGACGCAGTCTTGGCGCCCGGCCTGGGGTGGCCAGCCCCACCCCGCTAGCCCACCCTGCTTTTGTGGCCATTTCCGCTGGACGAACTTGGCGCGCTGCCTTTGGCTGCCATTTTGAGCTGTGCGGACAGGCCTATTTTTGGACACACGGAGGCCCCAAAACCCCCATTTCGAGGCTATAGGCCAGCCCCGTTTACAGCCCACCCGTTTTTGTGGCCTTTTTCCGCAGGACGAACTTGGCGCCCAGGCCTTCGGGCGGGTATTTTTGGACGCGGCTGTGCCCGCAGCTTATTTTTGGCACACGGTGGCGCCTCGCAAAGTCTCGCGCCATTCCGAGTCCGGCGGATGAAGTTGGCCAGCCCTACCCCCCAAGGCTATAGCCCACCCGTTTTTGTGGCCTTTTACCGCTGGACGAACTTGGCGCCCCGGCCTTCGGGTGGTTATTTTTGGGTGCGGCTGTGCCCGCGGCCTATTTTTAGCACACGGAGGTGCCTCGCAAAGTCTCGCGCCATTCCGAGTCCGGCGGACGAAGTTGGCCAGCCCCACCCCCCAAGGCTATAGCCCACCCATTTTTGTGGCCTTTTTCCGCTGGACGAACTTGGCGCCCAGGCCTTCGGGCGGGTATTTTTGGACGCGGCTGTGCCCGCAGCTTATTTTTGCCACACGGTTGCGCCTCGCAAAGTCTCGCGCCATTCCGAGTCCGGCGGATGAAGTTGGCCAGTCCTACCCCCCAAGGCTATAGCCCACCCGTTTTTGTGGCCTTTTACCGCTGGACGAACTTGGCGCCCCGGCCTTCGGGTGGTTATTTTTGGGTGCGGCTGTGCCCGCGGCCTATTTTTAGCACACGGAGGTGCCTCGCAAAGTCTCGCGCCATTCCGAGTCCGGCGGACGAAGTTGGCCAGCCCCACCCCCCAAGGCTATAGCCCACCCGTTTTTGTGGCCTTTTACCGCTGGACGAACTTGGCGCAGAGTGGTTATGTCTGGTATTTTTGGGCGCGGCTGTGTCCGCGGCCTATTTTTGGCACACGGAGGCGCCTCGCAAAGTCTCGCGCCATTCCGAGTCCGGCGGACGAAGTTGGCCAGCCCCACCCCCCAAGGCTATAGCCCACCCGTTTTTGTGGTCTTTTTCCGCTGGACGAACTTGGCGCCCAGGCCTTCGGGCTGGTATTTTTGGGCGCGGCTGTTCCCGCAGCTTATTTTTGGCGCACGGAGGCGCCTCGCAAAGTCTCGCGCCATTCCGAGTCCGGCGGAAGAAGTTGGCCAGCCCTACCCCCCAAGGCTATAGCCCACCCGTTTTTGTGGCCTTTTTCCGCTGGACGAACTTGGCGCCCTGGCCTTCGGGAGGGTATTTTTGGGCGCGGCTGTGCCCGCGGCCTATTTTTGGCACACGGAGGTGCCTCGCAAAGTCTCGCGCCATTCCGAGTCCGGCGGACGAAGTTGGCCAGCCCTACCACCCAAGGCTATAGCCCACCCGTTTTTGTGGCCTTTTACCGCTGGACGAACTTGGCGCCCCGGCCTTCGGGCGGGTATTTTTGGGCGCGGCTGTGGCCGCGGCCTATTTTTGGCACACGGAGGCGCCTCGCAAAGTCTCGCGCCATTCTGAGTCCGGCGGACGAAGTTGGCCAGCCCCACCCCCCAAGGCTATAGCCCACCCGTTTTTGTGGTCTTTTTCCGCTGGACGAACTTGGCGCCCAGGCCTTCGGGCTGGTATTTTTGGGCGCGGCTGTGCCCGCAGCTTATTTTTGGCGCACGGAGGCGCCTCGCAAAGTCTCGCGCCATTCCGAGTCCGGCGGAAGAAGTTGGCCAGCCCTACCCCCCAAGGCTATAGCCCACCCGTTTTTGTGGCCTTTTACCGCTGGACGAACTTGGCGCCCCGCCCTTCGGGCGGGTATTTTTGGGCGCGGCTTTACCCGTGGCCTATTTTTGGCACACGGAGGCGCCTCGTAAAGTCTCGCGCCATTCCGAGTCCGGCGGACGAAGTTGGCCAGCCCCACCCCCCAAGGCTATAGCCCACCCGTTTTTGTGGCCTTTTTCCGCTGGACGAACTTGGCGCCCTGGCCTTCGGAAGGGTATTTTTGGGCGCGGCTGTGCCCGCGGCCTATTTTTGGCACACGGAGGCGCCTCGCAAAGTCTCGCGCCATTCCGAGTCCGGCGGACGGTTGGCCAGCCCTACCACCCAAGGCTATAGCCCACCCGTTTTTGTGGCCTTTTACCGCTGGACGAACTTGGCGCCCCGGCCTTCGGGTGGGTATTTTTGGGCGCGGCTGTGCCCGCGGCCTATTTTTGGCACACGGAGGCGCCTCGCAAAGTCTCGCGCCATTCTGAGTCCGGCGGACGAAGTTGGCCAGCCCCACCCCCCAAGGCTATAGCCCACCCGTTTTTGTGGTCTTTTTCCGCTGGACGAACTTGGCGCCCAGGCCTTCGGGCGGGTATTTTTGGGCGCGGCTGTGCCCGCAGCTTATTTTTGGCGCACGGAGGCGCCTCGTAAAGTCTCGCGCCATTCCGAGTCCGGCGTACGAAGTTGGCCAGCCCCACCCCCCAAGGCTATAGCCCACCCGTTTTTGTGGCCTTTTTCCGCTGGACGAACTTGGCGCCCTGGCCTTCGGGAGGGTATTTTTGGGCGCGGCTTTACCCGCGGCCTATTTTTGGCACACGGAGGCGCCTCGTAAAGTCTCGCGCCATTCCGAGTCCGGCACGGTTGGCCAGCCCCACCCCCAAGGCTATAGCCCACCCGTTTTTGTGGCCTTTTTCCGCTGGACGAACTTGGCGCCCTGGCCTTCGGGAGGGTATTTTTGACGCTGGCTGTGCCCGCGCCTATTTTTGCACACGGAGGCGCCTGCAAAGTCTCGCGCCATTCCGAGTCCGGGCGGACGAAAGTTGGCCAGCCCTACCACCCAAGGCTATAGCCCACCCCATTTTTGTGGCCTTTTACCGCTGGACCAGTCAGCGCCCCGCCCTTCGGGCGGGTATTTTTGGGCGCGGCTGTGCCCGCGGCCTATTTTTGGCACACGGATGCGCCTCGCAAAGTCTCGCGCCATTCTGAGTCCGGCGGACGAAGTTGGCCAGCCCCACCCCCCAAGGCTATAGCCCACCCGTTTTTGTGGTCTTTTTCCGCTGGACGAAGTTGGCGCCCAGGCCTTCGGGCGGGTATTTTTGGGCGCGGATGTGCCCGCAGCTTATTTTTGGCGCACGGAGGTGCCTCGCAAAGTCTCGCGCCATTCCGAGTCCGGCGGAAGAAGTTGGCCAGCCCTACCCCCAAGGCTATAGCCCACCCGTTTTTGTGGGCTTTTACCGCTGGACGAACTTGGCGCCCCGCCCTTCGGGCGGGTATTTTTGGGCGCGGCTGTGCCCGCGGCCTATTTTTGGCGCACGGAGACGCCTCGCAAAGTCTCACGCCATTCCGAGTCCGGCGGACGAAGTTGGCCAGCCCAACCCCAAAGCCTATAGCCCACCCGTTTTTGTGGCCTTTTTCCGCTGGACGAACTTGGCGCCCCGCCCTTCGGGCGGGTATTTTTGGGCGCGGCTTTACCCGCGGCCTATTTTTGGCACACGGAGGCGCCTCGTAAAGTCTCGCGCCATTCCGAGTCTGGCGGACGAAGTTGGCCAGCCCCACCCCCCAAGGCTATATAGCCCACCCGTTTTTGTGGCCTTTTTCCGCTGGACGAACTTGGCGCCCTGGCCTTCGGGAGGGTATTTTGGGCGCGGCTGTGCCCACGGCCTATTTTTACACACGGAAGCGCCTCGCAAAGTCTCGCCATTCCGAGTCCGGCGGACGGTTGGCCAGCCCTACCACCCAAGGCTATAGCCCACCCGTTTTGTGGCCTTTTACCGCTGGACGAACTTGGCGCCCGGCCTTCGGGCGGGTATCTTTGGCGCGGCTGTGCCCGCGGCCTATTTTTGGCACACGGAGGCGCCTCGCAAAGTCTCGCGCCATTCTGAGTCCGGCGGACGAAGTTGGCCAGCCCCACCCCCCAAGGCTATAGCCCACCCGTTTTTGTGGACTTTTTCCGCTGGACGAACGTGGCGCCGAGGCCATCGGGCCGGTATTTTGGGCGCGGCTGTGCCCGCAGCTTATTTTTGGTGTGCACGGAGGCGCCGCAAAGTCTCGCGCCATTCCGAGTCCGGCGGAAGAAGTTGGCCAGCCCTACCCCCCAAGGCTATAGCCCACCCGTTTTTGTGGCCTTTTACCGCTGGATGAACTTGGCGCCCCGCCCTTCGGGCGGGTATTTTTGGGCGCGGCTGTGCCCGCGGCCTATTTTTGGCACGCGGAGGTGCCTGGCAAAGTCTCGCGCCATTCCGAGTCCGGCGGACGAAGTTGGCCAGCCCTACCACCCAAGGTTATAGCCCACCCGTTTTTGTGGCCTTTTACCGCTGGACGAACTTGGCGCCCCGGCCTTCGGGCGGGTATTTTTGGGCGCGGCTGTGTCTGCGGCCTATTTTTGGCACACGGAGGCGTCTCGCAAAGTCTCGCGGCATTCCGAGTCCGGCGGACGAAGTTGGCCAGCCATACCCCCCAAGGCTATAGCCCACCCGTTTTTGTGGCCTTTTTCCGCTGGACGAACTTGGCGCCTTGGCCTTCGGGTGGGTATTTTTGGGCGCGGCTGTGCCCGCGGCCTATTTTTGGCACACGGAGGTGCCTCGCAAAGTCTCGCGCCATTCCGAGTCCGGCGGACGAAGTTGGCCAGCCCCACCCCCCAAGGCTATAGCCCACCCGTTTTTGTGGCCTTTTTCCGCTGGACGAACTTGGCGCCCAGGCCTTCGGGCGGGTATTTTTGGGCGCGGCTGTGCCGGAGCTTATTTTTGGCGCACGGAGGCGCCTCGCAAAGTCTCGCGCCATTCCGAGTCCGGCGGATGAAGTTGGCCAGCCCTACCCCCCAAGGCTATAGCCCACCCGTTTTTGTGGCCTTTTACCGCTGGACGAACTAGGCGCCCCGGCCTTCGGGCGGGTATTTTTGGGTGCGGCTGTGCCCGCGGCCTATTTTTGGCACACGGAGGCGCCTCGCAAAGTCTCGCGCCATTCCGAGTCCGGCGGACGAAGTTGGCCAGCCCTACCACCCAAGGCTATAGCCCACCCGTTTTTGTGGCCTTTTACCGCTGGACGAACTTGGCGCCCCGGCCTTCGGGCGGGTATTTTTGGGCGCGGCTGTGCCCGCGGCCTATTTTTGGCACACGGAGGCGCCTCGCAAAGTCTCGCGCCATTCTGAGTCCGGCGGACGAAGTTGGCCAGCCCCACCCCCCAAGGCTATAGCCCACTCGTTTTTGTGGTCTTTTTCCGCTGGACGAACTTGGCGCCTAGGCCTTCGGGCGGGTATTTTTGGGCGCGGCTGTGCCCGCAGCTTATTTTTGGTGCACGGAGGCGCCTCGCAAAGTCTCGCACCATTCTGAGTCCGGCGGAAGAAGTTGGCCAGCCCTACCCCCCAAGGCTATAGCCCACCCGTTTTTGTGGCCTTTTACCGCTGGATGAACTTGGCGCCCCGCCCTTCGGGCGGGTATTTTTGGGCGCGGCTGTGCCCGCGGCCTATTTTTGGCACGCGGAGGTGCCTGGCAAAGTCTCGCGCCATTCCGAGTCCGGCGGACGAAGTTGGCCAGCCCTACCACCCAAGGTTATAGCCCACCCGTTTTTGTGGCCTTTTACCGCTGGACGAACTTGGCGCCCCGGCCTTCGGGCGGGTATTTTTGGGCGCGGCTGTGTCTGCGGCCTATTTTTGGCACACGGAGGCGTCTCGCAAAGTCTCGCGGCATTCCGAGTCCGGCGGACGAGTTGGCCAGCCATACCCCCAAGGCTATAGCCCACCCGTTTTTGTGGCCTTTTCCGCTGGACGAACTTGGCGCCTTGGCCTTCGGGTGGGTATTTTTGGGCGCGGCTGTGCCCGCGGCCTATTTTTTTTTTGGCACACGGAGGTGCCTCGCAAAGTCTCGCGCCATTCCAGTACGGCGGACGGTTGGCCAGCCCCACCCCCCAAGGCTATAGCCCACCCGTTTTTGTGGCCTTTTTCCGCTGGACGAACTTGGCGCCCAGGCCTTCGGGCGGGTATTTTTGGGCGCGGCTGTGCCGGAGCTTATTTTTGGCGCACGGAGGCGCCTCGCAAAGTCTCGCGCCATTCCGAGTCCGGCGGATGAAGTTGGCCAGCCCTACCCCCCAAGGCTATAGCCCACCCGTTTTTGTGGCCTTTTACCGCTGGACGAACTAGGCGCCCCGGCCTTCGGGCGGGTATTTTTGGGTGCGGCTGTGCCCGCGGCCTATTTTTGGCACACGGAGGCTCCTCGCAAAGTCTCGCGCCATTCCGAGTCCGGCGGACGAAGTTGGCCAGCCCTACCACCCAAGGCTATAGCCCACCCGTTTTTGTGGCCTTTTACCGCTGGACGAGCTTGGCGCCCCGGCCTTCGGGCAGGTATTTTTGGGCGCGGCTGTGCCCGTGGCCTATTTTTGGTACACGGAGGCGCCTCGCAAAATCTCGCGCCATTCCGAGTCCGGCGGACGAAGTTGGCCAGCCCCACCCCCCATGGCTATAGCCCACCCGTTTTTGTGGCCTTTTTCCGCTGGACGAACTTGGCGCCCCGGCCTTCGGGCGGGTATTTTTGGGCGCGGCTGTGCCCGCGGCCTATTTTTGGCACACGGAGGTGCCTCGCAAAGTCTCTCGCCATTCCGAGTCCGGCGGACGATGTTGGCCAGCCCCACCACCCAAGGCTATAGCCCACCCGTTTTTGTGGCCTTTTACCGCTGGACGAACTTGGCGCCCCGGCCTTCGGGCAGGTATTTTTGGGCGCGGCTGTGCCCGCGGCCTATTTTTGGCACACGGAGGCGCCTCGCAAAGTCTCGCGCCATTCTGAGTCCGGCGGCTGAAGTTGGCCAGCCCCACCCCCCAAGGCTATAACCCACCCGTTTTTGTGGCCTTTTTCCGCTGGACGAACTTGGCGCCCAGGCCTTCGGGCGGGTATTTTTGGGCGCGGCTGTGCCCGCAGCTTATTTTTGGTGCACGGAGGCGCCTCGCAAAGTCTCGCACCATTCTGAGTCCGGCGGAAGAAGTTGGCCAGCCCTACCCCCCAAGGCTATAGCCCACCCGTTTTTGTGGCCTTTTACCGCTGGATGAACTTGGCGCCCCGCCCTTCGGGCGGGTATTTTTGGGCGCGGCTGTGCCCGCGGCCTATTTTTGGCACGCGGAGGTGCCTGGCAAAGTCTCGCGCCATTCCGAGTCCGGCGGACGAAGTTGGCCAGCCCTACCACCCAAGGTTATAGCCCACCCGTTTTTGTGGCCTTTTACCGCTGGACGAACTTGGCGCCCCGGCCTTCGGGCGGGTATTTTTGGGCGCGGCTGTGTCTGCGGCCTATTTTTGGCACACGGAGGCGTCTCGCAAAGTCTCGCGGCATTCCGAGTCCGGCGGACGAAGTTGGCCAGCCATACCCCCCAGGGCTATAGCCCACCCGTTTTTGTGGCCTTTTTCCGCTGGACGAACTTGGCGCCTTGGCCTTCGGGTGGGTATTTTTGGGCGCGGCTGTGCCCGTGGCCTATTTTTGGCACACGGAGGTGCCCGCAAAGTCTCGCGCCATTCCGAGTCCGGCGGCGGACGAAGTTGGCCAGCCCCACCCCCCAAGGCTATAGCCCACCCGTTTTGTGGCCTTTTTCCGCTGGACGAACTTGGCGCCCAGGCCTTCGGGCGGGTATTTTTGGGCGCGGCTGTGCCGGAGCTTATTTTTGGCGCACGGAGGCGCCTCGCAAAGTCTCGCGCCATTCCGAGTCCGGCGGATGAAGTTGGCCAGCCCTACCCCCCAAGGCTATAGCCCACCCGTTTTTGTGGCCTTTTACCGCTGGACGAACTAGGCGCCCCGGCCTTCGGGCGGGTATTTTTGGGTGCGGCTGTGCCCGCGGCCTATTTTTGGCACACGGAGGCGCCTCGCAAAGTCTCGCGCCATTCCGAGTCCGGCGGACGAAGTTGGCCAGCCCTACCACCCAAGGCTATAGCCCACCCGTTTTTGTGGCCTTTTACCGCTGGACGAGCTTGGCGCCCCGGCCTTCGGGCAGGTATTTTTGGGCGCGGCTGTGCCCGTGGCCTATTTTTGGTACACGGAGGCGCCTCGCAAAATCTCGCGCCATTCCGAGTCCGGCGGACGAAGTTGGCCAGCCCCACCCCCCATGGCTATAGCCCACCCGTTTTTGTGGCCTTTTTCCGCTGGACGAACTTGGCGCCCCGGCCTTCGGGCGGGTATTTTTGGGCGCGGCTGTGCCCGCGGCCTATTTTTGGCACACGGAGGTGCCTCGCAAAGTCTCTCGCCATTCCGAGTCCGGCGGACGATGTTGGCCAGCCCTACCACCCAAGGCTATAGCCCACCCGTTTTTGTGGCCTTTTACCGCTGGACGAACTTGGCGCCCCGGCCTTCGGGCAGGTATTTTTGGGCGCGGCTGTGCCCGCGGCCTATTTTTGGCACACGGAGGCGCCTCGCAAAGTCTCGCGCCATTCTGAGTCCGGCGGCTGAAGTTGGCCAGCCCCACCCCCCAAGGCTATAACCCACCCGCTTTTGTGGCCTTTTTCCGCTGGACGAACTTGGCGCCCAGGCCTTCGGGCGGGTATTTTTGGGCGCGGCTGTGCCCGCAGCTTATTTTTGGCGCACGGAGGCGCCTCGCAAAGTCTCGCGCCATTCCGAGTCCGGCGGATGAAGTTGGCCAGCCCTACCCCCCACGGCTGTAGCCCACCCGTTTTTGTGGCCTTTTACCGCTGGACGAACTTGGCGCCCCGGCCTTCGGGCGGGTATTTTTGGACGCGGCTGTGCCCGCAGCTTATTTTTGGCGCACGGAGGCGCCTCGCAAAGTCTCGCGCCATTCCGAGTCCGGCGGATGAAGTTGGCCAGCCCTACCCCCCAAGGCTATAGCCCACCCGTTTTTGTGGCCTTTTACCGCTGGACGAGCTTGGCGCCCCGGCCTTCGGGCAGGTATTTTTGGGCGCGGCTGTGCCCGTGGCCTATTTTTGGCACACGGAGGCGCCTCGCAAAATCTCGCGCCATTCCGAGTCCGGCGGACGAAGTTGGCCAGCCCCACCCCCCATGGCTATAGCCCACCCGTTTTTGTGGCCTTTTTCCGCTGGACGAACTTGGCGCCCCGGCCTTCGGGCGGGTATTTTTGGGCGAGGCTGTGCCCGCGGCCTATTTTTGGCACACGGAGGCGCATCGCAAAGTCTCGCGCCATTCCGAGTCCGGCGGACGAAGTTGGCCAGCCATACCCCCCAGGGCTATAGCCCACCCGTTTTTGTGGCCTTTTTCCGCTGGACGAACTTGGCGCCTTGGCCTTCGGGTGGGTATTTTTGGGCGCGGCTGTGCCCGTGGCCTATTTTTGGCACACGGAGGCGCCTCGCAAAGTCTCGCGCCATTCCGAGTCCGGCGGACGAAGTTGGCCAGCCCACCCCCCATGGCTATAGCCCACCCGTTTTTGTGGCCTTTTTCCGCTGGACGAACTTGGCGCCCCGGCCTTCGGGCGGGTATTTTTGGGCGCGGCTGTGCCCGCGGCCTATTTTTGGCACACGGAGGTGCCTCGCAAAGTCTCGCGCCATTCCGAGTCCGGCGGACGAAGTTGGCCACCCCACCCCCCAAGGCTATAGCCCACCCGTTTTTGTGGCCTTTTTCCGCTGGACTAACTTGGCGCCCCGGCCTTCGGGCCGGTATTTTTGGGCGCGGCTGTGCCCGCGGCCTATTTTTGGCACACGGAGGTGCCTCGCAAAGTCTCTCGCCATTCCGAGTCCGGCGGACGATGTTGGCCAGCCCGACCATCCAAGGCTATAGCCCACCCGTTTTTGTGGCCTTTTACCGCTGGACGAACTTGGCTTCCCGGCCTTCGGGCAGGTATTTTTGGGCGCGGCTGTGCCCGCGGCCTATTTTTGGCACACGGAGGAGCCTCGCAAAGTCTCGCGCCATTCTGAGTCCGGCGGCTGAAGTTGGCCAGCCCCACCCCCCAAGGCTATAGCCCACCCGTTTTTGTGGCCTTTTTCCGCTGGACGAACTTGGCGCCCAGGCCTTCGGGCGGGTATTTTTGGGCGCGGCTGTGCCCGCAGCTTATTTTTGGCGCACGGAGGCGCCTCGCAATGTCTCGCGCCATTCCGAGTTCGGCGGATGAAGTTGGCCAGCCCTACCCCCCACGGCTATAGCCCACCCGTTTTTGTGGCCTTTTACCGCTGGACGAACTTGGCGCCCCGGCCTTCGGGCGGGTATTTTTGGGCGCGGCTGTGCCCGCGGCCTATTTTTGGCACACGGAGGCGCGTCGCAAAGTCTCGCGCCATTACCAGTCCGGCGGACGAAGTTGGCCAGCCCACCCCCCAAGGCTATAGCCCACCCGTTTTTGTGGCCTTTTTCCGCTGGACGAACTTGGCGCCCCGGCCTTCGGGCGGGTATTTTTGGGCGCGGCTGTGTCCGCGGCCTATTTTTGGCACACGGAGGCGTCTCGCAAAGTCTCGCGCTATTCCGAGTCCGGCGGACGAAGTTGGCCAGCCCCACCCCCCAAGGCTATAGCCCACCCGTTTTTGTGGCCTTTTTCCGCTGGACGAACTTGGCGGCCCGGCCTTCGGGCGGGTATTTTTGGGCGCGGCTGTGCCCGCGGCCTATTTTTGGCACACGGAGGCGCCTCGCAAAGTCTCGCGCCATTCTGAGTCCGGCGGCTAATGTTGGCCAGCCCCACCCCCCAAGGCTATAGCCCACCCGTTTTTGTGGCCTTTTTCCGCTGGACGAACTTGGCGCCCCGGCCTTCGGGCGGGTATTTTTGGGCAAGGCTGTGCCCGCGGCCTATTTTTGGCACACGGAGGCGCCTCGCAATGTCTCGCGCCATTCCGAGTCCGGCGGACGAAGTGGGCCAGCTCCACCCCCCAAGGCTATAGCCCACCCGTTTTTGTGGCCTTTTTCCGCTGGAAGAACTTGGCGCCCCGGCCTTCGGGCGGGTATTTTTGGGCGCGGCTGTGCCCGCGGCCTATTTTTGGAACACGGAGGCGCCTCGCAAAGTCTCGCGCCATTCCGAGTCCGGCGGACGAAGTTGGCCAGCCCCACCCCCCACGGCTATAGCCCACCCGTTTTTGTGGCCTTTTTCCGCTGGAGGAACTTGGCGCCCCGGCCTTCGGGCGGGTATTTTTGGGCGCGGCTGTGCCCGCGGCCTATTTTTGGCACACGGAGACGCCTCGCAAAGTCTCGCGCCTTTCCGAGTCCGGCGGACGATGTTGGCCCGCCCCACCCCCCAAGGCTATAGCCCACCTGTTTTTGTGGCCTTTTTCCGCTGGACGAACTTGGCGCCGCGGCCTTCGGCGGTTATTTTTCGGCGTGGCTGTGCCCGCGGCCTATTTTTGGCACACGGAGGCGCGTCGCAAAGTCTCACGCCATTACCAGTCCGGCGGACGAAGTTGGCCAGCCCACCCCCCAAGGCTATAGCCCACCCGTTTTTGTGGCCTTTTTCCGCTGGACGAACTTGGCGCCCCGGCCTTCGGGCGGGTATTTTTGGGCGCGGCGGTGTCCTTTGGCCTATTTTTGGCACACGGAGGCGTATCGCAAAGTCTCCCGCCATTCCGCGTCCGGCGGTCGTAGTTGGCCAGCCCCACCCCCCAAGGCTATAGCCCACCCGTTTTTGTGGCCTTTTTCCGCTGGACGAACTTGGCGGCCCGGCCTTCGGGCGGGTATTTTTGGGCGCGGCTGTGCCCGCGGCCTATTTTTGGCACACGGAGGCGCCTCGCAAAGTCTCGCGCCATTCTGAGTCCGGCGGCTAATGTTGGCCAGCCCCACCCCCCAAGGCTATAGCCCACCCGTTTTTGTGGCCTTTTTCCGCTGGACGAACTTGGCGCCCAGGCCTTCGGGCGGGTATTTTTGGGCGCGGCTGTGCCCGCAGCTTATTTTTGGCGCACGGAGGCGCCTCGCAATGTCTCGCGCCATTCCGAGTTCGGCGGATGAAGTTGGCCAGCCCTACCCCCCACGGCTATAGCCCACCCGTTTTTGTGGCCTTTTACCGCTGGACGAACTTGGCGCCCCGGCCTTCGGGCGGGTATTTTTGGGCGCGGCTGTGTCCGCGGCCTATTTTTGGCACACGGAGGCGCCTCGCAAAGTCTCGCGCTATTCCGAGTCCGGCGGACGAAGTTGGCCAGCCCCACCCCCCAAGGCTATAGCCCACCCGTTTTTGTGGCCTTTTTCCGCTGGACGAACTTGGCGCCCCGGCCTTCGGGCGGGTATTTTTGGGCGCGGCTGTGCCCGTGGCCTATTTTTGGCACACGGAGACGCCTCGCAAAGTCTCGCGCCTTTCCGAGTCCGGCGGACGATGTTGGCCCGCCCCACCCCCCAAGGCTATAGCCCACCCGTTTTTGTGGCCTTTTACCGCTGGACGAACTTGGCGCCCCGGCCTTCGGGCGGGTATTTTTGGGCGCGGCTGTGCCCGCGGCCTATTTTTGGCACACGGAGGCGCGTCGCAAAGTCTCACGCCATTACCAGTCCGGCGGACGAAGTTGGCCAGCCCACCCCCCAAGGCTATAGCCCACCCGTTTTTGTGGCCTTTTTCCGCTGGACGAACTTGGCGCCCCGGCCTTCGGGCGGGTATTTTTGGGCGCGGCTGTGTCCGCGGCCTATTTTTGGCACACGGAGGCGTCTCGCAAAGTCTCGCGCTATTCCGAGTCCGGCGGTAGCAGGTGGCCATGCCCACCCCCCAAGGCTATAGCCCACCCGTTTTTGTGGCCTTTTTCCGCTGGACGAACTTGTAGCACGGGCCTTTGGGCGGGTATTTTTGGGCGCGGCTGTGCCCGCGGCCTATTTTTGGCACACGGAGGCGCCTCGCAAAGTCTCGCGCCATTCTGAGTCCGGCGGCTAATGTTGGCCAGCCCCACCCCCCAAGGCTATAGCCCACCCGTTTTTGTGGCCTTTTTCCGCTGGACGAACTTGGCGCCCAGGCCTTCGGGCGGGTATTTTTGGGCGCGGCTGTGCCCGCAGCTTATTTTTGGCACACGGAGGCGCCTCGCAAAGTCTCGCGCCATTCCGAGTCCGGCGGACGAAGTTGGCCAGCCCTACCCCCCAAGGCTATAGCCCACCCGTTTTTGTGGCCTTTTACCGCTGGACGAACTTGGCGCCCCGGCCTTCGGGCGGGTATTTTTGGGCGCGGCTGTGTCCGCGGCCTATTTTTGGCACACGGAGGCGCCTCGCAAAGTCTCGCGCTATTCCGAGTCCGGCGGACGAAGTTGGCCAGCCCCACCCCCCAAGGCTATAGCCCACCCGTTTTTGTGGCCTTTTTCCGCTGGACGAACTTGGCGCCCCGGCCTTCGGGCGGGTATTTTTGGGCGCGGCTGTGCCCGCGGCCTATTTTTGGCACACGGAGGCGCCTCGCAAAGTCTCGCGCCATTCTGAGTCCGGCGGCTAATGTTGGCCAGCCCCACCCCCCAAGGCTATAGCCCACCCGTTTTTGTGGCCTTTTTCCGCTGGACGAACTTGGCGCCCCGGCCTTCGGGCGGGTATTTTTGGGCAAGGCTGTGCCCGCGGCCTATTTTTGGCACACGGAGGCGCCTCGCAATGTCTCGCGCCATTCCGAGTCCGGCGGACGAAGTGGGCCAGCTCCACCCCCCAAGGCTATAGCCCACCCGTTTTTGTGGCCTTTTTCCGCTGGAAGAACTTGGCGCCCCGGCCTTCGGGCGGGTATTTTTCAGCGCGGCTGTGCCCACGGCCTATTTTTGGAACACGGAGGCGCCTCGCAAAGTCTCGCGCCATTCCGAGTCCGGCGGACGAAGTTGGCCAGCCCCACCCCCCAAGGCTATAGCCCACCCGTTTTTGTGGCCTTTTTCCGCTGGAGGAACTTGGCGCCCCGGCCTTCGGGCGGGTATTTTTGGGCGCGGCTGTGCCCGCGGCCTATTTTTGGCACACGGAGACGCCTCGCAAAGTCTCGCGCCTTTCCGAGTCCGGCGGACGATGTTGGCCCGCCCCACCCCCCAAGGCTATAGCCCACCCGTTTTTGTGGCCTTTTTCCGCTGGACGAACTTGGCGCCCCGGCCTTCGGGCGGGTATTTTTGGGCGCGGCTGTTCCCGCAGCCTATTGTGGGCACACGGAGGCGCCACGCAAAGTCTCGCGCCATTCCGAGTCCGGCGGACGAAGTTGGCCAGACCCACCCTCCAAGGCTATAGCCCACCCGTTTTTGTGGCCTTTTTCCGCTGGACGAACTTGGCGCCCCGGCCTTCGGGCGGGTATTTTTGGGCAAGGCTGTGCCCGCGGCCTATTTTTGGCACACGGAGGCACCTCGCAATTTCTCGCGCCATTCCGAGTCCGGCGGACAAAGTTGGCCAGCTCCACCCCCCAAGGCTATAGCCCACCCGTTTTTGTGGCCTTTTTCCGCTGGAAGAACTTGGCGCCCCGGCCTTCGGGGAGGTATTTTTGGGCGCGGCTGTGTCCGCGGGCTATTTTTGGCACACGGAGGCGCCTCGCAAAGTCTCGCGCCATTCCGAGTCCGGCGGACGAAGTGGGCCAGCCCCACCCCCCTAGGCTATAGCCCACCCGTTTTTGTGGCCTTTTTCCGCTGGACGAACTTGGCGCCCCGGCCTTCGGGCGGGTATTTTTGGGCGCGGCTGTGTCCGCGGCCTATTTTTGGCACTCGGAGGCGCCTCGTAAAGTGTCGCGCCATTCCGAGTCCGGCGGACGAAGTTGGCCAGCCCCACCCCCCAAGGCTATAGTCCACCCGTTTTTGTGGCCTTTTTCCGCTGGACGAACTTGGCGGCCCGGCCTTCGGGCGGGTATTTTTGGGCGCGGCTGTGCCCGCGGCCTATTTTTGGCACTCGGAGGCGCCTCGCAATGTCTCGCGCCATTCCGAGTCCGGGGGACGCAGTTGTCCAGCTCCACCCCCCAAGGCTATAGCCCACCCGTTTTTGTGGCCTTTTTCCGCTGGACGAACTTGGCGCCCCGGCCTTCGGGCGGGTATTTTTGGGCGCGGCTGTGCCCACGGCCTATTTTTGGCACATGGAGGCGCCTCGCAAAGTCTCGCGCCATTCCGAGTCCGGCGGACGAAGTTGGCCAGCCCCACCCCCCAAGGCTATAGCCCACCCGTTTTTGTGGCCTTTTTGGCGTCCCGGCCTTCGGGCGGGTATTTTTGGGCGCGGCTGTGCCTGCGGCCTATTTTTGGCACACGGAGGCGCCACGCAAAGTATCGCGCCATTCTGAGTCCGGCGGACGAAGTTGGCCAGCCCCACCCCCCAAGGCTATAGCCCACCCGTTTTTGTGGCCTCTTTCCGCTGGACGAACTTGGCGCCCCGGCCTTCGGGCGGGTATTTTTGGGCGCGGCTGTGCCCGCGGCCTATTTTTGGCACTCGGAGACGCCTCGCAAAGTGTCGCGCCATTCCGAGTCCGGCGGACGAAGTTGGCGAGCCCCACCCCCCAAGGCTATAGTCCACCCGTTTTTGTGGCCTTTTTCCGCTGGACGAACTTGGCGCCCCGGCCTTCGGGCGGGTATTTTTGGACAAGGCTGTGCCCGCGGCCTATTTTTGGCACACGGAGGCGCCTCGCAATGTCTCGCGCCATTCCGAGTCCGGGGGACGAAGTTGGCCAGCTCCACCCCCCAAGGCTATAGCCCACCCGTTTTTGTGGCCTTTTTCCGCTGGACGAACTTGGCGCCCCGGCCTTCGGGCGGGTATTTTTGGGCGCGGCTGTGTCCGCGGCCTATTTTTGGCACACGGAGGTGCCTCGCAAAGTCTCGCGCCATTCCGAGTCCGGCGGACGAAGTTGGCCAGCCCCACCCCCCAAGGCTATCGCCCACCCGTTTTTGTGGCCTTTTTCCGCTGGAGGAACTTGGCACCCGGCCTTCGGGCGGGTATTTTTGGGCGCGGCTGTGCCCGCGGCCTATTTTTGGCACACGGAGGTGCCTCGCAATGTCTCGCGCCATTCCGAGTCCGGCGGACGAAGTTGGCCAGCCCCACCCCCCAAGGCTATAGCCCACCCGTTTTTGTGGCCTTTTTCTGCTGGACGAACTTGGCGCCCCGGCCTTCGGGCGGGTATTTTTGGGCGCGGCTGTGCCCGCGGCCTATTTTTGGCACACAGAGGCGCCTCGCGAAGTCTCGCGCCATTCCGAGTCCGGCGGACGAAGTTGGCCAGCCCCACCCCCCAAGGCTATAGCCCACCCGTTTTTGTGGCCTTTTTCCGCTAGAGGAACTTGGCGCCCGGCATTCGGGCGGGTATTTTTGGCTGCGGCTGTGCCCGCGGCCTATTTTTGGCACACGGAGATGCCTCGCAAAGTCTCGCGCCATTCCGAGTCCGGGGCGGACGATGTTGGCCAGCCCCACCCCCAAGGCTATAGCCCACCCGTTTTGTGGCCTTTTTCCGCTGGACGAACTTGGCGCCCGGCCTTCGGGCGGGTATTTTGGGCGCGGCTGTTCCCGCAGCCTATTGTGGGGCACACGGAGGCGCCTCGTACAGTCTCGCGCCATTCCGAGTCCGGCGGACGGTTGGCCAGCCCCACCCCCAAGGCTATAGCCCACCCGTTTTTGTGGCCTTTTTCCGCTGGACGAACTTGGCGCCGCGGCCTTCGGGTGGGTATTTTTGGGCGCGGCTGTGCCCGCGGCCTATTTTTGGCACACGGAGACGCCACGCAAAGTCTCGCGCCATTCCGAGTCCGGCGGACGAAGTTGGCCAGCCCCACCCCCCAAGGCTATAGCCCGCCCGTTTTTGTGCCCTTTTTGGCGTCCCGGCCTTCGGGCGGGTATTTTTGGGCGCGGCTGTGCCTGCGGCCTATTTTTGGCACACGGAGACGCCACGCAAAGTCTCGCGCCATTTCGAGTCCGGCGGACGAAGTTGGCCAGCCCCACCCCCCAAGGCTATAGCCCACCCGTTTTTGTGGCCTTTTTCCGCTGGACGAACTTGGCGCCCCGGCCTTCGGGCGGGTATTTTTGGGCGCGGCTGTGGCCGCGGCCTATTTTTGGCACTTGGAGGCGCCTCGCAAAGTGTCGCGCCATTCCGAGTCCGGCGGACGATGTTGGCCAGCCCCACCCCCCAAGGCTATAGCCCACCCGTTTTTGTGGCCTTTTTCCGCTGGACGAACTTGGCGCCGCGGCCTTCGGGCGGCTATTTTTGGGCGCGGCTGTGCCCGCGTCCTATTTTTGGCACATGGAGGCGCCTCGAAAAGTCTCGCGCCATTCCGAGTCCGGCGGACGAAGTCGGCCGGCCCCACCCCCCAAGGCTATAGCCCACCCGTTTTTGTGGCCTTTTTCCGCTGGACGAACTTGGCGCCCCGGCCTTCGGGCGGGTATTTTTGGGCGCGGCTGTGTCCGCGGCCTATTTTTGGCACACGGAGGTGCCTCGCAAAGTCTCGCGCCATTCCGAGTCCGGCGGACGAAGTTGGCCAGCCCCACCCCCCAAGGCTATAGCCCACCCGTTTTTGTGGCCTTTTTCCGCTGGACGAACTTAGCGCCCCGGCCTTCGGGCGGGTATTTTTGGGCGCGGCTGTGCCCGTGGCCTATTTTTGGCACACGGAGGCGCCACGCAAAGTCTCGCGCCATTCCGAGTCCGGCGGACGAAGTTGGCCAGACCCACCCTCCAAGGCTATAGCCCACCCGTTTTTGTGGCCTTTTTCCGCTGGACGAACTTGGCGCCCCGGCCTTCGGGCGGGTATTTTTGGGCAAGGCTGTGCCCGCGGCCTATTTTTGGCACACGGAGGCGCCTCGCAATTTCTCGCGCCATTCCGAGTCCGGCGGACGAAGTTGGCCAGCTCCACCCCCCAAGGCTATAGCCCACCCGTTTTTGTGGCCTTTTTCCGCTGGAAGAACTTGGCGCCCCGGCCTTCGGGGAGGTATTTTTGGGCGCGGCTGTGTCCGCGGCCTATTTTTGGCACACGGAGGCGCCTCGCAAAGTCTCGCGCCATTCCGAGTCCGGCGGACGAAGTTGGCCAGCCCCACCCCCCAAGGCTATAGCCCACCCGTTTTTGTGGCCTTTTTCCGCTGGACGAACTTGGCGCCCCGGCCTTCGGGCGGGTATTTTTGGGCGCGGCTGTGTCCGCGGCCTATTTTTGGCACTCGGAGGCGCCTCGTAAAGTGTCGCGCCATTCCGAGTCCGGCGGACGAAGTTGGCCAGCCCCACCCCCCAAGGCTATAGTCCACCCGTTTTTGTGGCCTTTTTCCGCTGGACGAACTTGGCGGCCCGGCCTTCGGGCGGGTATTTTTGGACAAGGCTGTGCCCGCGGCCTATTTTTGGCACACGGAGGCGCCTCGCAATGTCTCGCGCCATTCCGAGTCCGGGGGACGAAGTTGTCCAGTTCCACCCCCCAAGGCTATAGCCCACCCGTTTTTGTGGCCTTTTTCCGCTGGACGAACTTGGCGCCCCGGCCTTCGGGCGGGTATTTTTGGGCGCGGCTGTGCCCACGGCCTATTTTTGGCACATGGAGGCGCCTCGCAAAGTCTCGCGCCATTCCGAGTCCGGCGGACGAAGTTGGCCAGCCCCACCCCCCAAGGCTATAGCCCACCCGTTTTTGTGGCCTTTTTGGCGTCCCGGCCTTCGGGCGGGTATTTTTGGGCGCGGCTGTGCCTGCGGCCTATTTTTGGCACACGGAGGCGCCACGCAAAGTATCGCGCCATTCTGAGTCCGGCGGACGAAGTTGGCCAGCCCCACCCCCCAAGGCTATAGCCCACCCGTTTTTGTGGCCTCTTTCCGCTGGACGAACTTGGCGCCCCGGCCTTCGGGCGGGTATTTTTGGGCGCGGCTGTGCCCGCGGCCTATTTTTGGCACTCGGAGACGCCTCAAAGTGTCGCGCCATTCCGAGTCCGGCGGACAGGTTGGCCAGCCCCACCCCCAAGGCTATAGTCCACCCGTTTTTGTGGCCTTTTTCCGCTGGGACGAACTTGGCGCCCTGGCCTTCGGGCGGGTATTTTTGGACAAGGCTGTGCCCATGCCTATTTTTGGCACACGGAGGCGCCTCGCAATGTCTCGAGCCCATCCGAGACCGGCTGACGTCGTTGCACAGCTCCACCTCCCCAGTCTCTACCCCACCCGTTTTTGTGGCCTTTGTCCGCTGGAGGAACGTGGCGCCCCGGCCTTCGGGCGGGTATTTTTAGCGCGGCTGTGTCCGCCTGGCCTATTTTTGCACACGGAGGTGCCTCGCAAAGTCTCGCGCCATTCCGAGTCCGGCGGACGGTTGGCCAGCCCCACCCCCAAGGCTATCGCCCACCCGTTTTTGTGGCCTTTTTCCGCTGGAGGAACTTGGTGCGCCGGCCTTCTGGCGGGTATTATTGGGCGCGGCTGTGCCCTCGGCCTATTTTTGGCACACGGAGGTGCCTCGCAATGTCTCGCGCCATTCCGAGTCCGGCGGACGAAGTTGGCCAGCCCCACCCCCCAAGGCTATAGCCCACCCGTTTTGTGGCCTTTTTCCGCTGGACGAACTTGGCGCCCCGGCCGTCGGGCGGGTATTTTTGGTGGCTGTGCCCACATGCCTATTTTTGGCACACAGAGGCGCCTCGCGAAGTCTCGCGCCATTCCGAGTCCGGCGGACGATGATGTCCAGCCCCACCCCCCCAGGCTATATCCCCCCCGTTTTTGTGGCCATGTTCCGCAGGACGAACGTGGCGCCCCGGCCTTCGGGCAGGGATTTTTTGGCGCGGCTGTGCCCGCGGGCGATTTTTGGGACACGGAGATGCCTCGCAAAGTCGCGCCATTCCGAGTCCGGCGGACGATGTTGGCCAGCCCCACCCCCCAAGGCTATAGCCCACCCGTTTTTGTGGCCTTTTTCCGCTGGACGAACTTGGCGCCCCGGCCTTCGGGCGGGTATTTTTGGGCGCGGCTGTTCCCGCAGCCTATTGTGGGCACACGGAGGCGCCTCGTACAGTCTCGCGCCATTCCGAGTCCGGCGGACGAAGTTGGCCAGCCCCACCCCCCAAGGCTATAGCCCACCCGTTTTTGTGGCCTTTTTCCGCTGGACGAACTTGGCGCCCCGGCCTTCGGGCGGGTATTTTTGGGCGCAGCTGTGCCCGCGGCCTAGTTTTGGTACACGGAGGCGCCTCGCAAAGTTTCGCGCCATTCCGAGTCCGGCGGACGAAGTTGGCCAGCCCCACCCCCCAAGGCTATAGCCCACCCATTTTTGTGGCCTTTTTCCGCTGGACGAAAATTGGCGCCCCGGCCTTCGGGCGGGTATTTTAGGGCACGGCTGGGCCCGCGGCCTATTTTTGGCACACGGAGGCGCCTCACAAAGTGTCGCGCCATTCCGAGTCCGGCGGACGAAGTTGGCCAGCCCCACCCCCCAAGGCTATAGCCCACCCGTGTTTGTGGCCTTTTTCCGTTGGACGAACTTGGCGCCCCGGCCTTCGGGCGGGTATTTTTGGGCAAGGCTGTGCCCGTGGCCTATTTTTGGCACACGGAGGCGCCTCGCAATGTCTCGCGCCATTCCGAGTCCGGCGGACGAAGTTGGCCAGCTCCACCCCCCAAGGCTATAGCCCACCCGTTTTTGTGGCCTTTTTCCGCTGGACGAACTTGGCGCCCCGGCCTTCGGGCGGGTATTTTTGGGCGCGGCTGTACCCACGGCCTATTTTTGGCACCCGGAGGTGGCTCGCAAAGTCTCGCGCCATTCCGAGTCCGGCGGACGAAGTTGGCCAGCCCCACCCCCCAAGGCTATAGCCCACCCGTTTTTGTGGCCTTTGTCCGCTGGACGAACTTGGCGGCCCGGCCTTCGGGCTGGTATTTTTGGGCGCGGCTGTGCCCGCGGCCTATTTTTGGCACACGGAGGCGCCTCGTAAAGTCTCACGCCATTCCGAGTCCGGCGGACGATGTTGGCCAGCCCCACCCCCCAAGGCTATAGCCCACCCGTTTTTGTGGCCTTTTTCCGCTGGACGAACTTCGTGCCCCGGCCTTCGGGCGGGTATTTTTGGGCGCGGCTGTGCCCGCGGCCTATTTTTGGCACACAGAGGCGCCTCGTAAAGTCTCGCGCCATTCCGAGTCCGGCGGACGAAGTTGGCCAGCCCCACCCCCCAAGGCTATAGCCCACCCATTTTTGTGGCCTTTTTCCGCTGGACGAAAATTGGCGCCCCGGCCTTCGGGCGGGTATTTTAGGGCGCGGCTGGGCCCGCGGCCTATTTTTGGCACACGGAGGCGCCTCGCAAAGTGTCGCGCCATTCCGAGTCCGGCGGACGAAGTTGGCCAGCCCCACCCCCCAAGGCTATAGCCCACCCGTTTTTGTGGCCTTTTTCCGCTGGACGAACTTGGCACCCCGGCCTTCGGGCGGGTATTTTTGGGCAAGGCTGTGCCCGCGGCCTATTTTTGGCACACGGAGGCGCCTCGCAATTTCTCGCGCCATTCCGAGTCCGGCGGACGAAGTTGGCCAGCTCCACCCCCCAAGGCTATAGCCCACCCGTTTTTGTGGCCTTTTTCCGCTGGACGAACTTGGCGCCCCGGCCTTCGGGCGGGTATTTTTGGACAAGGCTGTGCCCGCGGCCTATTTTGGGCACACGGAGGCGCCTCGCAATGTCTCGCGCCATTCCGAGTCCGGGGGACGAAGTTGGCCAGCTCCACCCCCCAAGGCTATAGCCCACCCGTTTTTGTGGCCTTTTTCCGCTGGAGGAACTTGGCACCCGGCCTTCGGGCGGGTATTTTTGGGCGCGGCTGTGCCCGCGGCCTATTTTTGGCACACGGAGGTGCCTCGCAATGTCTCGCGCCATTCCGAGTCCGGCGGACGAAGTTGGCCAGCCCCACCCCCCAAGGCTATAGCCCACCCGTTTTTGTGGCCTTTTTCTGCTGGACGAACTTGGCGCCCCGGCCTTCGGGCGGGTATTTTTGGGCGCGGCTGTGCCCGCGGCCTATTTTTGGCACACAGAGGCGCCTCGCGAAGTCTCGCGCCATTCCGAGTCCGGCGGACGAAGTTGGCCAGCCCCACCCCCCAAGGCTATAGCCCACCCGTTTTTGTGGCCTTTTTCCGCTAGAGGAACTTGGCGCCCCGGCCTTCGGGCGGGTATTTTTGGGCGCGGCTGTGCCCGCGGCCTATTTTTGGCACACGGAGATGCCTCGCAAAGTCTCGCGCCATTCCGAGTCCGGCGGACGATGTTGGCCAGCCCCACCCCCCAAGGCTATAGCCCACCCGTTTTTGTGGCCTTTTTCCGCTGGACGAACTTGGCGCCCCGGCCTTCGGGCGGGTATTTTTGGGCGCGGCTGTTCCCGCAGCCTATTGTTGGCACACGGAGGCGCCTCGTACAGTCTCGCGCCATTCCGAGTCCGGCGGACGAAGTTGGCCAGCCCCACCCCCCAAGGCTATAGCCCACCCGTTTTTGTGGCCTTTTTCCGCTGGACGAACTTGGCGCCCCGGCCTTCGGGCGGGTATTTTTGGGCGCAGCTGTGCCCGCGGCCTAGTTTTGGTACACGGAGGCGCCTCGCAAAGTTTCGCGCCATTCCGAGTCCGGCGGACGAAGTTGGCCAGCCCCACCCCCCAAGGCTATAGCCCACCTATTTTTGTGGCCTTTTTCCGCTGGACGAAAATTGGCGCCCCGGCCTTCGGGCGGGTATTTTAGGGCGCGGCTGGGCCCGCGGCCTATTTTTGGCACACGGAGGCGCCTCGCAAAGTGTCGCGCCATTCCGAGTCCGGCGGACGAAGTTGGCCAGCCCCACCCCCCAAGGCTATAGCCCACCCGTGTTTGTGGCCTTTTTCCGCTGGACGAACTTGGCGCCCCGGCCTTCGGGCGGGTATTTTTGGGCAAGGCTGTGCCCGTGGCCTATTTTTGGCACACGGAGGCGCCCGCAATGTCTCGCGCCATTCCGAGTCCGCGGACGAAGTTGGCCAGCTCCACCCCCAAGGCTATAGCCCACCCGTGTTTGTGGCCTTTTTCCGCTGGACGAACTTGGCGCCCCGGCCTTCGGGCGGGTATTTTTGGGCGCGGCTGTGCCCACGGCCTATTTTTGGCACACGGAGGTGCCTCGCAAAGTCTCGCGCCATTCCGAGTCCGGCGGACGAAGTTGGCCAGCCCCACCCCCCAAGGCTATAGCCCACCCGTTTTTGTGGCCTTTTTCCGCTGGACGAACTTGGCGCCCCGGCCTTCGGGCGGGTATTTTTGGGCGCGGCTGTTCCCGCAGCCTATTGTTGGCACACGGAGGCGCCTCGTACAGTCTCGCGCCATTCCGAGTCCGGCGGACGAAGTTGGCCAGCCCCACCCCCCAAGGCTATAGCCCACCCGTTTTTGTGGCCTTTTTCCGCTGGACGAACTTGGCGCCCCGGCCTTCGGGCGGGTATTTTTGGGCGCAGCTGTGCCCGCGGCCTAGTTTTGGTACACGGAGGCGCCTCGCAAAGTTTCGCGCCATTCCGAGTCCGGCGGACGAAGTTGGCCAGCCCCACCCCCCAAGGCTATAGCCCACCTATTTTTGTGGCCTTTTTCCGCTGGACGAAAATTGGCGCCCCGGCCTTCGGGCGGGTATTTTAGGGCGCGGCTGGGCCTGGCCCTGGCCTTTTTGGCACACGGAGGCGCTCGCAGTGTCGCGCCATTCCGAGTCCGGGCGGACGGTTGGCCAGCCCCACCCCCAAGGCTATTGCCCACCCGTGTTTGTGGCCGTTTTCGGCGGGACGATCTTGGCGCCCGGCCTTCGGGCGGGTATTTTTGGGCGCAGCTGTGCCCGCGGACCCAGTTTTGCACACGGAGGCGCCACGCAGTATCGCGCCATTCTGAGTCCGGCGGACGGTTGGCCAGCCCCACCCCCCAAGGCTATAGCCCACCCGTTTTTGTGGCCTCTTTCCGCTGGACGAACTTGGCGCCCCGGCCTTCGGGCGGGTATTTTTGGGCGCGGCTGTGCCCGCGGCCTATTTTTGGCACACGGAGGCGCCTCGCAAAGTGTCGCGCCATTCCCAGTCCGGCGGACGAAGTTGGCCAGCCCCACCCCCCAAGGCTATAGCCCACCCGTTTTTGTGGCCTTTTTCCGCTGGACGAACTTGGCGCCCCAGCCTTCGGGTGGGTATTTTTGGGCGCGGCTGTGCCCGCGGCCTATTTTTGGCACACAGAGGCGCCTCGCGAAGTCTCGCGCCATTCCGAGTCCGGCGGACGAAGTTGGCCAGCCCCACCCCCCAAGGCTATAGCCCACCTATTTTTGTGGCCTTTTTCCGCTGGACGAAAATTGGCGCCCCGGCCTTCGGGCGGGTATTTTAGGGCGCGGCTGGGCCCACGGCCTATTTTTGGCACACGGAGGCGCCTCGCAATTTCTCGCGCCATTCCGAGTCCGGCGGACGAAGTTGGCCAGCTCCACCCCCCAAGGCTATAGCCCACCCGTTTTTGTGGCCTTTTTCCGCTGGACGAACTTGGCGCCCCGGCCTTCGGGCGGGTATTTTTGGACAAGGCTGTGCCCGCGGCCTATTTTGGGCACACGGAGGCGCCTCGCAATGTCTCGCGCCATTCCGAGTCCGGGGGACGAAGTTGGCCAGCTCCACCCCCCAAGGCTATAGCCCACCCGTTTTTGTGGCCTTTTTCCGCTGGAGGAACTTGGCACCCGGCCTTCGGGCGGGTATTTTTGGGCGCGGCTGTGCCCGCGGCCTATTTTTGGCACACGGAGGTGCCTCGCAATGTCTCGCGCCATTCCGAGTCCGGCGGACGAAGTTGGCCAGCCCCACCCCCAAGGCTATAGCCCACCCGTTTTTGTGGCCTTTTTCCGCTGGACGAACTTGGCGCCCGGCCTTCGGGCGGGTATTTTGGGCGCGGCTGTGCCCGCTGCCTATTTTTGGCACACAGAGGCGCCTCGCGGTCTCGCGCCATTCCGAGTCCGGCGGACGAAGTTGGCCAGCCCCACCCCCAAGGCTATAGCCCACGTTTTGTGGCCTTTTTCCGCTAGAGGAACTTGGCGCCCCGGCCTTCGGGCGGGTATTTTTGGGCGCGGCTGTGCCCGTGGCCTATTTTTGGCACACGGAGATGCCTCGCAAAGTCTCGCGCCATTCCGAGTCCGGCGGACGAAGTTGGCCAGCCCCACCCCCCAAGGCTATAGCCCACCCGTTTTTGTGGCCTTTTTCCGCTGGACGAACTTGGCGCCCCGGCCTTCGGGCGGGTATTGTTTGGCGCGGCTGTTCCCGCATCCTATTTTTGGCACACGGAGGCGCCTCGCACAGTCTCGCGCCATTCCGAGTCCGGCGGACGTCGTTGGCCCCCCCCCCTCCGATCGGCTATAGCCCACCCGTTTTTGTGGCCTTTTTCCGCTGGACGAACTTGGCGCCCCGGCCTTCGGGCGGTTATTTTTGGGCGCAGCTGTGCCCAAGCCTAGTTTTGGTACACGGAGGCGCCTCGCAAAGTTTCGCGCCATTCCGAGTCCGGCGGACGAAGTTGGCCAGCCCCACCCCCCAAGGCTATAGCCCACCTATTTTTGTGGCCTTTTTCCGCTGGACGAAAATTGGCGCCCCGGCCTTCGGGCGGGTATTTTAGGGCGCGGCTGGGCCCGCGGCCTATTTTTGGCACACGGAGGCGCCTCGCAAAGTGTCGCGCCATTCCGAGTCCGGCGGACGAAGTTGGCCAGCCCCACCCCCCAAGGCTATAGCCCACCCGTGTTTGTGGCCTTTTTCCGCTGGACGAACTTGGCGCCCCGGCCTTCGGGCGGGTATTTTTGGGCAAGGCTGTGCCCGTGGCCTATTTTTGGCACACGGAGGCGCCTCGCAATGTCTCGCGCCATTCCGAGTCCGGCGGACGAAGTTGGCCAGCTCCACCCCCCAAGGCTATAGCCCACCCGTTTTTGTGGCCTTTTTCCGCTGGACGAACTTGGCGCCCCGGCCTTCGGGCGGGTATTTTTGGGCGCGGCTGTGCCCACGGCCTATTTTTGGCACACGGAGGTGCCTCGCAAAGTCTCGCGCCATTCCGAGTCCGGCGGACGAAGTTGGCCAGCCCCACCCCCCAAGGCTATAGCCCACCCGTTTTTGTGGCCTTTTTCCGCTGGACGAACTTGGCGCCCGGCCTTCGGGCGGGTATTTTGGGCGCGGCTGTTCCGCAGCCTATTGTTGGCACACGGAGGCGCCTCGTACAGTCTCGCGCCATTCCGAGTCCGGCGGACGAAGTTGGCCAGCCCCACCCCCCAAGGCTATAGCCCACCCGTTTTTGTGGCCTTTTTCCGCTGGACGAACTTGGCGCCCCGGCCTTTGGGCGGGTATTTTTGGGCGCAGCTGTGCCCGTGGCCTAGTTTTGGTACACGGAGGCGCCGCGCAGTTTCGCGCCATTCCGAGTCCGGCGGACGAAGTTGGCCAGCCCCACCCCCCAAGGCTATAGCCCACCGCTTTTTGTGGCCTTTTTCCGCTGGACGAAAATTGGCGCCCCGGCCTTCGGGCGGGTATTTTAGGGCGCGGCTGGGCCCGCGGCCTATTTTTAGCACACGGAGGCGCCTCGCAAAGTGTCGCGCCATTCCGAGTCCGGCGGACGAAGTTGGCCAGCCCCACCCCCCAAGGCTATAGCCCACCCGTGTTTGTGGCCTTTTCTCGCTGGACGAACTTGGCGCCCCGGCCTTCGGGCGGGTATTTTTGGGCAAGGCTGTGCCCGTGGCCTATTTTTGGCACACGGAGGCGCCTCGCAATGTCTCGCGCCATTCCGAGTCCGGCGGACGAAGTTGGCCAGCTCCACCCCCCAAGGCTATAGCCCACCCGTTTTTGTGGCCTTTTTCCGCTGGACAGACTTGGCGCCCGGCCTTCGGGCGGGTATTTTGGGCGCGGCTGTGCCCGCGCCTATTTTTGGCACACGGAGGTGCCTCGCAATGTCTCGCGCCATTCCGAGTCCGGCGGACGAAGTTGGCCAGCCCCACCCCCCAAGGCTATAGCCCACCCGTTTTTGTGGCCTTTTTCCGCTAGAGGAACTTGGCGCCCCGGCCTTCGGGCGGGTATTTTCGGGCGCGGCTGTGCCCGCGGCCTATTTTTGGCACACAGAGATGCCTCGCAAAGTCTCGCGCCATTCCGAGTCCGGCGGACGATGTTGGCCAGCCCCACCCCCCAAGGCTATAGCCCACCCGTTTTTGTGGCCTTTTTCCGCTGGACGAACTTGGCGCCCCGGCCTTCGGGCGGGTATTTTTGGGCGCAGCTGTGCCCGCGGCCTAGTTTTGGTACACGGAGGCGCCTCGCAAAGTTTCGCGCCATTCCGAGTCCGGCGGACGAAGTTGGCCAGCCCCACCCCCCAAGGCTATAGCCCACCCGTTTTTGTGGCCTTTTTCCGCTGGACGAACTTGGCGCCCCGTCCTTCGGGCGGGTATTTTTGGGCGCGGCTGTTCCCGCAGCCTATTGTTGGCACACGGAGGCGCCTCGTACAGTCTCGCGCCATTCCGAGTCCGGCGGACGAAGTTGGCCAGCCCCACCCCACAAGGCTATAGCCCACCCGTTTTTGTGGCCTTTTTCCGCTGGACGAACTTGGCGCCCCGGCCTTCGGGCGGGTATTTTTGGGCGCAGCTGTGCCTGCGGCCTAGTTTTGGTACACGGAGGCGCCTCGCAAAGTTTCGCGCCATTCCGAGTCCGGCGGACGAAGTTGGCCAGCCCCACCCCCCAAGGCTATAGCCCACCCATTTTTGTGGCCTTTTTCCGCTGGACGAAAATTGGCGCCCGGCCTTCGGGCGGGTATTTTAGGGGCGGCTGGGCCCGCGCCTATTTTTAGCACACGGAGGCGCCGCAAAGTGTCGCGCCATTCCGAGTCCGGGCGGACGAAGTTGGCCAGCCCCACCCCCAAGGCTATAGCCCACCCGTGTTTGTGGCCTTTTTCCGCTGGACGGTCTTGGCGCCCGGCCTTCGGGCGGGTATTTTTGGGCAAGGCTGTGCCCGTGGCCTATTTTTGGCACACGGAGGCGCCTCGCAATGTCTCGCGCCATTCCGAGTCCGGCGGACGAAGTTGGCCAGCTCCACGCCCGAAGGCTATAGCCCACCCGTTTTTGTGGCCTTTTTCCGCTGGACGAACTTGGCGCCCCGGCCTTCGGGCGGGTATTTTTGGGCGCGGCTGTGCCCACGGCCTATTTTTGGCACACGGAGGTGCCTCGCAAAGTCTCGCGCCATTCCGAGTCCGGCGGACGAAGTTGGCCAGCCCCACCCCCCAAGGCTATAGCCCACCCGTTTTTGTGGCCTTTTTCCCTTGGACGAACTTGGCGGCCCGGCCTTCGGGCTGGTATTTTTGGGCGCGGCTGTGCCCGCGGCCTATTTTTGGCACACGGAGGCGCCTCGTAAAGTCTCACGCCATTCCGAGTCCGGCGGACGATGTTGGCCAGCCCCACCCCCCAAGGCTATAGCCCACCCGTTTTTGTGGCCTTTTTCCGCTGGACGAACTTGGAGCCCCGGCCTTCGGGCGGGTATTTTTGGGCGCGGCTGTGCCCGCGTTCTATTTTTTGCACACGGAGGCGCCTCGTAAAGTCTCGCGCCATTCCGAGTCCGGCGGACGAAGTTGGCCAGCCCCACCCCCCAAGGCTATAGCCCACCCGTTTTTGTGGCCTTTTTCCGCTGGACGAACTTGGCGCCCCGGCCTTCGGGCGGGTATTTTTGGGCGCGGCTGTGTCCGCGGCCTATTTTTGGTACACGGAGGCGCCTCGCAAAGTTTCGCGCCATTCCGAGTCCGGCGGACGAAGTTGGCCAGCCCCACCCCCCAAGGCTATATCCCACCCGTTTTTGTGGCCTTTTTCCGCTGGACGAACTTGGCGCCCCGGCCTTCGGGCGGGTATTTTTGGGCGAGGCTGTGCCCGCGGCCTATTTTTGGCACACAGAGCCACCTCGCAAAGTGTCGCGCCATTCCGAGTCCGGCGGACGAAGTTGGCCAGCCCCACCCCCCAAGGCTATAGCCCACCCGTTTTTGTGGCCTTTTTCCGCTGGACGAACTTGGCGCCCCGGCCTTCAGGCGGGTATTTTTGGGCAAGGCTGTGCCCGCGGCCTATTTTTGGCACATGTAGGCGCCTCGCAAAGTCTCGCGCCATTCCGAGTCCGGCGGACGATGTTGGCCAGCCCCACCCCCCAAGGCTATAGCCCACCCGTTTTTGTGGCCTTTTTCCGCTGGACGAACTTGGCGCCCCGGCCTTCGGGCGGGTATTTTTGGGCGCGGCTGTGCCCGGGGCCAATTTTTGGCACACGTAGGCACCTCGTAAAGTCTCGCGCCATTCCGAGTCCGGCGGACGAAGTTGGCCAGCCCCACGCCCCAAGGCTATAGCCCACTCGTTTTTGTGGCCTTTTTCCGCTGAACGAACTTGGCGCCCCGGCCTTCGGGCGGGTATTTTTGGGCGCGGCTGTGCCCGCGGCCTATTTTTGGTACAAGGAGGCGCCTCGCAAAGTCTCGCGCCATTCCGAGTCCGGCGGATTTGTTGGCCAGCCCCCCCCCCAAGGCTATAGCCCACCAGTTTTTGTGGCCTTTTTCCGCTGGACGAACTTGGCGCCCCGGCCTTCGGGCGGGAATTTTTGGCGCGGCTGTGCCCGCAGCCTATTTTTGGCACACGAAGGCGCCTCGCAAAGTCTCGCGCCATTCCGAGTCTGGCGGACGAAGTTGGCCAGCCCCACCCCCCAAGGCTATAGCCCACCCGTTTTGGTGGCCTTTTTCCGCTGGACGAACTTGGCGTTCCGGCCTTCGGGCGGGTATTTTTGGGCGCGGCTGTGCCCGCGGCCTATTTTTGGCACACAGAGGCGCCTCTCAAAGTCTCGCGCCATTCCGAGTCCGGCGGACGAAGTTGGCTAGCCCCACCCCCCAAGGCTATAGCCCACCCGTTTTGGTGGCCTTTTTCCGCTGGACGAACTTGGCGCCCCGGCCTTCGGGCGGGTATTTTTGGCACGGCTGTGCCCGCGGCCTATTTTTGGCACACGGAGGCGCCTCGCAAAGTCTCTCGCCATTCCGAGTCCGGCGGACGAAGTTGGCCAGCCCCACCCCCCAAGGCTATAGCCCACCCGTTTTTCTGGCCTTTTTCCGCTGGACGAACTTGGCGCCCCAGCCTTCGGGCGGGTATTTTTGGGCGCGGCTGTGGCCGCGGCCTATTTTTGGCACACAGAGGCGCCTCTCAAAGTCTCGCGCCATTCCGAGTCCGGCGGACGAAGTTGGCTAGCCCCACCCCCCAAGGCTATAGCCCACCCGTTTTTGTGGCCTTTTTCCGCTGGACGAACTTGGCGCCCCGGCCTTCGGGCTGGTATTTTTGGGCGCGGCTTTACCCGCGGCCTATTTTTGTCACACGGAGGCGCCTTGCAAAGTCTCGCGCCATTCCGAGTCCGGCGGACGAATTTGGCCAGCCCCACCCCCCAAGGCTATAGCCCACCCGTTTTTGTGGCCTTTTTCCGCTGGACGAACATGGCGCCCCGGCCTTCGGGCGGGTATTTTTGGGCGCGGCTGTACCTGCGGCCTATTTTTGGCACACGGAGGCGCCTTGCAAAGTCTGGTGCCATTCCGAGTCCGGCGGACGAAGTTGGCCAGCCCCACCCCCCAAGGCTATAGCCCACCCGTTTTTGTGGCCTTTTTCCGCTGGACGAACATGGCGCCCCGGCCTTCGGGCGGGTATTTTTGGGGGCGGCTGTACCTGCGGCCTATTTTTGGCACACGGAGTCACCTTGCAAAGTATCGCGCCATTCCGAGTCCGGCGGACGAAGTTGGCCAGCCCCACCCCCCAAGGCTATAGCCCACCCGTTTTTGTGGCCTTTTTCCGCTGGACGAACTTGGCGCCCCGGCCTTCGGGCGGGTATTTTTGGGCGCGGCTGTGCCCGCGGCCTACGTTTGGCTCACGGAGGTGCCTCGCAAAGCCTCACGCCATTCCGAGTCCGGCGGACGAAGTTGGCGAGCCCCACCCCCCAAGGCTATAGCCCACCCGTTTTTGTGGCCTTTTTCCGCTGGACGAACTTGGCGCCCCGGCCTTCGGCCGGGTATTTTTGGGCGCGGCTATTCCCGCGTCCTATTTTTTGCACACGGAGGTGCCTTGCAAAGTCTCGCGCCATTTCGAGTCCGGCGGACGAAGTAGGCCAGCCCCACCCCCCAAGGCTATAGCCCACCCGTTTTTGTGGCCTTTTTCCGCTGGACGAACTTGGCGCCCCGGCCTTCGGGCTGGTATTTTTGGGCGCGGCTGTGCCCACGGCCTATTTTTGGCACACGGAGGCGCCTCGCAAAGTCTCGCGCCATTCCGAGTCCGGCGGACGAAGTTGGCCAGCCCCACCCCCCAAGGCTATAGCCCACCCGTTTTTGTGGCCTTTTTCCGCTAGACGAACTTGGCGCCCCGGCCTTCGGGCGGGTATTTTTGGGCGCGGCTGTGCCTGCGGCCTATTTTTGGCACAAGGAGGTGCCTCGGAAAGTCTTGCACCATTCCGAGTCCGGCGGACGAAGTTGGCCAGCCCCACCCCCCAAGTCTATAGCCCACCCGTTTTTGTGGCCTTTTTCCGCTGGACGAACTTGGCGCCCCGGCCTTCGGGCAGTTATTTTTGAGCGCGGCTTTGCCCGCGGCCTATTTTTGGCACACGGAGGCGCCTCGCAGAGGCTCGCGCCATTCCGAGTCCGGCGGACGAAGTTGGCCAGCCCCACCCCCCAAGGCTATAGCCCACCCGTTTTTGTGGCCTTTTTCCGCTGGACGAACTTGGCGCCCCGGCCTTCGGGCGGGTATTTTTGGGCGCGGCTGTGCCTGCGGCCTATTTTTGGCACACGGAGGTGCCTCGGAAAGTCTTGCACCATTCCAAGTCCGGCGGACGAAGTTGGCCAGCCCCACCCCCCAAGTCTATAGCCCACCCGTTTTTGTGGCCTTCTTCCGCTGGACGACAATGGCGCCCCGGCCTTCGGGTGGGTATTTTTGGGCGCGGCTGTGCCCGTGGCCTATTTTTGGCACACGGAGGTGCCTCGCAAAGTCTCGCGCCATTCCGAGTCCGGGCGGACGGTTGGCCAGCCCCACCCCCAAGGCTATAGCCCACCCGCGTTTTGTGGCCTTTTTCCGCTGGACGAACTTGGCGCCCGGCCTTCGGACGGGTATTATTGGCGCGGCTGTGCCCGTGGCCTATTTTTGTCACCCGGAGGTGCCTCACCAAGTATCGCGCCATTCCGAGTCCGGCGGACGAACTCGGCCAGCCCCACCCCCCAAGGCTATAGCCCACCCATTTTTGTGGCCTTTTTACGATGGACGAACTTGGCGCCCAGGCCTTCGGGCTGTTATTTTTGGACGCGGCTGTGCCCGCGGCCTATTTTTGGCACTCGGAAGCGCCTCGCAAAGTCTCGCGCCATTCCGAGTCCGGCGGACGAAGTCGGCTAGCTCCACCCCCCAAGGCTATATCCCACCCGTTTTTGTGGCCTTTTTCCGCTGGACGAACTTGGCGCCCCGGCCTTCGGGCGGGTATTTTTGGGCGCGGTTGTGTTTGCGGCCTATTTTTGGCACACGGAGGTGCCTCGCAAAGTCTCGCGCCATTCCGAGTCCGGCGGACGAAGTAGGCCAGCCCCACCCCCCAAGACTATAGCCGACCCGTTTTTGTGGCCTTTTTCCGCTGAACTAACTTGGCGCCCCGGCCTTCGGGCGGGTATTTTTGGGCGCGGCTGTGCCCGCGGCCTATTTTTGGCACATGGAGGTGCCTCGCAAAGTCTCGCGCCATTCCGAGTCCGGCGGACGAAGTTGGCCAGCCCCACCCCCCAAGGCTATAGCCCACCCGTTTTTTTGGCCTTTTTCCGCTGTACGAAAATGGCGCCCCGGCCTTCGGGCGGGTATTTTTGGGCGCGGCTGTGCCCGCGGCCTATTTTTGGCACATGGAGGTGCCTCGCAAAGTCTCGCGCCATTCCGAGTCCGGCGGACGAAGTTGGCCAGCCCCACCCCCCAAGGCTATAGCCCACCCGTTTTGTGGCCTTTTTCCGCTGGACGAACTTGGCGCCCCGGCCTTCGGGAGGGTATTTTTGGGCGCGGCTGTGGCTGCGGCCTATTTTTGGCACACGGAGGTGCCTCGTAAAGTCTCGCGCCATTCCGAGTCCGGCGGACGAAGTTGGCCAGCCCCACCCCCCAAGACTATAGCCGACCCGTTTTTGTGGCCTTTTTCCGCTGAACTAACTTGGCGCCCCGGCCTTCGGGCGGGTATTTTTGGGCGCGGCTGTGCCCGCGGCCTATTTTTGGCACATGGAGGTGCCTCGCAAAGTCTCGCGCCATTCCGAGTCCGGCGGACGAAGTTGGCCAGCCCCACCCCCCAAGGCTATAGCCCACCCGTTTTTGTGGCCTTTTTCCGCTAGACGAACTTGGCGCCCCGGCCTTCGGGCGGGTATTTTTGGGCGCGGCTGTGCCTGCGGCCTATTTTTGGCACAAGGAGGTGCCTCGGAAAGTCTTGCACCATTCCGAGTCCGGCGGACGAAGTTGGCCAGCCCCACCCCCCAAGTCTATAGCCCACCCGTTTTTGTGGCCTTTTTCCGCTGGACGAACTTGGCGCCCCGGCCTTCGGGCAGTTATTTTTGGGCGCGGCTTTGCCCGCGGCCTATTTTTGGCACATGGAGGTGCCTCGCAAAGTCTCGCGCCATTCCGAGTCCGGCGGACGAAGTTGGCCAGCCCCACCCCCCAAGGCTATAGCCCACCCGTTTTTGTGGCCTTTTTCCGCTAGACGAACTTGGCGCCCCGGCCTTCGGGCGGGTATTTTTGGGCGCGGCTGTGCCTGCGGCCTATTTTTGGCACAAGGAGGTGCCTCGGAAAGTCTTGCACCATTCCGAGTCCGGCGGACGAAGTTGGCCAGCCCCACCCCCCAAGTCTATAGCCCACCCGTTTTTGTGGCCTTTTTCCGCTGGACGAACTTGGCGCCCCGGCCTTCGGGCAGTTATTTTTGGGCGCGGCTTTGCCCGCGGCCTATTTTTGGCACACGGAGGCGCCTCGCAGAGGCTCGCGCCATTCCTAGTCCGGCGGACGGTTGGCCAGCCCCACCCCCAAGGCTATAGCCCACCCGTTTTGTGGCCTTTTTCCGCTGGACGAACTTGGCGCCCCGGCCTGCGGCGGGTATTTTTGGCGCGGCTGTGCCTGCGGCCTATTTTTGGCACACGGAGGTGCCTCGGAAAGTCTTGCACCATTCCAAGTCCGGCGGACGAAGTTGGCCAGCCCCACCCCCCAAGTCCATAGCCCACCCGTTTTTGTGGCCTTCTTCCGCTGGACGACAATGGCGCCCCGGCCTTCGGGTGGGTATTTTTGGGCGCGGCTGTGCCCGTGGCCTATTTTTGGCACACGGAGGTGCCTCGCAAAGTCTCGCGCCATTCCAAGTCCGGCGGACGAAGTTGGCCAGCCCCACCCCCCAAGGCTATAGCCCACCCGTTTTTGTGGCCTTTTTCCGCTGGACGAACTTGGCGCCCCGGCCTTCGGACGGGTATTATTGGGCGCGGCTGTGCCCGCGGCCTATTTTTGGCACCCGGAGGCGCCTCACAAAGTCTCGCGCCATTCCGAGTCCGCCGGACGAACTCGGCCAGCCCCACCCCCCAAGGCTATAGCCCACCCATTTTTGTGGCCTTTTTACGATGGACGAACTTGGCGCCCAGGCCTTCGGGCTGTTATTTTTGGGCGCGGCTGTGCCCGCGGCCTATTTTTGGCACTCGGAAGCGCCTCGCAAAGTCTCGCGCCATTCCGAGTCCGGCGGACGAAGTCGGCCAGCTCCACCCCCCAAGGCTATATCCCACCCGTTTTTGTGGCCTTTTTCCGCTGGACGAACTTGGCGCCCCGGCCTTCGGGCGGGTATTTTTGGGCGCGGTTGTGTTTGCGGCCTATTTTTGGCACACGGAGGCGCCTCGCAAAGTCTCGCGCCATTCCGAGTCCGGCGGACGAAGTTGGCCAGCCCCACCCCCCAAGACTATAGCCGACCCGTTTTTGTGGCCTTTTTCCGCTGAACGAACTTGGCGCCCCGGCCTTCGGGCGGGTATTTTTGGGCGCGGCTGTGCCCGCGGCCTATTTTTGGCACATGGAGGTGCCTCGCAAAGTCTCGCGCCATTCCGAGTCCGGCGGACGAAGTTGGCCAGCCCCACCCCCCAAGGCTATAGCCCACCCGTTTTTGTGGCCTTTTTCCGCTGAACGAACTTGGCGCCCCGGCCTTCGGGCGGGTATTTTTGGGAGCGGCTGTGCCCGCGGCCTATTTTTGGCACATGGAGGTGCCTCGCAAAGTCTCGCGCCATTCCGAGTCCGGCGGACTAAGTTGGCCAGCCCCACCCCCCAAGGCTATAGCCCACCCGTTTTTGTGGCCTTTTTCCGCTGGACGACAATGGCGCCCCGGCCTTCGGGCGGGTATTTTTGGGCGCGGCTGTGCCCGCGGCCTATTTTTGGCACACGGAGGTGCCTCGCAAAGTCTCGCGCCATTCCAAGTCCGGCAGACGAAGTTGGCCAGCCCCACCCCCCAAGGCTATAGCCCACCCGTTTTTGTGGCCTTTTTCCGCTGGACGAACTTGGCGCCCCGGCCTTCGGACGGGTATTTTTGGGCGCGGCTGTGTCCGCGGCCTATTTTTGGCACCCGGAGGCGCCTCACAAAGTCTCGCGCCATTCCGAGTCCGCCGGACGAACTCGGCCAGCCCCACCCCCCAAGGCTATAGCCCACCCATTTTTGTGGCCTTTTTACGATGGACGAACTTGGCGCCCAGGCCTTCGGGCTGTTATTTTTGGGCGCGGCTGTGCCCGCGGCCTATTTTTGGCACTCGGAAGCGCCTCGCAAAGTCTCGCGCCATTCCGAGTCCGGCGGACGAAGTCGGCCAGCTCCACCCCCCAAGGCTATATCCCACCCGTTTTTGTGGCCTTTTTCCGCTGGACGAACTTGGCGCCCCGGCCTTCGGGCGGGTATTTTTGGGCGCGGTTGTGTTTGCGGCCTATTTTTGGCACACAGAGGCGCCTCGCAAAGTCTCGCGCCATTCCGAGTCCGGCGGACGAAGTTGGCCAGCCCCACCCCCCAAGGCTATAGGCCACCCGTTTTTGTGGCCTTTTTCCGCTGGACGAACAAGGCGCCCCGGCCTTCGGGCGGGTATTTTTGGGCGCGGCTGTGCCCGCGGCCTATTTTTGGCACATGGAGGTGCCTCGCAAAGTCTCGCGCCATTCCGAGTCCGGCGGACGAAGTTGGCCAGCCCCACCCCCCAAGGCTATAGCCCACCCGTTTTTGTGGCCTTTTTCCGCTGAACGAACTTGGCGCCCCGGCCTTCGGGCGGGTATTTTTGGGCGCGGCTGTGCCCGCGGCCTATTTTTGGCACATGGAGGTGCCTCGCAAAGTCTCGCGCCATTCCGAGTCCGGCGGACGAAGTTGGCCATCCCCACCCCCCAAGGCTATAGCCCACCCGTTTTTGTGGCCTTTTTCCGCTGGACGAACTTGGCGCCCCGGCCTTCGGGAGGGTATTTTTGGGCGCGGCTGTGGCCGCGGCCTATTTTTGGCACACGGAGGTGCCTCGCAAAGTCTCGCGCCATTCCGAGTCCGGCGGACGAAGTTGGCCAACCCCTCCCCCAAGGCTATAGCCCACCCGTTTTTGTGGCCTTTTTCCGCTGGACGAACTTGGCGCCCCGGCCTTCGGGCGGGTATTTTTGGGCGTGGCTGTGCCTGCAGCCTATTTTTGGCACACGGAGGCGCCTCGCAAAGTCTCGGCGCATTCCGAGTTCGGCGGACGAAGTTGGCCAGCCCCACCCCCCATGGCTATAGCCCACACGTTTTTGTGGCCTTTTTCCGCTGGACGAACTTGGCGCCCCGGCCTTCGGGCGGGTATTTTTGGGCGTGGCTGTGCCTGCAGCCTATTTTTGGCACACGGAGGCGCCTCGCAAAGTCTCGCGCCATTTCGAGTTCGGCGGACGAAGTTGGCCAGCCCCACCCCCCATGGCTATAGCCCACACGTTTTTGTGGCCTTTTTCCGCTGGACGAACTTGGCTCCCCGGCCTTTGGGCGGGTATTTTTCTGTTCGGCTGTGCCTGCGGCCTATTTTTGGCACACGGAGGTGCCTCGCAAATCTCGTGCCATTCCGAGTCCGGCGGACGAAGTTGGCCAGCCCCACCCCCCAAGCCTATAGCCCACCCGTTTTTGTGGCCTTTTTCCGCTGGACGAACTTGGCGCCCCGGCCTTCGGGCGGGTATTTTTGGGCGCAGCTGTGCCCGCGGCCTATTTTTAGCACACGGAGGCACCTCGCAAAGTCTCGCGCCATTCGGAGTCCGGCGGACGAAGTTGGCCAGCCCCACCCCCCAAGGCTATAGCCCACCCGTTTTTGTGGCCTTGTTCCGCTGGACGAACTTGGCGCCCCGGCCTTCGGGCAGGTATTTTTGGGCGCGGCTTTGCCCGCGTCCTATTTTTGGCACACGGAGGTGCCTCGCGAAGTCTGGCGCCATTCCGAGTCCGGCTGACGAAGTTGGCCAGCCCCACCCCCCAAGGCTATAGCCCACCCGTTTTTGTGGCCTTTTTCCGCTGGACGAACTTGGCGCCCCGGCCTTCGGGCGGGTATTTTTGGACGCGGCTGTGCCCGCGGCCTATTTTTGGCACACGGAGGTGCCTCGCAAAGTCTCGCACTATTCCGAGTCCGGCGGACGAAGTTGGCGAGCCCCACCCCCCAAGGCTATAGCCCACCCGTTTTTGTGGCCTTTTTCCGCTGGACGAACTTGGCGCCCCGGCCTTCGGGCGGGTATTTTTGGGCGTGGCTGTGGCTGCAGCCTATTTTTGGCACACGGAGGCGCCTCGCAAAGTCTCGCGCCATTCCGAGTTCGGCGGACGAAGTTGGCCAGCCCCACCCCCCAAGGCTATAGCCCACCCGTTTTTGTGGCCTTTTTCCGCTGGACGAACTTGGCGCCCCGGCCTTTGGCCGGGTATTTTTGGGCGCAGCTGTGCCCGTGGCCTATTTTTGGCACACGGAGGCGCCTCGCAAAGTCTTTCGCCATTCCGAGTCCGGCGGACGAAGTAGGCCAGCCCCACCCCCCAAGGCTATAGCCCACCCGTTTTTGTGGCCTTTTTCCGCTGGACGAATTTGGCGCCCCGGCCTTCGGGTGGGTATTTTTGGGCGCGGCTGTGCCCGCGGCCTATTTTTGGCACACGGAGGTGCCTCGCAAAGTCTCGCGCCATTCCGAGTCCGGCGGACGAAGTAGGCCAGCCCCACCCCCCAAGGCTATAGGCCACCCGTTTTTGTGGCCTTTTTCCGCTGGACGAACTTGGCGCCCCGGCCTTCGGGAGGGTATTTTTGGGCGCGGCTGTGCCCGCGGCCTATTTTTGGCACACGGAGGTGCCTCGGAAAGTCTTGCACCATTCCGAGTCCGGCGGACGAAGTCGGCCAGCCTGACCCCCCAAGGCTATAGCCCACCCGTTTTTGTGGCCTTTTTCCGGTGGACGAACTTGGCGCCCCGGCCTTCGGACGGGTATTTTTGGGCGCGGCTGTGCCCGCGGCCTATTTTTGGCACCCGGAGGCGCCTCACAAAGTCTGGCGCCATTCCGAGTCCGGCGGACGAAGTTGGCCAGCCCCACCCCCCAAGCCTATAGCCCACCCGTTTTTGTGGCCTTTTTCCGCTGGACGAACTTGGCGCCCCGGCCTTCGGGCGGGTATTTTTGGGCGAGGCTGTGCCTGCGGCCTATTTTTGGCACACGGAGGTGCCTCGGAAAGTCTTGCACCATTCCGAGTCCGGCGGACGAAGTCGGCCAGCCTCAACCCCCAAGTCTATAGCCCACCCGTTTCTGTGGCCTTTTTCCGCTGGACGAACTTGCCGCCCCGGCCTTCGGGCGGGTATTTTTGGGCGCGGTTGTGTCTGCGGCCTATTTTTGGCACACGGAGGCGCCTCGCAAAGTCTCGCGCCATTCCGAGTCCGGCGGACGAAGTTGGCCAGCCCCACCCCCCAAGGCCATAGCCCACCCGTTTTGGTGGCCTTTTTCCGCTGAACGAACTTGGCGCCCCGGCCTTCGGGCGGGTATTTTTGGGCGCGGCTGTGCCCGCGGCCTATTTTTGTCACACGGAGGTGCCTCGCAAAGTCTCGCGCAATTCCGAGTCCCGGGCGGACGAAGTTGGCCAGCCCACCCCCCACGGCCATCGCCCACCCGTTTTGGTGGCCTTTTCCGCTGGACGAACTTGGCGCCCCGGCCTTTGGGAGGGTATTTTTGGGCGCGGCTGTGGCCGCGGCCTATTTTTGGCACACGGAGGTGCCTCGCAAAGTCTCGCGCCATTCCGAGTCCGGCGGACGAAGTTGGCCAACCCCTCCCCCAAGGCTATAGCCCACCCGTTTTTGTGGCCTTTTTCCGCTGGACGAACTTGGCGCCCCGGCCTTCGGGCGGGTATTTTTGGGCGTGGCTGTGCCTGCAGCCTATTTTTGGCACACGGAGGTGCCTCGCAAAGTCTCGCGCCATTCCGAGTTCGGCGGACGAAGTTGGCCAGCCCCACCCCCCATGGCTATAGCCCACACGTTTTTGTGGCCTTTTTCCGCTGGACGAACTTGGCGCCCCGGCCTTCGGGCGGGTATTTTTGGGCGTGGCTGTGCCTGCAGCCTATTTTTGGCACACGGAGGTGCCTCGCAAAGTCTCGCGCCATTTCGAGTTCGGCGGACGAAGTTGGCCAGCCGCACCCCCCATGGCTATAGCCCACACGTTTTTGTGGCCTTTTTCCGCTGGACGAACTTGGCTCCCCGGCCTTCGGGCGGGTATTTTTGTGCGCGGCTGTGCCTGCGACCTATTTTTGGCACACGGAGGTGCCTCGCAAATCTCGTGCCATTCCGAGTCCGGCGGACGAAGTTGGCCAGCCCCACCCCCCAAGCCTATAGCCCACCCGTTTTTGTGGCCTTTTTCCGCTGGACGAACTTGGCGCCCCGGCCTTCGGGCGGGTACTTTTGGGCGCGGCTGTGCCTGCGGCCTATGTTTGGCACACGGAGGTGCCTCGGAAAGTCTTGCACCATTCCGAGTCCGGCGGACGAAGTCGGCCAGCCTCAACCCCCAAGTCTATAGCCCACCCGTTTCTGTGGCCTTTTTCCGCTGGACGAACTTGGCGCCCCGGCCTTTGGGAGGGTATTTTTGGGCGCGGCTGTGGCCGCGGCCTATTTTTGGCACACGGAGGTGCCTCGCAAAGTCTCGCGCCATTCCGAGTCCGGCGGACGAAGTTGGCCAACCCCTCCCCCAAGGCTATAGCCCACCCGTTTTTGTGGCCTTTTTCCGCTGGACCAACTTGGCGCCCCGGCCTTCGGGCGGGTATTTTTGGGCGTGGCTGTGCCTGCAGCCTATTTTTGGCACACGGAGGTGCCTCGCAAAGTCTCGCGCCATTCCGAGTTCGGCGGACGAAGTTGGCCAGCCCCACCCCCCATGGCTATAGCCCACACGTTTTTGTGGCCTTTTTCAGCTGGGCGAACTTGGCGCACCGGCCTTCGGGCGGGTATTTTTGGGCGTGGCTGTGCGTGCAGCCTATTTTTGGCACACGGAGGCGCCTCGCAAAGTCTCGCGCCATTTCGAGTTCGGCGGACGAAGTTGGCCAGCCGCACACCCCATGGCTATAGCCCACAAGTGTTTGTGGCATTTTTCCCCTGGACGAACTTGGCTCCCCGGCCTCGGGGGCGGGTATTTTTGTGCGGGGCTGTGCCTGCGACCTATTTTGGGCACACGGAGGTGCCTCGCAACTCTCGTGCCATTCCGAGTCCGCCGGACGAACTTGGCCAGCCCCACCCCCCACCCCTATAGCCCACCCGTTTTTGTGGCCACATTCCGCTGGACGAACTTGGCGCCCCGGCCTTCGGGCGGGTACTCTTGGGCGCGGCTGTGCCTGCGGCCTATTTTTGGCACACGGAGGTGCCTCGGAAAGTCTTGCACCATTCCGAGTCCGGCGGACGAAGTCGGCCAGCCTCACCCCACAAGTCTATAGCCCACCCGTTTCTGTGGCCTTTTTCCGCTGGACGAACTTGGCGCCCCGGCCTTCGGGCGGGTATTTTTGGGCGCGGCTGTGCCCGCGGCCTATTTTTAGCACACGGAGGCGCCTCGCAAAGTCTCGCGCCATTCGGAGTCCGGCGGACGAAGTTGGCCAGCCCCACCCCCCAAGGCTATAGCCCACCCGTTTTTGTGGCCTTTTTCCGCTGGACGAACTTGGCACCCCGGCCTTCGGGCGGGTATTATTGGGCACGGCTGTGCCCGCGGCCTCTTTTTGGCTCACGGAGGTGCCTCGCAAAGTCTCGCGCCATTCCGAGTCCGGCGGACGAAGTTGGCCAGCCCCACCCCCCAAGGCTATAGCCCACCCGTTTTTGTGGCCTTGTTCCGCTGGACGAACTTGGCGCCCCGGCCTTCGGGCAGGTATTTTTGGGCGCGGCTTTGCCCGCGGCCTATTTTTGGCACACGGAGGCGCCTCGCGAAGTCTCGCGCCATCCCGAGTCCGGCGGACGAAGTTGGCCAGCCCCACCCCCCAAGGCTATAGCCCACCCGTTTTTGTGGCCTTTTTCTGCTGGACGAACTTGGCGCCCCGGCCTTCGGGCGGGTATTTTTGGGCGCGGCTGTGCCCGCGGACTATTTTTGGCACACGGAGGTGCCTCGCAAAGTCTCGCACCATTCCGAGTCCGGCGGACGAAGTTGGCGAGCCCCACCCCCCAAGGCTATAGCCCACCCGTTTTTGTGGCCTTTTTCCGCTGGACGAACTTGGCGCCCCGGCCTTCGGGCGGGTATTTTTGGGCGCGGCTGTGCCCGCGGCCTATTTTTGGCACACGGAGGTGCCTCGCAAAGTCTCGCACCATTCCGAGTCCGGCGGACGAAGTTGGCGAGCCCCACCCCCCAAGGCTATAGCCCACCCGTTTTTGTGGCCTTTTTCCGCTGGACGAACTTGGCGCCCCGGCCTTTGGGAGGGTATTTTTGGGCACGGCTGTGGCCGCGGCCTATTTTTGGCACACGGTGGTGCCTCGCAAAGTCTCGCGCCATTCCGAGTCCGGCGGACGAAGTTGGCCAACCCCTCCCCCAAGGCTATAGCCCACCCGTTTTTGTGGCCTTTTTCCGCTGGACGAACTTGGCGCCCCGGCCTTCGGGCGGGTATTTTTGGGCGTGGCTGTGCCTGCAGCCTATTTTTGGCACACGGAGGCGCCTCGCAAAGTCTCGCGCCATTCCGAGTTCGGCGGACGAAGTGGGCCAGCCCCACCCCCCATGGCTATAGCCCACAGGTTTTTGTGGCCTTTTTCCGCTGGACGAACTTGGCGCCCCGGCCTTCGGGCGGGTATTTTTGGGCGTGGCTGTGCCTGCAGCCTATTTTTGGCACACGGAGGTGCCTCGCAAATCTCGTGCCATTCCGAGTCCGGCGGACGAAGTTGGCCAGCCCCACCCCCCAAGCCTATAGCACACCCGTTTTTGTGGCCTTTTTCCGCTGGACGAACTTGGCGCCCCGGCCTTCGGGCGGGTATTTTTGGGCGCGGCTGTGCCTGCGGCCTATTTTTGGCACACGGAGGTGCCTCGGAAAGTCTTGCACCATTCCGAGTCCGGCGGACGAAGTCGGCCAGCCTCAACCCCCAAGTCTATAGCCCACCCGTTTCTGTGGCCTTTTTCCGCTGGACGAACTTGGCGCCCCGGCCTTCGGGCGGGTATTATTGGGCGCGGCTGTGCCCGCGGCCTATTTTTGGCACACGGAGGTGCCTCGGAAAGTCTTGCACCATTCCGAGTCCGGCGGACGAAGTCGGCCAGCGTCACCCCCCAAGTCTATAGCCCACCCGTTTCTGTGGCCTTTTTCCGCTGGACGAACTTGGCGCCCCGGCCTTCGGGCGGGTATTTTTGGGCGTGGCTGTGCCTGCAGCCTATTTTTGGCACACGGAGGCGCCTCGCAAAGTCTCGCGCCATTCCGAGTTCGGCGGACGAAGTTGGCCAGCCCCACCCCCCATGGCTATAGCCCACACGTTTTTGTGGCCTTTTTCCGCTGGACGAACTTGGCGCCCCGGCCTTCGGGCGGGTATTTTTGGGCGTGGCTGTGCCTGCAGCCTATTTTTGGCACACGGAGGTGCCTCGCAAATCTCGTGCCATTCCGAGTCCGGCGGACGAAGTTGGCCAGCCCCACCCCCCAAGCCTATAGCCCACCCGTTTTTGTGGCCTTTTTCCGCTGGACGAACTTGGCGCCCCGGCCTTCGGGCGGGTATTTTTGGGCGCGGCTGTGCCTGCGGCCTATTTTTGGCACACGGAGGTGCCTCGGAAAGTCTTGCACCATTCCGAGTCCGGCGGACGAAGTCGGCCAGCCTCAACCCCCAAGTCTATAGCCCACCCGTTTCTGTGGCCTTTTTCCGCTGGACGAACTTGGCGCCCCGGCCTTCGGGCGGGTATTATTGGGCGCGGCTGTGCCCGCGGCCTATTTTTGGCACACGGAGGTGCCTCAGAAAGTCTTGCACCATTCCGAGTCCGGCGGACGAAGTCGGCCAGCCTCACCCCCCAAGTCTATAGCCCACCCGTTTCTGTGGCCTTTTTCCGCTGGACGAACTTGGCGCCCCGGCCTTCGGGCGGGTATTTTTGGGCGCAGCTGTGCCCGCGGCCTATTTTTAGCACACGGAGGTGCCTCGGAAAGTCTTGCACCATTCCGAGTCCGGCGGACGAAGTTGGCGAGCCCCACCCCCAAGGCTATAGCCCACCCGTTTTTGTGGCCTTTTTCCGCTGGACGAACTTGGCGCCCCGGCCTTTGGGAGGGTATTTTTGGGCGCGGCTGTGGCCGCGGCCTATTTTTGGCACACGGAGGTGCCTCGCAAAGTCTCGCGCCATTCCGAGTCCGGCGGACGAAGTTGGCCAACCCCTCCCCCAAGGCTATAGCCCACCCGTTTTTGTGGCCTTTTTCCGCTGGACGAACTTGGCGCCCCGGCCTTCGGGCGGGTATTTTTGGGCGTGGCTGTGTCTGCAGCCTATTTTTGGCACACGGAGGCGCCTCGCAAAGTCTCGCGCCATTCCGAGTTCGGCGGACGAAGTTGGCCAGCCCCACCCCCCATGGCTATAGCCCACACGTTTTTGTGGCCTTTTTCCGCTGGACGAACTTGGCGCCCCGGCCTTCGGGCGGGTATTTTTGGGCGTGGCTGTGCCTGCAGCCTATTTTTGGCACACGGAGGTGCCTCGCAAATCTCGTGCCATTCCGAGTCCGGCGGACGAAGTTGGCCAGCCCCACCCCCCAAGCCTATAGCCCACCCGTTTTTGTGGCCTTTTTCCGCTGGACGAACTTGGCGCCCCGGCCTTCGGGCGGGTATTTTTGGGCGCGGCTGTGCCTGCGGCCTATTTTTGGCACACGGAGGTGCCTCGGAAAGTCTTGCACCATTCCGAGTCCGGCGGACGAAGTCGGCCAGCCTCAACCCCCAAGTCTATAGCCCACCCGTTTCTGTGGCCTTTTTCCGCTGGACGAACTTGGCGCCCCGGCCTTCGGGCGGGTATTATTGGGCGCGGCTGTGCCCGCGGCCTATTTTTGGCACACGGAGGTGCCTCGGAAAGTCTTGCACCATTCCGAGTCCGCGCGGACGGTCGGCCAGCCTCAACCCCCAAGTCTATAGCCCACCCGTTTCTGTGGCCTTTTTCCGCTGGACGAACTTGGCGCCCCGGCCTTCGGGCGGGTATTTTTGGGCGCGGCTGTGCCCGCGGCCTATTTTTAGCACACGGAGGCGCCTCGCAAAGTCTCGCGCCATTCGGAGTCCGCGGACGGTTGGCCAGCCCCACCCCCCAAGGCTATAGCCCACCCGTTTTTGTGGCCTTTTTCCGCTGGACGAACTTGGCACCCCGGCCTTCGGGCGGGTACTATTGGGCGCGGCTGTGCCCGCGGCCTCTTTTTGGCTCACGGAGGTGCCTCGCAAAGTCTCGCGCCATTCCGAGTCCGGCGGACGAAGTTGGCCAGCCCCACCCCCCAAGGCTATAGCCCACCCGTTTTTGTGGCCTTGTTCCGCTGGACGAACTTGGCGCCCCGGCCTTCGGGCAGGTATTTTTGGGCGCGGCTTTGCCCGCGGCCTATTTTTGGCACACGGAGGCGCCTCGCGAAGTCTCGCGCCATCCCGAGTCCGGCGGACGAAGTTGGCCAGCCCCACCCCCCAAGGCTATAGCCCACCCGTTTTTGTGGCCTTTTTCTGCTGGACGAACTTGGCGCCCCGGCCTTCGGGCGGGTATTTTTGGGCGCGGCTGTGCCCGCGGACTATTTTTGGCACACGGAGGTGCCTCGCAAAGTCTCGCACCATTCCGAGTCCGGCGGACGAAGTTTGCGAGCCCCACCCCCCAAGGCTATAGCCCACCCGTTTTTGTGGCCTTTTTCCGCTGGACGAACTTGGCGCCCCGGCCTTCGGGAGGGTATTTTTGGGCGCGGCTGTGCCCGCGGCCTATTTTTGGCACACGGAGGCGCCTCGCAAAGTCTCGCACCATTCCGAGTCCGGCGGACGAAGTTGGCGAGCCCCACCCCCCAAGGCTATAGCCCACCCGTTTTTGTGGCCTTTTTCCGCTGGACGAACTTGGCGCCCCGGCCTTCGGCCGGGTATTTTTGGGCGCGGCTGTGCCTGCGGCCTATTTTTAGCACATGGAGGTGCCTCGCAAAGTCTCGCGCCATTCCGAGTCCGGCGGACGAAGTTGGCCAGCCCCACCCCCCAAGGCTATAGCCCACCCGTTTCTGTGGCCTTTTTCCGCTGGACGAACTTGGCGCCCCGGCCTTCGGGCGGGTATTTTTGGGCGCGGCTGTGCCCGCGGCCTATTTTTGGCACACGGAGGTGCCTCGCAAAGTCTCGCACCATTCCGAGTCCGGCGGACGAAGTTGGCCAACCCCACCCCCCAAGGCTATAGCCCACACGTTTTTGTGGCCTTTTTCCGCTGGACGAACTTGGTGCCCCGGCCTTCGGGTGGGTATTTTTGGGCGTGGCTGTGCCCGCAGCCTATTTTTGGCACACGGAGGCGCCTCGCAAAGTCTCGCGCCATTCCGAGTTCGGCGGACGAAGTTGGCCAGCCCCACCCCCCAAGGCTACAGCCCACCCGTTTTTGTGGCCTTTTTCCGCTGGACGAACTTGGCGCCCCGGCCTTCGGGCGGGTATTTTTGGGCGCGGCTGTGCCCGCGGCCTATTTTTGGCACCCGGAGGCGCCTCGCAAAGTCTCGTACCATTCCGAGTCAGGCGGACGAACTTGGCGAGCCCCACCCCCCAAGGCTATAGCCCACCCGTTTTTGTGGCCTTTTTCCGCTGGACGAACTTGGCGCCCCGGCCTTCGGCCGGGTATTTTTGGCGGCGCGGTGGCCCAGGGCTATTTTTTTCACACAGAGGCGCCTCGCAAAGTCTTGCGCCATTCCGAGTCCGGCGGACGAAGTAGGCCAGCCCCACCCCCCAAGGCTATAGCCCACCCGTTTTTGTGGCCTTTTTCCGCTGGACGAATTTGGCGCCCCGGCCTTCGGGCGGGTATTTTTGGGCGCGGCTGTGCCCGCTGTCTATTTTTGGCACATGGAGGTGCCTCGCAAAGTCTCGCGCCATTCCGAGTCCGGCGGAAGAAGTTGGCCAGCCCCACCCCCCAAGGCTATAGCCCACCCGTTTTTGTGGCCTTTTTCCGCTGGACGAACTTGGCGCCCCGGCCTTCGGGCTGGTATTTTTGGACGCGGCTGTGCCCGCGGCTTATTTTTGGCACACGCAGGCGCCTCGCAAATTCTCGCGCCATTCCGAGTCCGGCGGACGAAGTTGGCCAGCCCCACCCCCCAAGGCTATAGCCCACCCGTTTTTGTGGCCTTTTTCCGCTGGACGAACTTGGTGCCCCGGCCTTCGGGTGGGTATTTTTGGGCGCGGCTGTGCCCGCGGCCTATTTTTGGAACACGGAGGCGCCTCGCAAAGTCTCGTGCCATTCCGAGTCCGGTGGACGAAGTTGGCCAGCCCCACCCCCCAAGGCTATAGCCCACCCGTTTTTGTGGCCTTTTTCCGCTGGACGAACTTGGCGCCCCGGCCTTCGGGCGGGTATTTTTGGGCGCGGCTCTTCCCGAGGCCTATTTTTGGCACACGGAGGTGCCTCGCAAAGTCTCGCGCCATTCCGAGTCCGGCGGACGAAGTTGGCCAGCCCCACCCCCCAAGGCTATAGCCCACCCGTTTTTGTGGCCTTTTTCCGCTGGACGAACTTGGCGCCCCGGCCTTCGGGCGGGTATTTTTGGTGCGCGGCTGTGCCCGCGGCCTATTTTTGGTACACGGAAGCGCCTTGCAAAGTCTCGCGCCATTCCGAGTCCGGCGGACGAAGTTGGCCAGCCCCACCCCCCAAGGCTATAGCCCACCCGTTTTTGTGGCCTTTTTCCGCTGGACGAACTTGGCGCCCCGGCCTTCGGGCGGGTATTTTTGGGCGCGGCTGTGGCCGCGGCCTATTTTTGGCACACGGAGGTGCCTCGCAAAGTCTCGCACCATTCCGAGTCCGGCGGACGAAGTTGGCCAACCCCACCCCCCAAGGCTATAGCCCACACGTTTTTGTGGCCTTTTTCCGCTGGACGAACTTGGTGCCCCGGCCTTCGGGTGGGTATTTTTGGGCGTGGCTGTGCCCGCAGCCTATTTTTGACACACGGAGGCGCCTCGAAAAGTCTCGCGCCATTCCGAGTTCGGCAGACGAAGTTGGCCAGCCCCACCCCCCACGGCTACAGCCCACCCGTTTTTGTGGCCTTTTTCCGCTGGACGAACTTGGCGCCCCGGCCTTCGGGCGGGTATTTTTGGGCGCGGCTGTGCCCGCGGCCTATTTTTGGCACCCGGAGGCGCCTCGCAAAGTCTCGTACCATTCCGAGTCAGGCGGACGAACTTGGCGAGCCCCACCCCCCAAGGCTATAGCCCACCCGTTTTTGTGGCCTTTTTCCGCTGGACGAACTTGGCGCCCCGGCCTTCGGCCGGGTATTTTTGGGCGCGGCTGTGCCCGTGGCCTATTTTTGGCACACGGAGGCGCCTCGCAAAGTCTTGCGCCATTCCGAGTCCGGCGGACGAAGTAGGCCAGCCCCACCCCCCAAGGCTATAGCCCACCCGTTTTTGTGGCCTTTTTCCGCTGGACGAATTTGGCGCCCCGGCCTTCGGGCGGGTATTTTTGGGCGCGGCTGTGCCCGCGGCCTATTTTTGGCACATGGAGGTGCCTCGCAAAGTCTCGCGCCATTCCGAGTCCGGCGGAAGAAGTTGGCCAGCCCCACCCCCCAAGGCTATAGCCCACCCGTTTTTGTGGCCTTTTTCCGCTGGACGAACTTGGCGCCCCGGCCTTCGGGCTGGTATTTTTGGACGCGGCTGTGCCCGCGGCTTATTTTTGGCACACGGAGGCGCCTCGCAAATTCTCGCGCCATTCCGAGTCCGGCGGACGAAGTTGGCCAGCCCCACCCCCCAAGGCTATAGCCCACCCGTTTTTGTGGCCTTTTTCCGCTGGACGAACTTGGTGCCCCGGCCTTCGGGTGGGTATTTTTGGGCGCGGCTGTGCCCGCGGCCTATTTTTGGAACACGGAGGCGCCTCGCAAAGTCTCGTGCCATTCCGAGTCCGGTGGACGAAGTTGGCCAGCCCCACCCCCCAAGGCTATAGCCCACCCGTTTTTGTGGCCTTTTTCCGCTGGACGAACTTGGCGTCCCGGCCTTCGGGCGGGTATTTTTGGGCGCGGCTCTTCCCGAGGCCTATTTTTGGCACACGGAGGTGCCTCGCAAAGTCTCGCGCCATTCCGAGTCTTGCGGACGAAGTTGGCCAGCCCCACCCCCCAAGGCTATAGCCCACCCGTTTTTGTGGCCTTTTTCCGCTGGACGAACTTGGCGCCCCGGCCTTCGGGCGGGTATTTTTGGTGCGCGGCTGTGCCCGCGGCCTATTTTTGGTACACGGAAGCGCCTTGCAAAGTCTCGCGCCATTCCGAGTCCGGCGGACGAAGTTGGCCAGCCCCACCCGCCAAGGCTATAGCCCACCCGTTTTTATGGCCTTTTTCCGCTGGACGAACTTGGCGACCCGGCCTTCGGGCGGGTATTTTTGGGCGAGGCTGTGCCCGAGGCCTATTTTTGGCACACGGAGGCGCCTCGCAAAGTCTCGCGCCATTCCGAGTCCGGCGGACGAAGTTGGCCAGCCCCACCCCCCAAGGCTATAGCCCACCCGTTTTTGTGACCTTTTTCCGCTGGACGAACTTGGCGCTCCGGCCTTCGGACGGGTATTTTTGGGCGCGGCTCTTCCCGAGGCCTATTTTTGGCACACGGAGGAGCCTCGCAAAGTCTCGCACCATTCCGAGTCCGGCGGACGAAGTTGGCCAGCCCCACCCCCCAAGGCTATAGCCCACCCGTTTTTGTGGCCTTTTTCCGCTGGACGAACTTGGGGCCCCGGCCTTCGGGCGGGTATTTTTGGGTGCGGCTGTGCCCGCGGCCTATTTTTGGCACACGGAGGCGCCTCGCAAAGTCTCGCGCCATTTCGAGTCCGGCGGAAGAAGTTGGCCAGCCCCACCCCCCAAGGCTATAGCCCACCCGTTTTTGTGGCCTTTTTCCGCTGGACGAACTTGGCGCCCCGGCCTTCGGGCGGGTATTTTTGGGCGCGGCTGTGCCCGCGGCCTATTTTTGGCTCACGGAGGTGCCTCGCAAAGTCTCGCGCCATTCCGAGTCCGGCGGACGAAGTTGGCCAGCCCCACCCCCCAAGGCTATAGCCCACCCGTTTTTGTGGCCTTTTTCCGCTGGACGAACTTGGCGCCCCGGCCTTCGGGCGCGGCTCTTCCCGAGGCCTATTTTTGGCACACGGAGGTGCCTCGCAAAGTCTCGCGCCATTCCGAGTCCGGCGGACGAAGTTGGCCAGCCCCACCCCCCAAGGCTATAGCCCACCCGTTTTTGTGGCCTTTTTCCGCTGGACGAACTTGGCGTCCCGGCCTTCGGGCGGGTATTTTTGGGCGCGGCTGTGCCCGTGGCCTATTTTTGGCACACGGAGGCGCCTCGCAAAGTCTCGCGCCATTCCGAGTCCAGCGGACGAAGTTGGCCAGCCCCACCCCCCAAGGCTATAGCCCACCTGTTTTTGTGGCCTTTTTACGCTGGACGAACTTGGCGCCCCGGCCATAGCGCACGTATTTAATGGCGACGCTGTTCCCGCGGCCTATTTTTGGCAGACAGAGGCGCCTCGCAAAGCCTTGCGCCATTCCGAGTCCGGCGGACGAAGTTGGCCAGCCCCACCCCCCAAGGCTATAGCCCACCCGTTTTTGTGGCCTTTTTCCGCTGGACGAACTTGGCGCCCCGGCCTTCGGGTGGGTATTTTTGGGCGCGGCTGTGCCCGCGGCCTATTTTTGGAACACGGAGGCGCCTCGCAAAGTCTCGTGCCATTCCGAGTCCGGCGGACGAAGTTGGCCAGCCCCACCCCCCAAGGCTATAGCCCACCCGTTTTTGTGGCCTTTTTACGCTGGACGAACTTGGCGCCCCGGCCTTGGGCGGGTATTTTTGACGCGGCTGTGCCCGCGCCTATTTTTTTTGGCACACGGAGGCGCCTCGCAAATTCTCGCGCCATTCCGAGTCCGGCGGACGGTTGGCCAGCCCCACCCCCAAGGCTATAGCCCACCCGTTTTTGTGGCCTTTTACGCTGGACGAACTTGGCGCCCGGCCTTCGGGCGGGTATTTTTAAGGCGGCTGTGCCCGCGGCCTATTTTTGGCACACGGAGGCACCTCGTAAAGTCTCGCGCCATTCCGAGGCCGGCGAACGAAGTTGCCCAGCCCCACCCCCCAAGGCTATAGCCCACCCATTTTTGTGGCCTTTTACCGCTGGACGAACTTGGCGCCCCGGCCTTCGGGCGGGTATTTTTGGGCGCGGCTGTGTCCGCGGCCTATTTTTGGCACACGGAGGCGCCTCGTAAAGTCTCGCGCCATTCCGAGTCCGGCGGACGAAGTTGGCCAACCCCACCCCCCAAGGCTATAGCCCACCCGTTTTTGTGGCCTTTTCCCGCTGGACGAACTTGGCGCGCCGGCCTTCGGGCAGGTATTTTTGGGCGCGGCTGTGCTCGCGGCCTCTTTTTGGCACACGGATGCCCGTCGCAAAGTCTCGCGCCATTCCGAGTCCGGCGAACGAAGTTGGCCAGCCCCACCCCACAAGGCTATAGCCCACCCGTTTTTGTGGCCTTTTACCGCTGGACGAACTTGGCGCCCCGGCCTTCGGGTGGGTATTTTTGGGCGCGGCTGTGCCCGCAGCCTATTTTTGGCACATGGAGGCACCTCGCAAACTCTCGTGCCATTCCGAGTCCGGCGGACGAAGTTGGCCAACCCCACCCCCCAAGGCTATAGCCCACCCGTTTTTGTGGCCTTTTCCCGCTGGACGAACTTGGCGCGCCGGCCTTCGGGCAGGTATTTTTGGGCGCGGCTGTGCCCGCGGCCTATTTTTGGCACACGGAGGCCCCTCGCAAAGTCTCGCGCCATTCCGAGTCCGGCGAACGAAGTTGGCCAGCCCCACCCCCCAAGGCTATAGCCCACCCATTTTTGTGGCCTTTTACCGCTGGACGAACTTGGCGCCCCGGCCTTCGCGCGGGTATTTTTGGGCGCGGCTGTGCCCGCGGCCTATTTTTGGCACTCGGAGGCGCCTCGCAAAGTCTCACGCCATTCCGAGTCCGGCGGACAAAGTTGGCCAGCCCCACCCCCCAAGGCTATAGCCCACCCGTTTTTGTGGCCTTTTTCCGCTGGACGAACTTGGCGTCCCGGCCTTCGGGCGGGTATTTTTGGGCGCGGCTGTGCCCGTGGCCTATTTTTGGCACACGGAGGCGCCTCGCAAAGTCTCGCGCCATTCCGAGTCCAGCGGACGAAGTTGGCCAGCCCCACCCCCCAAGGCTATAGCCCACCTGTTTTTGTGGCCTTTTTACGCTGGACGAACTTGGCGCCCCGGCCTTCGGGCGGGTATTTTTGGGCGCGGCTGTGCCCGCGGCCTATTTTTGGCAGACAGAGGCACCTCGCAAAGTCTTGCGCCATTCCGAGTCCGGCGGACGAAGTTGGCCAGCCCCACCCCCCAAGGCTATAGCCCACCCGTTTTTGTGGCCTTTTTCCGCTGGACGAACTTGGCGCCCCGGCCTTCGGGTGGGTATTTTTGGGCGCGGCTGTGCCCGCGGCCTATTTTTGGAACACGGAGGCGCCTCGCAAAGTCTCGTGCCATTCCGAGTCCGGCGGACGAAGTTGGCCAGCCCCACCCCCCAAGGCTATAGCCCACCCGTTTTTGTGGCCTTTTTCCGCTGGACGAACTTGGCGCCCCGGCCTTCGGGCGGGTATTTTTGGACGCGGCTGTGCCCGCGGCCTATTTTTGGCACACGGAGGCGCCTCGCAAATTCTCGCGCCATTCCGAGTCCGGCGGACGAAGTTGGCCAGCCCCACCCCCCAAGGCTATAGCCCACCCGTTTTTGTGGCCTTTTTACGCTGGACGAACTTGGCGCCCCGGCCTTCGGGCGGGTATTTTTGGGCGCGGCTGTGCCCGCGGCCTATTTTTGGCACACGGAGGCGCCTCGTAAAGTCTCGCGCCATTCCGAGGCCGGCGAACGAAGTTGCCCAGCCCCACCCCCCAAGGCTATAGCCCACCCATTTTTGTGGCCTTTTACCGCTGGACGAACTTGGCGCCCCGGCCTTCGGGCGGGTATTTTTGGGCGCGGCTGTGCCCGCGGCCTATTTTTGGCACACGGAGGCGCCTCGCAAAGTCTCGCGCCATTCCGAGTCCGGCGGACGAAGTTGGCCAACCCCACCCCCCAAGGCTATAGCCCACCCGTTTTTGTGGCCTTTTCCCGCTGGACGAACTTGGCGCGCCGGCCTTCGGGCAGGTATTTTTGGGCGCGGCTGTGCTCGCGGCCTCTTTTTGGCACACGGATGCCCGTCGCAAAGTCTCGCGCCATTCCGAGTCCGGCGAACGAAGTTGGCCAGCCCCACCCCACAAGGCTATAGCCCACCCGTTTTTGTGGCATTTTACCGCTGGACGAACTTGGCGCCCCGGCCTTCGGGTGGGTATTTTTGGGCGCGGCTGTGCCCGCAGCCTATTTTTGGCACATGGAGGCACCTCGCAAACTCTCGTGCCATTCCGAGTCCGGCGAACGAAGTTGGCCAGCCCCACCCCCCAAGGCTATAGCCCACCCGTTTTTGTGGCCTTTTCCCGCTGGACGAACTTGGCGCGCCGGCCTTCGGGCAGGTATTTTTGGGCGCGGCTGTGCCCACGGCCTATTTTTGGCACACGGAGGCCCCTCGCAAAGTCTCGCGCCATTCCGAGTCCGGCGAACGAAGTTGGCCAGCCCCACCCCCCAAGGCTATAGCCCACCCATTTTTGTGGCCTTTTACCGCTGGACGAACTTGGCGCCCCGGCCTTCGCGCGGGTATTTTTGGGCACGGCTGTGCCCGCGGCCTATTTTTGGCACTCGGAGGCGCCTCGCAAAGTCTCACGCCATTCCGAGTCCGGCGGACAAAGTTGGCCAGCCCCACCCCCCAAGGCTATAGCCCACCCGTTTTTGTGGCCTTTTTCCGCTGGACGAACTTGGCGCCCCGGCCTTCGGGCGGGTATTTTTGGGCGCGGCTGTGCCCGCGGCCTATTTTTTGCACACGGAGACGCCTCGCAAAGTCTCGTGCCATTCCGAGTCCGGCGGACGAAGTTGGCCAGCCCCACCCACCAATGCTATAGCCCACCCGTTTTTGTGGCCTTTTTCCACTGGACGAACTTGGCGCCCCGGCCTTTGGGCGGGTATTTTTGGGCGCGGCTGTGCCCGCGGCCTATTTTTGGCACACGGAGGCGCCTCGCAAAGTCTCGCGCCATTCCGAGTCCAGCGGACGAAGTTGGCCAGCCCCACCCCCCAAGGCTATAGCCCACCCGTTTTTGTGGCCTTTTTACGCTGGACGAACTTGGCGCCCCGGCCTTCGGGCGGGTATTTTTGGGGGCGGCTGTGCCCGCGGCCTATTTTTGGCAGACGGAGGTGCCTCGCAAAGTCTTGCGCCATTCCGAGTCCGGCGGACGAAGTTGGCCAGCCCCACCCCCCAAGGCTATAGCCCACCCGTTTTTGTGGCCTTTTTCCGCTGGACGAACTTGGCGCCCCGGCCTTCGGGTGGGTATTTTTGGGCGCGGCTGTGCCCGCGGCCTATTTTTGGAACACGGAGGCGCCTCGCAAAGTCTCGTGCCATTCCGAGGCCGGCGGACGAAGTTGGCCAGCCCCACCCCCCGAGGCTATAGCCCACCTGTTTTTGTGGCCTTTTTCCGCTGGACGAACTTGGCGCCCCGGCCTTCGGGCGGTTATTTTTGGGCGCGGCTGTGCCCGCGGCCTATTTTTGGCACACGGAGGCACCTCGCAAAGTCTCGCGCCATTCCGAGTCCGGCGGACGAAGTTGGCCAGCCCCACCCCCCAAGGCTATAGCCCACCCGTTTTTGTGGCCTTTTTACGCTGGACGAACTTGGCGCCCCGGCCTTCGGGCGGGTATTTTCGGGCGCGGCTGTGCCCGCGGCCTATTTTTGGCACTTGGCGCCCCGGCCTTCGGAAGGTATTTTTGGGCGCGGCTGTGCCCGCGGCCTATTTTTGGCACACGGAGGCGCCTCGCAAAGTCTCACGCCATTCCGAGTCCGGCGGACGAAGTTGGCCAGCCCCACCCCCCAAGGCTATAGCCCACACGTTTTTGTGGCCTTTTACCGCTGGACGAACTTGGCACCCTGGCCTTCGGGCGGGTATTTTTGGGCGCGGCTGTGCCCGCGGCCTATTTTTGTCACACGGAGGCGCCTCGCAAAGTCTCGCGCCATTCTGAGGCCGGCGAACGAAGTTGCCCAGCCCCACCCCCCAAGGCTATAGGCCACCCATTTTTGTGGCCTTTTTCCGCTGGACGAACTTGGCGCCCCGGCCTTCGGGCGGGTATTTTCGGGCGCGGCTGTGCCCGCGGCCTATTTTTGGCACCTGGCGCCCCGGCCTTCGGGTGGGTATTTTTGGGCGCGTCTGTGCCCGCGGCCTATTTTTGGCACACGGAGGCGCCTCGCAAAGGCTCGCGCCATTCCGAGTCCGGCGGACGAAGTTGGCCAGCCCCACCCCCCAAGGCTATAACCCACCCGTTTTTGTGGCCTTTTACCGCTGGACGAACTTGGCGCCCCGGCCTTCGGGCGGGTATTTTTGGGCGCGGCTGTGCCCGCGGCCTATTTTTGGCGCACGGAGGCGCCTCGCAAAGTCTCGCGCCATTCCAAGTCCGGCGGACGAGGTTGGCCAGCCCCACCCCCCAAGGCTATAGTCCACCCATTTTTGCGGCCTTTTACCGCTGGACGAACTTGGCGCCCCGGCCTTCGGGCGGGTATTTTTGGGCGCGGCTGTGCCCGCGGCCTATTTTTGGCTCACGGAGGCGGCTCGCAAAGTCTCGCGCCATTCCGAGTCCGGCGGACGAAGTTGTCCCGCCCCACCCCCCAAGGCTATAGCCCACCCATTTTTGTGGCCTTTTTCCGCTGGACGAACTTGGCGCCCCGGCCTTCGGGCGGGTATTTTTGGGCGCGGCTGTGCCCGCGGCCTATTTTTGGCACACGGAGGCGCCTCGCAAAGTCTCGCGCCATTCCGAGTCCGGCGGACGAAGTTGGCCAGCCCCACCCCCCAAGGCTATAGCCCGCCCGTTTTTGTGGCCTTTTTCCGCTGGACGAACTTGGCGCCCCGGCCTTCGGCCGGGTATTTTTGCGCGCGGCTGTGCCCGCGGCCTATTTCTGGCACACGGAGGCGCCTCGCAAAGTCTCGCGCCATTCCGAGTCCGTCGAACGAAGTTGGCCAGCCCTACCCCCCAAGGCTATAGCCCACCCGTTTTTGTGGCCTTTTTCCGCTGGACGAACTTGGCACCCCGGCCTTCGGACGGGTAGTTTTCGACGCGGCTGTGCCCGCGGCATATTTTTGGCACACGGAGGCACCTCGCAAAGTGTCGCGCCATTCCGAGTCCGGCGGACGAAGTTGGCCAGCCCCACCCCCCAAGTCTATAGCCCACCCGTTTTTGTGGCCTTTTTCCGCTGGACGAACTTGGCGCCCCGGCCTTCGGGCGGGTATTTTTGGGCGCGGCTGTGCCCGCGGCCTATTTTTGGCTCACGGAGGTGCCTCGCAAAGTCTCGCGCCATTCCGAGTCCGGCAGACGAAGTTGGCCAGCCCCACCCGCCAAGGCTATAGGCCACCCGTTTTTGTGGCTTTTTTCCGCTGGACGAACTTGGCGCCCCGGCCTTCGGGCGGGTATTTTTGGGCGCGGCTGTGCCCGCGACCTATTTTTGGCACACGGAGGCACCTCGCAAAGTCTCGCGCCATTCCGAGTCCGGCGGACGAAGTTGGCCAGCCCCACCCCCCAAGGCTATAGCCCACCCGTTTTTGTGGCCTTTTTCCGCTGGACGAACATGGCGCCCCGGCCTTCGGGCGGGTATTTTTTGGCGCGGCTGTGCCCACGGCCTATTTTTGGCACATGGAGGTGCCTCGCAAAGTCTCGTGACATTCTGAGTCCGGCGGACGAAGTTGGCCAGCCCCACCCCCCAAGGCTATAGCCCACCCGTTTTTGTGGCCTTTTTCCGCTGGACGAACTTGGCGCCCCGGCCTTCGGGCGGGTTTATTTTGGGCGCGGCTGTGTCCGCGGCCTATTTTTGGCTCACGGAGGTGGCTCGCAAAGTCTCGCGCCATTCCGAGTCCGGCGGACGAAGTTGGCCAGCCCCACCCCCCAAGTCTATAGCCCACCCGTTTTTGTGGCCTTTTTCCGCTGGACGAACTTGGCGCCCCGGCCTTCGGGCGGGTATTTTTGGGCGCGGCTGTGCCCGCGGCCTATTTTTGGTACACAGAGGTGCCTCGCAAAGTCTCACGCCATTCCGAGTCAGGCGGACGAAGTTGGCCAGCCCCACCCCCCAAGGCTATAGCCCACCCGTTTTTGTGGCCTTTTTCCGCTGGACGAACTTGGCGCCCCGGCCTTCGGGCGGGTATTTTTGGGCGCGGCTGTGCCCGCGTCCTATTTTTGGCACAAGGAGGCACCTCGCAAAGTCTCGCGCCATCCCGAGTCCGGCGGACGAAGTTGGCCAGCCCCACCCCCCAAGGCTATAGGCCACCCGTTTTTGTGGCCTTTTTCCGCTGGACGAACTTGGCGCCCCGGCCTTCGGGCGGGTATTTTTGGGCGCGGCTTTGCCCGCGGCCTATTTTTGGCACACGGAGGCGCCTCGCAAAGTCTCGCGCCATTCCGAGTCCGGCGGACGAAGTCGGCCAGCCCCACCCCCCAAGGCTATAGCCCACCCGTTTTTGTGGCCTTTTTCCGCTGGACGAACATGGCGCCCCGGCCTTCGGGCAGGTATTTTTTGGCGCGGCTGTGCCCACGGCCTATTTTTGGCACACGGAGGCGCCTCGCAAAGTCTCGTGACATTCTGGGTCCGGCGGACGAAGTTGGCCAGCCCCACCCCCCAAGGCTATAGCCCACCCGTTTTTGTGGCCTTTTTCCGCTGGACGAACTTGGCGCCCCGGCCTTCGGGCGGGTATTTTTGGGCGCGGCTGAGCCCGCAGCCTATTTTTGGCACACGGAGGCGCCTCGCAAAGTCTCGAGCCATTCTGAGTCCGGCGGACGAAGTGGGCCAGCCCCACCCCCCAAGGCTATAGCCCACCCGTTTTTGTGGCCTTTTTCCACTGGACGAACTTGGCGCCCCGGCCTTCGGGAGGGTATTTTTGGGCGCGGCTGTGCCCGTGGCCTATTTTTGGCACACGGAGGCGCCTCGCACAGTCTCGCGCCATTCCAAGTCCGGCGGACGAAGTTGGCCAGCCCCACCCCCCAAGGCTATAGCCCACCTGTTTTTGTGGCCTTTTTCCGCTGGACGAACTTGGCGCCCCGGCCTTCGGTCGGGTATTTTTGGGCGCGGCTGTGCCCGCAGCCTATTTTTGTCACACGGAGTCGCCTCGCAAAGTCTCGCGCCATTCCGAGTCCGGCGGACGAAGTTGGCCAGCCCCACCCCCCAAGGCTATAGCCCACCCGTTTTTGTGGCCTTTTTCCGCTGGACGAACTTGGCGCCCGGCCTTCGGGCGGGTATTTCTGGCGCGGCTGTGCCCGCGGCCTATTTTTTGGCCCACGGAGGTTCCTCGCAAAGTCTCGCGCCATTCCGAGTCGGCGGACGAAGTTGGCCAGCCCCACCCCCAAGGCTATAGCCCACCTGTTTTTGTGGCCTTTTTCCGCTGGACGAACATGGCGCCCCGGCCTTCGGGTGGGTATTTTTGGGCGCGGCTGTGCCCGCGGCCTATTTTTGGCACACGAAGGTGCCTCGCAAAGTCTCGCGCCAGTCCGAGTCCGGCGGTTGGCCAGCCCAGGCTATAGCCCACCCGTTTTTGTGGCCTTTTTCCGCTGGACGAACTTGGCGCCCCGGCCTTCGGGCGGGTATTTTTGGGCGCGGCTGTGCCCGCGTCCTATTTTTGGCACACGGAGGCGCCTCGCAAAGTCTCGCGCCATTCCGAGTCCGGCGGACGAAGTTGGCCAGCCCCACCCCCCAAGGCTATAGGCCACCCGTTTTTGTGGCCTTTTTCCGCTGGACGAACTTGGCGCCCCGCCCTTCGGGTGGGTGTTTTTGGGCGCGGCTGTGCCCGCGGCCTATTTTTGGCACACGGAGGTGCCTCGCAAAGTCTCGCGCCACTCCGAGTCCGGCGGACGAAGTTGGCCAGCCCCACCCCACAAGGCTATAGCCCACCCGTTTTTGTGGCCTTTTTCCACTGGATGAACTTGGCGCCCCGGCCTTCGGGCGGGTATTTTTGGGCGCGGCTATGTCCGCGGCCTATTTTTGGCAGACGGAGGTGCCTCACAAAGTCCCGCGCCATTCCGAGTCCGGCGGACGAAGTTGGCCAGCCCTACCCCCAAAGGCTATAGCCCACCCGTTTTTGTGGCCTTTTTCCGCTGGACGAACTTCGCGCCCCGGCCTTCGGGCGGGTATTTTTGGGCGCGGCTGTGCCCGCGGCCTATTTTTGGCAGACGGAGGCACCTCGCAAAGTCTCGCGCCATTCCGAGTCCGGCGGACGAAGTTGGCCAGCCCCACCCCCCAAGGCTATAGCCCACCCGTTTTTGTGGCCTTTTTCCGCTGGACGAACTTGGCGCCCCGGCCTTCGGGCGGGTATTTCTGGGCGCGGCTGTGCCCGCGGCCTATTTTTGGCCCACGGAGGTTCCTCGCAAAGTCTCGCGCCATTCCGAGTCCGGCGGACGAAGTTGGCCAGCCCCACCCCCCAGGCTATAGCCCACCTGTTTTTGTGGCCTTTTTCCGCTGGACGAACTTGGCGCCCCGGCCTTCGGGCGGGTATTTTTGGGCGCGGCTGTGCCCGCGGCCTATTTTTGGCACACGGAGGCGCCTCGCAAAGTCTCGCGCCATTCCGAGTCCGGCGGACGAACTTCGCCCACGCCCCCCACCAAGGCTATAGCCCACCCGTTTTTGTGGCCTTTTTCCGCTGGACGAACTTGGCGCCCCGGCCTTCGGGCGGGTATTTTTGGACGCGGCCCTTCCCGCGTCCTATTTTTCCCTCACGGAGGTGCCTCGCAAAGTATCGCGCCATTCCGAGTCCGGCGGACGAAGTGGGCCAGCCCCACCCCCCAAGGCTATAGCCCACCCGTTTTTGTGGCCTTTTTCCGCTGGACGAACTTGGCGCCCCGGCCTTCGGGCGGGTATTTTTGGGCGCGGCTGTGCCCGCGGCCTATTTTTGGCACACGGAGGCGCCTCGCAAAGTCTCGCGCCATTCCAAGTCCGGCGGACGAAGTTGGCCAGCCCCACCCCCCAAGGCTATAGCCCACCTGTTTTTGTGGCCTTTTTCCGCTGGACGAACTTGGCGCCCCGGCCTTCGGTCGGGTATTTTTGGGCGCGGCTGTGCCCGCAGCCTATTTTTGTCACACGGAGTCGCCTCGCAAAGTCTCGCGCCATTCCGAGTCCGGCGGACGAAGTTGGCCAGCCCCACCCCCCAAGGCTATAGCCCACCCGTTTTTGTGGCCTTTTTCCGCTGGACGAACTTGGCGCCCCGGCCTTCGGGCGGGTATTTCTGGGCGCGGCTGTGCCCGCGGCCTATTTTTGGCCCACGGAGGTTCCTCGCAAAGTCTCGCGCCATTCCGAGTCCGGCGGACGAAGTTGGCCAGCCCCACCCCCCAAGGCTATAGCCCACCTGTTTTTGTGGCCTTTTTCCGCTGGACGAACATGGCGCCCCGGCCTTCGGGTGGGTATTTTTGGGCGCGGCTGTGCCCGCGGCCTATTTTTGGCACACGAAGGCGCCTCGCAAAGTCTCGCGCCATTCCGAGTCCGGCGGACGAAGTTGGCCAGCCCCACCCCCCAAGGCTATAGCCCACCCGTTTTTGTGGCCTTTTTCCGCTGGACGAACTTGGCGCCCCGGCCTTCGGGCGGGTATTTTTGGGCGCGGCTGTGCCCGCGTCCTATTTTTGGCACACGGAGGCGCCTCGCAAAGTCTCGCGCCATTCCGAGTCCGGCGGACGAAGTTGGCCAGCCCCACCCCCCAAGGCTATAGGCCACCCGTTTTTGTGGCCTTTTTCCGCTGGACGAACTTGGCGCCCCGCCCTTCGGGTGGGTGTTTTTGGGCGCGGCTGTGCCCGCGGCCTATTTTTGGCACACGGAGGTGCCTCGCAAAGTCTCGCGCCACTCCGAGTCCGGCGGACGAAGTTGGCCAGCCCCACCCCACAAGGCTATAGCCCACCCGTTTTTGTGGCCTTTTTCCGCTGGAGGAACTTGGCGCCCCGGCCTTCGGGCGGGTATTTTTGGGCGTGGCTATGTCCGCGGCCTATTTTTGGCAGATGGAGGCACCTCGCAAAGTCTCGCGCCATTCCGAGTCCGGCGGACGAAGTTGGCCAGCCCCACCCCCAAAGGCTATAGCCCACCCGTTTTTGTGGCCTTTTTCCGCTGGACGAACTTGGCGCCCCGGCCTTCGGGCGGGTATTTTTGGGCGCGGCTGTGCCCGCGGCCTATTTTTGGCACACGGAGGCACCTCGCAAAGTCTCGCGCCATTCCGAGTCCGGCGGACGAAGTTGGCCAGCCCCACCCCCCAAGGCTATAGCCCACCCGTTTTTGTGGCCTTTTTCCGCTGGCCTTTGTTTGCGCCCCGGCCTTCGGGCGGGTATTTTTGGGCGCGGCTGTGCCCGCGGCCTATTTTTGGCACACGGAGGTTCCTCGCAAAGTCTCGCGCCATTCCGAGTCCGGCGGACGAAGTTGGCCAGCCCCACCCCCCAAGGCTATAGCCCACCCGTTTTTGTGGCCTTTTTCCGCTGGACGAACTTGGCGCCCGGCCGTCGGGGGGGTATTTTTGGGCGCGGCTGTGCCCGATGCCTATTTTTGGCACACGGAGGCGCCTCGCAAAGTCTCGCGCCATTCCGAGTCCGGCGGACGAAGTTGGCCAGCCCCACCCCCCAAGGCTATAGCCCACCCGTTTTTGTGGCCTTTTTCCGCTGGACGAACTTGGCGCCCCGGCCTTCGGGCGGGTATTTTTGGACGCGGCCCTTCCCGCGTCCTGTTTTTGCCTCACGGAGGTGCCTCGCAAAGTATCGGGCCATTCCGAGTCCGGCGGACGAAGTTGGCCAGCCCCACCCCCCAAGGCTATAGCCCACCCGTTTTTATGGCCTTTTTCCGCTGGACGAACTTGGCGCCCCGGCCTTCGGGTGGGTGTTTTTGGGCGCGGCTGTGCCCGCGGCCTATTTTTGGCACACGGAGGTGCCTCGCAAAGTCTCGCGCCACTCCGAGTCCGGCGGACGAAGTTGGCCAGCCCCACCCCACAAGGCTATAGCCCACCCGTTTTTGTGGCGTTTTTCCGCTGGATGAACTTGGCGCCCCGGCCTTCGGGCGGGTATTTTTGGGCGTGGCTATGTCCGCGGCCTATTTTTGGCAGACGGAGGTGCCTCACAAAGTCCCGCGCCATTCCGAGTCCGGCGGACGAAGTTGGCCAGCCCTACCCCCAAAGGCTATAGCCCACCCGTTTTTGTGGCCTTTTTCCGCTGGACGAACTTCGCGCCCCGGCCTTCGGGCGGGTATTTTTGGGTGCGGCTGTGCCCGCGGCCTATTTTTGGCAGACGGAGGCACCTCGCAAAGTCTCGCGCCATTCCGAGTCCGGCGGACGAAGTTGGCCAGCCCCACCCCCCAAGGCTATAGCCCACCCGTTTTTGTGGCCTTTTTCCGCTGGACGAACTTGGCGCCCCGGCCTTTGGGCGGGTATTTTTGGGCGCGGCTGTGCTCGCGGCCTATTTTTGGCACACGGAGGCGCCTCGCAAAGTCTCGCGCCATTCCGAGTCCGGCGGACGAAGTTGGCCAGCCCCACCCCCCAAGGCTATAGGCCACCCGTTTTTGTGGCCTTTTTCCGCTGGACGAACTTGGCGCCCCGCCCTTCGGGTGGGTGTTTTTGGGCGCGGCTGTGCCCGCGGCCTATTTTTGGCACACGGAGGTGCCTCGCAAAGTCTCGCGCCACTCCGAGTCCGGCGGACGAAGTTGGCCAGCCCCACCCCACAAGGCTATAGCCCACCCGTTTTTGTGGCGTTTTTCCGCTGGATGAACTTGGCGCCCCGGCCTTCGGGCGGGTATTTTTGGGCGTGGCTATGTCCGCGGCCTATTTTTGGCAGACGGAGGTGCCTCACAAAGTCCCGCGCCATTCCGAGTCCGGCGGACGAATTTGGCCAGACCTACCCCCAAAGGCTATAGCCCACCCGTTTTGTGGCCTTTTTCCGCTGGACGACTCGCGCCCGGCCTTCGGGCGGGTATTTTTGGGTGCGGCTGTGCCCGCGGCCTATTTTTGGCAGAAGGAGGCGCCTCGCAAAGTCTCGCACCATTCCGAGTCCGGCGGACGAAGTTGGCCAGCCCCACCCCACAAGGCTATAGCCCACCCGTTTTTGTGGCCTTTTTCCGCTGGACGAACTTGGCGCCCCGGCCTCTGGGCGTGTATTTTTGGGCGCGGCTGTGCTCGCGGCCTATTTTTGGCCCACGGAGGCGCCTCGCAAAGTCTCGCACCATTCCGAGGCGGACGAAGTTGGCCAGCCCCACCCCCCAAGGCTATAGCCCACCCGTTTTTGTGGCCTTTTTACGCTGGACGAACTTGGCGCCCCGGCCTTCGGGCGGGTATTTTCGGGCGCGGCTGTGCCCGCGGCCTATTTTTGGCACTTGGCGCCCCGGCCTTCGGAAGGTATTTTTGGGCGCGGCTGTGCCCGCGGCCTATTTTTGGCACACGGAGGCGCCTCGCAAAGTCTCACGCCATTCCGAGTCCGGCGGACGAAGTTGGCCAGCCCCACCCCCCAAGGCTATAGCCCACCCATTTTTGTGGCCTTTTACCGCTGGACGAACTTGGCGCCCCGGCCTTCGGGCGGGTATTTTTGGGCGCGGCTGTGCCCGCGGCCTATTTTTGGCACACGGAGGCGCCTCGCAAAGTCTCGCGCCATTCCGAGGCCGGCGAACGAAGTTGCCCAGCCCCACCCCCCAAGGCTATAGCCCACCCATTTTTGTGGCCTTTTACCGCTGGACGAACTTGGCGCCCCGGCCTTCGGGCGGGTATTTTTGGGCGCGGCTGTGCCCGCGGCATATTTTTGGCACACGGACGGGCCACGCAAAGTCTCGCGCCATTCCGAGTCCGGCGGACGAAGTTGGCCAGCCCCACCCCCCAAGGCTATAGCCCACCCCGTTTTTTGGCCGTTTAACGCGGGGAGAACGTGGCGCCCCCGGCGTTGGGCGGGGATTTTTGTGCGCGGCTGTGGACGCGGCCTATTTTTGGCACACGGAGGCGCCTCGCAAAGTCTCGCGCCATTCCGAGTCCGGCGGACGAAGTTGGCCAGCCCCACCCCCCAAGGCTATAGCCCACCTGTTTTTGTGGCCTTTTACCGCTGGACGAACTTGGCGCCCCGGCCTTTGGGCGGGTATTTTTGGGCGCGGCTGTGCCCGCGGCATATTTTTGGCACACGGAGGGGCCTCGAAAAGTCTCGCGCCATTCCGAGTCCGGCGGACGAAGTTGGCCAGCCCCACCCCCCAAGGCTATAGCCCACCCGTTTTTGTGGCCTTTTACCGCTGGACGAACTTGGCGCCCCGGCCTTCGGGCGGGTATTTTTGGGCGCGGCTGTGCCCGCGGCCTATTTTTGGCACACGGAGGCGCCTCGCAAAGTCTCGCGCCATTCCGAGTCCCGCGGACGAAGTTGGCCAGCCCCACCCCCCAAGGCTATAGCCCACCCGTTTTTGTGGCCTTTTTACGCTGGACGAACTTGGCGCCCCGGCCTTCGGGCGGGTATTTTCGGGCGCGGCTGTGCCCGCGGCCTATTTTTGGCACTTGGCGCCCCGGCCTTCGGAAGGTATTTTTGGGCGCGGCTGTGCCCGCGGCCTATTTTTGGCACACGGAGGCGCCTCGCAAAGTCTCACGCCATTCCGAGTCCGGCGGACGAAGTTGGCCAGCCCCACCCCCCAAGGCTATAGCCCACCCATTTTTGTGGCCTTTTACCGCTGGACGAACTTAGCGCCCCGGCCTTCGGGCGGTTATTTTTGGGCGCGGCTGTGCCCGCGGCCTATTTTTGGCACACGGAGGCGCCTCGCAAAGTCTCGCGCCATTCCGAGGCCGGCGAACGAAGTTGCCCAGCCCCACCCCCCAAGGCTATAGCCCACCCATTTTTGTGGCCTTTTACCGCTGGACGAACTTGGCGCCCCGGCCTTCGGGCGGGTATTTTTGGGCGCGGCTGTGCCCGCGGCCTATTTTTGGCACACGGACGGGCCACGCAAAGTCTCGCGCCATTCCGAGTCCGGCGGACGAAGTTGGCCAGCCCCACCCCCCAAGGCTATAGCCCACCCGTTTTTGTGGCCTTTTACCGCTGGACGAACTTGGCGCCCCGGCCTTCGGGCGGGTATTTTTGGGCGCGGCTGTGCCCGCGGCATATTTTTGGCACACGGAGGTGCCTCACAAAGTCTCGCGCCATTCCGAGTCCGGCGGACGAAGTTGGCCAGCCCCACCCCCCAAGGCTATAGCCCACCCGTTTTTGTGGCCTTTTACCGCTGGACGAACTTGGAGCCCCGGCCTTCGGTTGGGTATTTTTGGGCGCGGCTGTGCCCGCGGCCTATTTTTGGCACACGGAGGCATCTCGCAAAGTCTCGTGCCATTCCGAGTCCGGCGGACGAAGTTGGCCAGCCCCACCCCCCAAGGCTATAGCCCACCCGTTTTTGTGGCCTTTTTCCGCTGGACGAACTTGGCGCCCCGGCCTTCGGGCGGGTATTTTTGGGTGCGGCTGTTCCCGCGGCCTATTTTTGGCACACGGAGGTGCCTCGCAAAGTCTCGCGCCATTCCGAGTCCGGCGGACGAAGTTGGCCAGCCCCACCCCCCAAGGCAATAGCCCACCCATTTTTGTGGCCATTTTCCGCACGACGAACTAGGTGCCCCAGCCTTCGGGCAGGTATTTTTGGGCGCGGCTGTGCCCCCGGCCTATTTTTTGTACACGGAGGCGCCTCGCAAAGTCTCGTGCCATTCCGAGTCCGGCGGACGAAGTTGGCCAGCCCCACCCCCCAAGGCTATAGCCCACCCGTTTTTGTGGCCTTTTTCCGCTGGACGAACTTGGCGCCCCGGCCTTCGGGCGGGTATTTTTGGGCGCGGCTGTGCCCGCGGCCTATTTTTTGCACACGGAGGCGCCTCGCAAAGTCTCGTGCCATTCCGAGTCCGGCGGACGAAGTTGGCCAGCCCCACCCCCCAATGCTATAGCCCACCCGTTTTTGTGGCCTTTTTCCGCTGGACGAACTTGGCGCCCCGGCCTTCGGGCGGGTATTTTTGGGCGCGGCTGTGCCCGTGGCCTATTTTTTGCACACGGAGGCGCCTCGCAAAGTCTCGTGCCATTCCGAGTCCAGCGGACGAAGTTGGCCAGCCCCACCCACCAATGCTATAGCCCACCCGTTTTTGTGGCCTTTTACCGCTGGACGAACTTGGCTCCCCGGCCTTCGGGCGGGTATTTTTGGGCGCGGCTGTGTCTGCGGCCTATTTTTGGCACACGGAGGCGCCTCGCAAAGTCTCGCGCCATTCCGAGTCCGGCGGACGAAGTTGGCCAGCCCCACCTCCCAAGGCTATAGCCCACCCGTTTTTGTGGCCTTTTTTTGCCGGACGAACTTGGCGACCCGGCCTTCGGGCGGGTATTTTTGGGCGCGGCTGTGCCCGCGGCCTATTTTTGGCACACGGAGGTGCCTCGCAAAGTCTCGCGCCATTCCGAGTCCGGCGGACGAAGTTGGCCAGCCCCACCCCCCAAGGCTATAGCCCACCCGTTTTTGTGGCCTTTTTCCGCTGGACGAACTTGGCGCCCCGGCCTTCGGGTGGGTATTTTTGGGCGCGGCTGTGCCCGCGGCCTATTTTTGGAACACGGAGGCGCCTCGTAAAGTCTCGTGCCATTCCGAGGCCGGTGGACGAAGTTGGCCAGCCCCACCCCCCGAGGCTATAGCCCACCCGTTTTTGTGGCCTTTTTCCGCTGGACGAACTTGGCGCCCCGGCCTTCGGGCGGGTATTTTTGGGTGCGGCTGTGCCCGCGGCCTATTTCTGGCACACGGAGGCACCTCGCAAAGTCTCGCACCATTCCGAGTCCGGCGGACGAAGTTGGCCAGCCCCACCCCCCAAGGCTATAGCCCACCCGTTTTTGCGGCCTTTTTCCGCTGGACATACTCGGCTCCCCGGCATTCGGGCGGGTATTTTTGGGCGCGGCTGTGCCTGCAGCCTATTTTTCGTACACGGAGGCGCCTCGCAAAGTCTCGCGCCATTCCGAGTCCGGCCGACGAAGTTGGCCAGCCCCACCCCCCAAGGCTATAGCCCACCCGTTTTTGTGGCCTTTTACCGCTGGACGAACTTGGCACCCCGGCCTTCGGGCGGGTATTTTTGGGCGCGGCTGTGCCCGCGGCCTATTTTTGTCACACGGAGGCGCCTCGCAAAGTCTCGCGCCATTCCGAGGCCGGCGAACGAAGTTGCCCAGCCCCACCCCCCAAGGCTATAGCCCACCCATTTTTGTGGCCTTTTACCGCTGGACGAACTTGGCGCCCCGGCCTTCGGGCGGGTATTTTTGGGCGCGGCTGTGCCCGCGGCCTATTTTTGGCACACGGAGGCGCCTCGCAAAGTCTCGCGCCATTCCGAGTCCGGCGGACGAAGTTGGGCAGCCTCACCCCCCAAGGCTATAGCCCACCCGTTTTTGTGGCCTTTTTACGCTGGACGAACTTGGCGCCCCGGCCTTCGGCCGGGTATTTTCGGGCGCGGCTGTGCCCGCGGCCTATTTTTGGCACCTGGCGCCCCGGCCTTCGGGTGGGTATTTTTGGGCGCGTCTGTGCCCGCGGCCTATTTTTGGCACACGGAGGCGCCTCGCAAAGGCTCGCGCCATTCCGAGTCCGGCGGACGAAGTTGGCCAGCCCCACCCCCCAAGGCTATAACCCACCCGTTTTTGTGGCCTTTTACCGCTGGACGAACTTGGCGCCCCGGCCTTCGGGCGGGTATTTTTGGGCGCGGCTGTGCCCGCGGCCTATTTTTGGCGCACGGAGGCGCCTCGCAAAGTCTCGCGCCATTCCAAGTCCGGCGGACGAGGTTGGCCAGCCCCACCCCCCAAGGCTATAGTCCACCCATTTTTGCGGCCTTTTACCGCTGGACGAACGTGGCGCCCCGGTCTTCGGGCGGTTATTTTTGGGCGCGGCAGTGCCCGCGGCCTATTTTTGGCACACGGAGGTGCCTCGCAAAGTCTCGCGCCATTCCGAGTCCGGCGGACGAAGTTGGCCAGCCCCACCCCCCAAGGCTATAGCCCACCCGTTTTTGTGGCCTTTTTCCGCTGGACGAACTTGGCGCCCCGGCCTTCGGGCGGGTATTTTTGGGCGCGGTTGTGCCTGCGGCCTATTTTTGGCACACGGAGGCGCCTCGCAAAGTCTCGCGCCATTCCGAGTCCGGCGGACGAAGTCGGCCAGCCCCACCCCCCAAGGCTATAGCCCACCCGTTTTTCTGCCCTTTTTCCGCTGGACGAACTTGGCGCCCCGGCCTTCGGGCGGGTATTTTTGGGCGCGGCTGTGTCCGCTGCCTATTTTTGGCACACTGAGGCGCCTCGCAAAGTCTCGCGCCATTCCGAGTCCGGCGGACGAAGTTGGCCAGCCCCACCCCCCAAGGCTATAGCCCACCCGTTTTTGTGGCCTTTTTCCGCTGGACGAACTTGGCGCCCCGGCCTTCGGGCTGGTATTTTTTGGCGCGGCTTTGCCCGCGGCCTATATTTCACACACGGAGGCGCCTCGCAAAGTCTCGCGCCATTCCGAGTCCAGCGGACGAAGTTGGCCAGCCCCACCCCCCAAGGCTATAGCCCACCCGTTTTTGTGGCCTTTTTCCGCTGGACGAACTTGGCGCCCCGGCCTTCGGGCGGGTATTTTTGGGCGCGGCTGTGTCCGCTGCCTATTTTTGGCACACGGAGGCGCCTCGCAAAGTCTCGCGCCATTCCGAGTCCGGCGGACGAAGTTGGCCAGCCCCACCCCCCAAGGCTATAGCCCACCCGTTTTTGTGGCCTTTTTCCGCTGGACGAACTTGGCGGCCCGGCCTTCGGGCGGGTATTTTTGGGCGCGGCTGTACCCGCGGCCTATTTTTGGCACACGGAGGCGACTCCCAAAGTCTCGCGCCATTCCGAGTCCGGCGGACGAAGTTGGCCAGCCCCACCCCCCAAGGCTATAGCCCACCCGTTTTTGTGGCCTTCTCCGCTGGACGAACTTGGCGCCCCGGCCTTCGGGCGGGTATTTTTCGGCGCCGCTGTTCCCGCGGCCTATTTTTGGCACACGGAGGCGCCTCGCAAAGTCTCGCGCAATTCCGAGTCCGGCGGACGAAGTTGGCCAGCCCCACCCCCCAAGGCTATAGCCCACCCGTTTTTGTGGCCTTTTTCCGCTGGACAAACTTGGCGCCCCGGCCTTCGGGCGGGTATTTTTGGGCGCGGCTGTGCCCACGGCCTATTTTTGGCACACGGAGGCGCCTCGCAAAGTCTCTCGCCATTCCGAGTCCGGCGGAAGAAGTTGGCCAGCCCCACCCCCCAAGGCTATATAGCCCACCTGTTTTTGCGGCCTTTTTCCGCTGGACGAACTTGGCGCCCCGGCCTTCGGGCGGGTATTTTTGGGCGCGGCTGTACCCGCGGCCTATTTTTGGCACACGGAGGCGCCTCGCAAAGTCTCGCGCCATTCCGAGTCCGGCGAACGAAGTTGGCCAGCCCCACCCCCCAAGGCTATAGCCCACCCGTTTTTGTGGCCTTCTCCGCTGGACGAACTTGGCGCCCCGGCCTTCGGGCGGGTATTTTTGGGCGCGGCTCTGCCCACGGCCTATTTTTGGCACACGGAGGGGCCTCGCAAAGTCTCGCGCCATTCCGTGTCCGGCGGACGAAGTTGGCCAGCCCCTCCCCCCAAGGCTATAGCCCACCCGTTTTTGTGGCCTTTTTCCGCTGGACGAACATGGCGCCCCCGCCTTCGGGCGGGTATTTTTGGGCGCGGCTGTGGCCGCGGCCTATTTTTGGCACATGTAGGCGCCTTGCAAAGTCTCGCGCCATTCCGAGTCCGACGGACGAAGTTGGCCAGCCCCTCCCCCCAAGGCTATAGCCCACCCGTTTTTGTGGCCTTTTTCCGCTGCCCGAACTTGGCGCCCCGGCCTTCGGGCGGGTATTTTTGGGCGCGGCTGTGCCCGCGGCCTATTTTTGGCACACGGAGGTGCCTCGCAAAGTCTCGCGCCATTCCGAGTCCGGCGGACGAAGTTGGCCAGCCTCACCCCCCAAGGCTATAGCCCACCCGTTTTTGTGGCCTTTTCCGCTGCACTGAACTTGGCGCCCGGCCTTCGGGCGGGTATTTTTGGGCGCGGCTGTGCCCGCGGCCCTATTTTTGGCACACGGAGTGCCCTCGCAAGTCTCGCGCCATTCCGAGTCCGGCGGACGAAGTTGGCCAGCCTCACCCCCCAAGGCTATAGCCCACCCGTTTTTGTGGCCTTTTTCCGCTGGACGAACTTGGCGCCCCGGCCTTCGGGGGGGTATTTTTAGGCGCGGCTGTGACCGCGGCCTATTTTTGGCACACGGAGGCGTCACATAAAGTCTCGCGCCATTCCGAGTCCGGCGGACGAAGTTTGCCAGCCCCACCCCCCAAGGCTATAGCCCACCCGTTTTTGTGGCCTTTTTTTGCTGGACGAACTTGGCGACCCGGCCTTCGGGGGGGTATTTTTGGGCGCGGCTGTGCCCGCGGCCTATTTTTGGCACACGGAGGTGCCTCGCAAAGTCTCGCGCCATTCCGAGTCCGGCGGACGAAGTTGGCCATCCCCACCCCCCAAGGCTATAGCCCACCCTTTTTTGTGGCCTTTTTCCGTTGGACGAACTTGGCGCCCCGGCCTTCGGGCGGGTATTTTTGGGCGCGGCTGTGGCCGCAGCCTATTTTTGGCACACGGAGGTGCCTCGAAAAGTCTCACGCCATTCCGAGTCCGGCGGACGAAGTTGGCCAGCCCCACCCCCCAAGGCTATAGCCCACCCGTTTTTGTGGCCTTTTTCCGCTGGACGAACTGGGCGCCCCGGCCTTTGGGCTGGTATTTTTGGGCGCGGCTGTGCCCACGGCCTATTTTTGTTACACGGAGGCGCCACGCAAAGTCTCGCGCCATTCCGAGTCCGGCGGACGAAGTTGGCCAGCCCCACCCCCCAAGGCTATAGCCCACCCGTTTTTGTGGCCTTTTTCCGCTGGACGAACTTGGCGCCCCGGCCTTCGGGCGAGTATTTTTGGGCGCGGCTGTGCCCGCGGCCTATTTTTGGCACACGGAGGCGCCTCGGAAAGTCTCGCGCCATTCCGAGTCCGGCGGACGACGTTGGCCAGCCCCACCCCCCAAGGCTATAGCCCACCCGTTTTTGTGGCCTTTTTCCGCTGGACGAACTTGGCGCCCCGGCCTTCGGGCGGGTATTTTTGGGCGCGGCTGTGCCCGCTGCCTATTTTTGGCACACGGAGGCGCCTCGCAAAGTCTCGCGCCATTCCGAGTCCGGCGGACGAAGTTGGCCAGCCCCACCCCCCAAGGCTATAGCCCACCCGTTTTTGTGGCCTTTTTCCGCTGGACGAACTTGGCGCCCCGGCCTTCGGGCGGGTATTTTTGGGCGCAGCCGTGCCCGCGGCCTATTTTTGGCACACGGAGGCGCCTCACAAAGTCTCGCGCCATTCCGAGTCCGGCAGACGAAGTTGGCCAGCCCCACCCCCCAAGGCTATAGCCCACCCGTTTTTGTGGCCTTCTCCGCTGGACGAACTTGGCGCCCCGGCCTTCGGGCGGGTACTTTTGAGCGCGGCTGTGTGCGCGGCCTATTTTTGGCACACGGAGGCGCCTCGCAAAGTCTCGCCCCATTCCGAGTCCGGCGGACGAAGTTGGCCAGCCCCACCCCCCAAGGCTATAGCCCACCCGTTTTTGTGGCCTTTTTTTGCCGGACGAACTTGGCGACCCGGCCTTCGGGCGGGTATTTTTGGGCGCGGCTGTGCCCGCGGCCTATTTTTGGCACACGGAGGTGCCTCGCAAAGTCTCGCGCCATTCCGAGTCCGGCGGACGAAGTTGGCCAGCCCCACCCCCCACGGCTATAGCCCACCCTTTTTTGTGGCCTTTTTCCGTTGGACGAACTTGGCGCCCCGGCCTTCGGGCGGGTATTTTTGGGCGCGGCTGTGCCCGCAGCCTATTTTTGGTACACGGAGGTGCCTCGCAAAGTATCACGCCATTCCGAGTCCGGCGGACGAAGTTGGCCAGCCCCACCCCCCAAGGCTATAGCCCACCCGTTTTTGTGGCCTTTTTCCGCTGGACGAACTGGGCACCCCGGCCTTCGGGCGGGTATTTTTGGGCGCGGCTGTGCCCGCGGCCGATTTTTGCCACACGGAGGTGCCTCGCAAAGTCTCGCGCCATTCCAAGTCCGGCGGACGAAGTTGGCCAGCCCCACCCCCCACGGCTATAGCCCACCCTTTTTTGTGGACTTTTTCCGCTGGACAAACTTGGCGTCCCGGCCTTCGGGCGGGTATTTTTGGGCACGGCTGTACCCGCGGCCTATTTTTGGCACATGGAGGCGCCTCGTAAAGTCTCGCGCCATTCCGAGTCCGGCGGACGAAGTTGGCCAGCCCCACCCCCCAAGGCTATAGCCCACCCGTTTTTGTGGCCTTTTTCCGCTGGACGAACTGGGCACCCCGGCCTTTGGGCTGGTATTTTTGGGCGCGGCTGTGCCCACGGCCTATTTTTGTTACACGAAGGCGCCTCGCAAAGTCTCGCGCCATTCCGAGTCCGGCGGACGAAGTTGGCCAGCCCCCCCCCCCACGGCAAAACCCCACCCGTTTTGGGGGCCTTTTGCCCGTGGACGAAGTTGGCGCCCCGGCCTTCGGGCGGGTATTTTGGGCGCGGCTGTGCCCGCGGCCTATTTTTGGCACACGGAGGTGCCTCGCAAAGTCTCGCGCCATTCCGAGTCCGGCGGACGAAGTTGGCCAGCCCCACCCCCCAAGGCTATAGCCCACCCGTTTTTGTGGCCTTTTTCCGCTGGACGAACTTGGCGCCCCGGCCTTCGGGCGGGTATTTTTGGGCGCGGCTGTGCCCGCGGCCTATTTTTGGCACACGGAGGCGCCTCGCAAAGTCTCGCGCCATTCCGAGTCTGGCGGACGAAGTTGGCCAGCCCCACCCCCCAAGGCTATAGCCCACCCGTTTTTGTGGCCTTTTTCCGCTGGACGAACTTGGCGCCCCGGCCTTCGGGCGGGTATTTTTGGGTGCGGCTGTGCCCACAGCCTATTTTGTTTTACACGGAGGCGCCTCGCAAAGTCTCGCGCCATTCCGGGTCCGGCGGACGAAGTTGGCCAGCCCCACCCCCCAAGGCTATAGCCCACCCGTTTTTGTGGACTTTTTCCGCTGGACGAACTTGGCGCCCCGGCCTTCGGGCGGGTATTTTTGGGCACGGCTGTGCCCGCGGCCTATTTTTGGCACACGGAGGCGCCTCGCAAAGTCTCGCGCCATTCCGAGTCCGGCGGACGAAGTTGGCCAGCCCCACCTCCCAAGGCTATAGCCCACCCGTTTTTGTGGCCTTTTTCCGCTGGACGAACTTGGCGCCCCGGCCTTCGGGCGGGTATTTTTGGGCGCGGCTGTGCCCGTGACCTATTTTTGGCACACGGAGGTGCCACGCAAAGTCTCGCGCCATTCCAAGTCCGGCGGACGAAGTTGGCCAGCCCCACCCCCCAATGCTATAGCCCACCCGTTTTTCTGGCCTTTTTCCGCTGGACGAACTTGGCGCCCCGGCCTTCGGGCGGGTATTTTTGGGCGCGGCTGTGGCCGCGTCATATTTTTGCCCCACGGAGGCGCCTCGCAAAGTCTCGCGCCATTCCGAGTCCGGCGGACGAAGTTGGCCATCCCCACCCCCCAAGGCTATAGCCCACCCGTTTTTGTTGGGTTTTTCCGCTGTACGAACTTGGCGCCCCGGCATTTGGGCGGGTATTTTTTGGCGTGGCTGCGCCCGCGGCCTATTTTTGGCACACGGAGGTGCCTCGCAAAGTCTCGCGCCATTCCGAGTCCGGCAGACGAAGTTGGCCAGCCCCACCCCCCAAGGCTATAGCCCACCCGTTTTTGTGGCATTTTTCCGCTGGACGAAATTGGCGCACCGGCATACGGGGTGGTATGTTGGTGAGCGGCAGTGCCCGACGCCTATTTGTGGTACACGGAGGTGCCTCGCAAAGTCTCACGCCATTCCGAGTCCGGCGGACGAAGTTGGCCAGCCCCACCCCCCAAGGCTATAGCCCACCCGTTTTGTGGCCTTTTTCCGCTGGACGAACTTGGCGCCCCGGCCTTTGGGCTGGTATTTTTGGGCGCGGCTGTGCCCATGGCCTATTTTGCACACGGAGCGCCTCGCAAAGTCTCGCGCCATTCCGAGGTCCGGCGTACGAAGTTGGCCAGCCCCACCCCCAAGGCTATAGCCCACCCGTTTTTGTGGCCTTTTCCGCTGGGCGAACTTGGCGCCCGGCCTTCGGGCGGGTATTTTGGCGCGGCTGTGCCCGCGGCCTATTTTTTTGTCACACGGAGGCGCCTCGCAAAGTCTCGCGCCATTCCGAGTCCGGCGGACGAAGTTGGCCAGCCCCACCCCCAAGGCTATAGCCCACCCGTTTTTGTGGCCTTTTCCGCTGGACGAACTTGGCGCCCGGCCTTCGGGCGGGTATTTTGGGCGCGGCTGTGCCCATGACCTATTTTTGGCACACGGAGGCGCCTCGCAAAGTCTCGCGCCATTCCGAGTCCCGGCGGACGAAGTTGGCCAGCCCCACCCCAAGGCTATAGCCCACCCGTTTTGTGGCCTTTTTCCGCTGGACGAACTTGGCGCCCGGCCTTCGGGCGGGTATTTTTGGGCGCGGCTGTGCCCGCGGCCTATTTTTGGCACACGGAGGCGCCTCGCAAAGTCTCGCGCCATTCCCGAGTCCGAGGCGGAAGAAGTTGGCCAGCCCCACCCCCAAGGCTATAGCCCACCCGTTTTTGTGGCCTTTTTCCGCTGGACGAACTTGGCGCCCGGCCTTCGGGGGGGTATTTTTGGGTGCGGCTGTGCCCGCAGCCTATTTTTTTCACACGGAGGAGCATCGCAAAGACTCGCGCCATTCAGAGACCGGAGGACTAAGTTGGAAAGCCCCAAACCCCAAGGCTATAGCACACGCGGTTTTGTGGCCTTTTTCCGGTGGGCCGAACTTGGCGCCCGGCCTTCGGGCGGGTATTTTTGGGCGCGGCTGTGCCATGTGGCCTATTTTGGCACACGGAGGCGCCTCGCAAAGTCTCGCGCCATTCCGAGTCCGGCGTACGAAGTTGGCCAGCCCCACGCCCCAAGGCTATAGCACACCAGTTTTTGCTGCCTTTTTCCGCTGGACGATCTTGGGGCCCCGGCCTTCGGGCGGGTATTTTTGGGTTCGGCTGTGCCCGCGGCCTATTTTTGGCAGCACACGGGGCGCCTCGCAAAGTCTCGCGCCATTCCGAGTCCGGCGGACGAAGTTGGCCAGCCCCACCCCCAAGGCTATAGCCCACCCGTTTTTGTGGCCTTTTTCCGCTGGACGAACTTGGCGCCCGGCCTTCGGGGCGGGTATTTTTGGGCGCGGCTGTGCCCTGGCCTATTTTTGGCACACGGAGGCGCCTCGCAAAGTCTCGCGCCATTCGAGTCCGCGGGCGGACGAAGTTGGCCAGCCCCACCCCCAAGGCTATAGCCCACCGTTTTTGTGGCCTTTTTCCCGCTGGACGAACTTGGCGCCCGGCCTTCGGGGCGGGTATTTTTGGGCGCGGCTGTGCCCGCGGCCTACCCCAGCACACGGAGGCGCCTCGCAAAGTCTCGCGCCATTCCGAGTCCGGCGGAAGAAGTTGGCCCGCCCCACCCCCCAAGGCTATAGCCCACGCGTTGGTGTGGCCTTTTTACGCTGGGCCGAACTTGGCGCCCGGCCTTCGGGCGGGTATTTTGGGCGCGGCTGTGCCCGTGGCCTATTTTTTGTTTTACACGGAGGCGCCGCAAAGTCTCACGCCATTCCGAGTCCGGCGGACGAAGTTGGCCAGCCCCACCCCCCAAGGCTATAGCCACCCGTTTTTGTGGCCTTTTTCCGCTGGACGAACTTGGCGCCCCGGCATTCGGGCGGGTATTTTTTGGGCTGCGGCTGTGCCACCGGCCTATTCCGCTGCACACGGAGGCGCCTCGCAAAGTCTCGCGCCATTCCGAGTCCCGGCGGACCGAAGTTGGCCAGCCCCACCCCCAAGGCTATAGCCCACCCCGTTTTGTGGCCTTTTTCCGCTGGGCGAACTTGGCGCCCGGCCTTCGGGCGGGTATTTTTGGGCGCGGCTGTGCCCGTGGCCTATTTTGGCACACGGAGGTGCCTCGCAAAGTCTCGCGCCATTCCGAGTCCGGCGGACGAAGTCGGCCAACCCCACCCCCCAAGGCTATAGCCCACCCGTTTTTGTGGCCTTTTTCCGCTGGACGAACATGGCGCCCCGGCATTCGGGCGGGTATTTTTAGGCGGGGCTGTGCCCGCGGCCTATTTTTAGCACACGGAGGCCCCTCGCAAAGTCTCGCGCAATTCCGCGTCCGGCGGACGAAATTGGCATGCCCCACCCCCAAGGCTATAGCCCACCCGTTTTTGTGGCCTTTTTCCGCTGGACGAACTTGGCGCCCCGGCCTTGGGCGGGTATTTTTGGCGCGGCTGTGCCCGCGGCCTATTTTTGGCACGGAGGCGCCTCGCAAAGTCTCGCGCCATTCCGAGTCCGGCGGACAAAGTTGGCCAGCCCCACCCCCAAGGCTATAGCCCACCCGTTTTTGTGGCCTTTTTTCCGAACTTGGGCCCGGCCTTGGCGCCCGGCCTGTGGGCTGGCCTATTTTTGGCACACGGAGGCGCCTGCGCAAAGTCTCGCGCCATTGTGTCCGCGCGGACGAAGTTGGCCAGCCCCCACCCCAGGCTATAGCCCACCCGTTTTTGTGGCCATTTTCCGCTGGACGAACTTGGCGCCCGGCCAAAGTATTTCTCGCGCCATTCCGGCCTATTTTTGGCATACGGAGGCGCCTTGCAAAGTCTCGGCCAGTCCGGCGGACGGAGTTGGCCAGCCCCACCCCCAAGGCTATAGCCCACCCGTTTTTGTGGCCTTTTTCCGCTGGCCGAACTTGGCGCCCGGCCTTCGGGCGGGTATTTTTGGGCGCGGCTGTGCCCGCGGCCTATTTTGGCACACGGAGGCGCCTCGCAAAGTCTCGCGCCATTCGAGTCCGGCGGACGAAGTTGGCCAGCCCCACCCCCAAGGCTATAGCCCACCCGTTTTGTGGCCTTTTCCGCTGGACGAACTTGGCGCCCGGCCTTGGGCGGGTATTTTGGGCGCGGCTGTGCCCTTGGCCTATTTTGGCACACGGAGGCGCCTCGCAAAGTCTCGCGCCATTCCGAGTCCGGCGGACGAAGTTGGCCAGCCCCACCCCCAAGGCTATAGCCCACCCGTTTTGTGGCCTTTTTTGCTGGCTGAACTTGGCGCCCGGCCTTGGGCGGTTATTTTTGGCGCGGCCGGCCTATTTTGGCACACGGAGGGCAAAGTCTCGCGCCATTCCGAGTCCGGCGGACGAAGTTGGCCAGCCCCACCCCCAAGGCTATAGCCCACCCGTTTTTGTGGCCTTTTTCCGCTGGACGAACTTGGCGCCCGGCCTCGGGCGGGTATTTTCTCGCGGCCATTCCGAGGCCTATTTTTGGCACACGGAGGCGCCTCGCAAAGTCTCGCGCCATTCCAGTCCGGCGGACCCCAGCCCCCCCCAAGGCTATAGCCCACCCGTTTTTGTGGCCTTTTTCCGCTGGGCGAACTTGGCGCCCGGCCTTCGGGCGGGTATTTTTGGGCGCGGCTGTGCCCGTGGCCTATTTTTGGCACACGGAGGCGCCTCGCAAAGTCTCGCGCCATTCCGAGTCCGGCTGGATGAAGTTGGCCAGCCCCACCCCCAAGGCTATAGCCCACCGTTTTTGTGGCCTTTTTCCGCTGGGCCAGACTTGGCGCCCGGCCTTCGAGGTTGGGGCGGGTATTTTGGGCGCGGCTGTGCCCCGCGGCCTATGCGGCTGGCACACGCACGGAGGCGCCTTGCAAAGTCTCGCGCCATTCCGAGTCCGGCGGACGAAGTTGGCCAGCCCCACCCCCAAGGCTATAGCCCACCCGTTTTTGTGGCCTTTTTCCGCTGGACGAACTTGGCGCCCGGCCTTGGGCGGGTATTTTAGGCGCGGCTGTGCCATGGCCTATTTTTGGCACACGGAGGCGCCTCGCAAAGTCTCGCGCCATTCCGAGTCCGGCGGACGAAGTTGGCCAGCCCCACCCCCAAGGCTATAGCCCACCCGTTTTTGGCCTTTTTCCGCTGGACGAACTTGGCGCCCGGCCTTCGGGCGGGTATTTTTGGGGCGGCTGTGCCCAAGGCCTATTTTTGGCACACGGGGGCGCCTCGCAAAGTCTCGCGCCATTCCGAGCCCGGCGGACGAAGTTGGCCAGCCCCACCCCCCAAGGCTATATCCCACCCGTTTTTGTGGCCTTTTTCCGCTGGACGAACTTGGCGCCCGGCCTTGGGCGGGTATTTTTGGGCGCGGCTGTGCCCGCTGCCCTTTTTGGCACACGGAGGTGCCTCGCAAAGTCTCGCGCCATTCCGAGTCCGGCGGACGAAGTTGGCCAGCCCCCGCCCCCCCTGCTCTAGCCCACCCGTTTTTGTGGCCTTTTTCCGCTGGCCACACTTGGCGACCCGGGCTTCGGGCGGGGTATTTTTGGAGCGCGGCTGTGCCCGCGGCCTATTTTGGCACACGGAGGCGCCTCGCAAAGTCTCGCGCCATTCCGAGTCCGAGCGGACGAAGTTGGCCAGCCCCACCCCCAAGGCTATAGCCCACCCGTTTTGTGGCCTTTTTCCGCTGGGAACCGAACTTGGCCCGGCCTTCGGGCGGGTATTTTTGGGCGCGGCTGTGCCGCGGCCTATTTTGGCACACGGAGGTGCCTCGCAAAGTCTCGCGCCATTCCGAGTCCCGGCGGACGAAGTTGGCCAGCCCCACCCCCAAGGCTATAGCCCACCCGTTTTTGTGGCCTTTTTCCGCTGGACGAACTTGGCGCCCCGGCCTTCGGGCGGGTATTTTGGGCGCGGCTGTGCCCGCGGCCTATTTTTTGCACACGGAGGCGCCTCGCAAAGTCTCGCGCCATTCCGAGTCCGGCGGACGAAGTTGGCCAGCCCCACCCCCCAAGGCTGTAGCCCACCCGTTTTTGTGGCCTTTTTTTGCTGGACGAACTTGGCGCCCCGGCCTTCGGGCAGGTATTTTTGGGCCCGGCTGTTTTGCCTTTTGCCTATTTTTTGCCACACGGAGGGCCGCGGCTGTGCCTCGCAAAGTCTCGCGCCATTCCGAGTCCCGGTCCGGGCCAGTTGGCCAGCCCCACCCCCAGGCTATAGCCCACCCGTTTTTGTGGCCTTTTTCCGCTGGGCGAACTTGGCGCCCCGGCCTTCGGGCGGGTATTTTGGGCGCGGCTGTGCCGCGGCCTATTTTGGCACACGGAGGTGCCTCGCAAAGTCTCGCGCCATTCCGAGTCCGGCGGAAGAAGTTGGCGAGCCCCACCCCCAAAGGCTATAGCCCAGCCGTTTTGTGGGCTTTTTCCGCTGGACGAACTTGGCGCCCGGGCGTTGGGGGGGTTTTTTTGGGCGCGGCTGTGCCCGCGGCCTTTTTTTTAGAACACTTAGGCGCCTCGCAAAGTCTCGCGCCATTACGGGTCCGGCTGACGAAGTTGGCCAGCCCCACCCCCAAGGCTATAGCCCACCCGTTTTGTGGCCTTTTTCCGCTGGACGAACTTGGCGCCCGGCCTTCGGGCGGGTATTTTGGGCGCGGCTGTGCCCGCGGCCTATTTTTGGCACACGGAGGCGCCTCGCAAAGTCTCGCGCCATTCCGAGTCCGGCGGACGAGTTGGCCAGCCCCACCCCCAAGGCTATAGCCCACCCGTTTTTGTGGCCTTTTTTTCCGCTGGACGAACTTGGCGCCCGGCCTTCGGGGCGGGTATTTTTAGGCGCGGCTGTGCCCGCGGCCTATTTTTGGCACACGGAGGCGCCTCGCAAAGTCTCGCGCCATTCCGAGTCCGGCGGACAGTTGGCCAGCCCCACCCCCAAGGCTATAGCCCACCCGTTTTGTGGCCTTTTTCCGCTGGACGAACTTGGCGCCCGGCCTTCGGGCGGGTATTTTTGGGCGCGGCTGTGCCCATGGCCTATTTTTGGCACACGGAGGCGCCTCGCAAAGTCTCGCGCCATTCCCAGTCGGCGGAAGAAGTTGGCCAGCCCCACCCCCAAGGCTATAGCCCACCCGTTTTTGTGGCCTTTTTCCGCTGGGCCGAACTTGGCGCCCGGCCTTCGGGCGGGTATTTTTGGGTGCGGCTGTGCCCGCAGCCTATTTTTTTTTACACGGAGGCGCCTCGCAAAGTCTCGCGCCATTCCGGGTCCGGCGGACGAGAGTTGGCCAGCCCCACCCCCAAGGCTATAGCCCACCGTTTTTGTGGCCTTTTTCCGCTGGGCCGAACTTGGCGCCCGGCCTTCGGGCGGGTATTTTGGGCGCGGCTGTGCCCGCGGCCTATTTTTGTCACACGGAGGTGCCTCGCAAAGTCTAGCACCATTCCGAGTCCGGCGGACGAAGTTGGCCAGCCCCACCCCCCCGGGTATAGCCCACCCGTTTTGTGGCCTTTTTCCGCTGGGCCGAACTTGGCGCCCGGCCTTCGGGCGGGTATTTTTGGGCGTGGCTGTGCCCGCGGCCTATTTTTGGCACACGGAGGTGCCTCGCAAAGTCTCGCGCCATTCCGAGTCCGGCGGACGAAGTTGGCCAGCCCCTCCCCCCAAGGCTATAGCCCACCCGTTTTTGTGGCCTTCTCCGCTGGACGAACTTGGCGCCTCGGCCTTCGGGCGGGTATTTTTGGACGCGGCTGTGCCCGGCCTATTTTTTGGCACACGGAGGCGCCTCGCAAAGTCTCGCGCCATTCCGAGTCCAGGCGGACGAAGTTTGCCAGCCCCACCCCCAAGGCTATAGCCCACCCGTTTTGTGGCCTTTTTCCGCTGGACGAACTTGGCGCCCGGCCTTCGGGCGGGTATTTTTGGCGCGGCTGTGCCGCGGCCTATTTTTGGCACACGGAGGCGCCTCGCAAAGTCTCGCGCCATTCCGAGTCCGGGCGGACGAAGTTGGCCAGCCCCACCCCCAAGGCTATAGCCCACCCGTTTTTGTGGCCTTTTTTTGCTGGGCCGAACTTGGCGCCCGGCCTTCGGGCGGGTATTTTTGGGCGCGGCTGTGCCCGCGGCCTATTTTTGCAGCACGGAGGTGCCCTCGCAAAGTCTCGCGCCATTCCGAGTCCGGCGGACGAGTTGGCCAGCCCCACCCCCAAGGCTATAGCCCACCGTTTTTGTGGCCTTTTTCCGCTGGACGAACTTGGCGCCCGGCCTTCGGGCGGGTATTTTTGGGCGCGGCTGTGCCCGCGCCTATTTTTTTGGCACACGGAGGCGCCTCGCAATGTCTCGCGCCATTCCGAGTCCGGCGGAAGTTGGCCAGCCCCACCCCCAAGGCTATAGCCCACCCGTTTTTGTGGCCTTTTCCGCTGGACGAACTTGGCGCCCGGCCTTCGGGCGGGTATTTTTGGCGCGGCTGTGCCCGCCTGGCCTATTTTTGGCACACGGAGGTGCCTCGCAAAGTCTCGCGCCATTCGAGTCCGGCGGACGAAGTTGGCCAGCCCCACCCCCAAGGCTATAGCCCACCCTTTTTTGTGGCCTTTTTCCGCTGTACGAACTTGGCGCCCCGGCCTTCGGGCGGGTATTTCTGGGCGCGGCTGTGCCCGCAGCCTACTGTGGGTACACGGAGGTGCCTAGCAAATTCTCGCGGCATTCCTTGTACGGGTGTCGATTTTTGCGATCCCCACCACCAAGGCTATAGCCCACCCGTTTTTGTGGCCTTTTTCCGCTGGACGAACTTGGCGCCCGGCCTTTGGGCGGGTATTTTTGGGCGCGGCTGTGCCCATGCCCTTTTTTGGCACACGGAGGCGCCTCGCAAAGTCTCGCGCCATTCCGAGTCCGGCGGACGAAGTTGGCCAGCCCCACCCCCCAAGGCTATACCCCACCCGTTTTTGTGGCCTTTTTCCGCTGGACGAACTTGGCGCCCCGGCCTTCGGGCAGGTATTTTCGGGCGCGGCTGTGCCCGCGGCCTATTTTTGCCACACGGAGGTGCCTCGTACAGTCTCGCGCCATTCCGAGTCCGGCGGACGAAGTTGGCCAGCCCCACCCCCAAGGCTATAGCCCACCCGTTTTTGTGGCCTTTTTCCGCTGGACGAAAATGTCCGACCGGCCTTCGGGCGGGTATTTTTGGGCGCGGCTGTGCCCGCGGCCTATTTTTGGCACACGGAGGCGCCTCGCAAAGTCTCGCGCCATTCCGAGTCCGGCGGGCGAAGTTGGCCAGCCCCACCCCCCAAGGCTATAGCCCACCCGTTTTTGTGGCCTTTTTCCGCTGGACGAACTTGGCGCCCCGGCCTTCGGGCGGGTATTTTTTGGCGCGGCTGTGCCCGCGGCCTATTTTGGCACACGGAGGTGCCTCGCAAAGTCTCGCGCCATTCCGAGTCCGGCGGACGAAGTTGGCCAGCCCCACCCCCCAAGGCTATAGCCCACCCGTTTTTGTGGCCTTTTTCCGCTGGACGAACTTGGAGCAGCGGGCATCGGGCGTGTATTTCTGGGCGCGGCTGTACCCGCTGCGTTTTTTTGTTACACGGAGGCGCCTCGCAAAGTCTCGCGCCATTCCGAGTCCGGCGGACGAAGTTGGCCAGCCCCACCCCCCAAGGCTATAGCCCACCCGTTTTTGTGGCCTTTTTCCGCTGGACGAACTTGGCGCCCCGGCCTTCGGGCGGGTATTTTTGGGCGCGGCTGTGCCCGCGGCCTATTTTGGCACACGGAGGCGCCCTCGCAAAGTCTCGCGCCACTCCGCGTCCGGCGTACGCATTTGGCCATCCCCCCCCCCCCAGGCTATAGCCCACCCGGTTTTGTGGCCATTTTGCGCTGGACCAACTTGGTGGCCCGGCCTTCGGGCGGGTATTTTTGGGTGCGGCTGTGCCCGCAGCCTATTTTGGGTACACGGAGGTGCCTCGCAAAGTCTCACGCCATTCCGAGTCCGGCGGACGAAGTTGGCCAGCCCCACCCCCCAAGGCTATAGCCCACCCGTTTTTGTGGCCGTTTTCCGCTGGACGAACTTGGCGCCCCGGCCTTTGGGCTGGTATTTTGGGCGCGGCTGTGCCCACGGCCTATTTTTGGCACACGGAGGCGCCTCGCAAAGTCTCGCGCCATTCCGAGTCCGGCGGACGAAGTTGGCCAGCCCCACCCCCCAAGGCTATAGCCCACCCGGTTTTGTGGCCGTTTTCCGCTGGACGAACTTGGCGCCCCGGCCGGCGGGCGGGGATTTTTGGGCGCGGCTGTGCCCGCGGCCGATTTTTGGCACACGGAGGCGCCACGCCAAGTCTCGCGCCCTTCCGAGTCCGGCGGACGGCGTTGGCCAGCCCCGCCCCCATGGCTATTGCCACCCGTTTTTGTGGCCTTTTTCCGCTGGACGAACTTGGCGCCCCGGCCTTCGGGCGGGTATTTTTGGGCGCGGCTGTGCCCGCGGCCTATTTTTGGCACACGGAGGCGCCTCGCAAAGTCTCGCGCCATTCCGAGTCCGGCGGACGAAGTTGGCCAGCCCCACCCCCCAAGGCTATAGCCCACCCGTTTTTGTGGCCTTTTTCCGCTGGACGAACTTGGCGCCCCGGCCTTCGGGCGGGTATTTTTGGGCGCGGCTGTGCCCGCGGCCTATTTTTGGCACACGGAGGCGCCTCGCAAAGTCTCGCGCCATTCCGAGTCTGGCGGAAGAAGTTGGCCAGCCCCACCCCCCAAGGCTATAGCCCACCCGTTTTTGTGGCCTTTTTCCGCTGGACGAACTTGGCGCCCCGGCCTTCGGGCGGGTATTTTTGGGTGCGGCTGTGCCCGCAGCCTATTTTGTTTTACACGGAGGCGCCTCGCAAAGTCTCGCGCCATTCCGGGTCCGGCGGACGAAGTTGGCCAGCCCCACCCCCCAAGGCTATAGCCCACCCGTTTTTGTGGCCTTTTTCCGCTGGACGAACTTGGCGTCCCGGCCTTCGGGCGGGTATTTTTGGGCGCGGCGGTGCCCGCGGCCTATTTTTGGCACACGGAGGCGCCTCGCAAAGTCTCGCGCCATTCCGAGTCCGGCGGACGAAGTTGGCCAGCCCCACCCTCCAAGGCTATAGCCCACCCGTTTTTGTGGCCTTTTTCCGCTGGACGAACTTGGCGCCCCGGCCTTCGGGCGGGTATTTTTGGGCGCGGCTGTGCCCGCGGCCTATTTTTGGCACACGGAGGCGCCTCGCAAAGTCTCGCGCCATTCCGAGTCCGGCGGACGAAGTTGGCCAGCCCCACCTCCCAAGGCTATAGCCCACCCGTTTTTGTGGCCTTTTTTTGCCGGACGAACTTGGCGACCCGGCCTTCGGGCGGGTATTTTTGGGCGCGGCTGTGCCCGCGGCCTATTTTTGCCACACAGAGGTGCCTCGCAAAGTCTCGCGCCATTCCGAGGCCGGCGGACGAAGTTGGCCAGCCCCACCCCCCACGGCTATAGCCCACCCTTTTTTGTGGCCTTTTTCCGTTGGACGAACTTGGCGCCCCGGCCTTCGGGCGGGTATTTTTGGGCGCGGCTGTGCCCGCGTCCTATTTTTTGCACACGGAGGCGCCTCGGAAAGTCTCGCGCCATTCCGAGCCCGGCGGACGAAGTTGGCCAGCCCCACCCCCCAAGGCTATAGCCCACCCGTTTTTGTGGCCTTTTTTTGCCGGACGAACTTGGCGACCCGGCCTTCGGGCGGGTATTTTTGGGCGCGGCTGTGCCCGCGGCCTATTTTTGGCACACGGAGGTGCCTCGCAAAGTCTCGCGCCATTCCGAGTCCGGCGGACGAAGTTGGCCAGCCCCACCCCCCACGGCTATAGCCCACCCTTTTTTGTGGCCTTTTTCCGTTGGACGAACTTGGCGCCCCGGCCTTCGGGCGGGTATTTTTGGGCGCGGCTGTGCCCGCAGCCTATTTTTGGTACACGGAGGTGCCTCGCAAAGTCTCACGCCATTCCGAGTCCGGCGGACGAAGTTGGCCAGCCCCACCCCCCAAGGCTATAGCCCACCCGTTTTTGTGGCCTTTTTCCGCTGGACGAACTGGGCGCCCCGGCCTTTGGGCTGGTATTTTTGGGCGCGGCTGTGCCCACGGCCTATTTTTGTTACACGAAGGCGCCTCGCAAAGTCTCGCGCCATTCCGAGTCCGGCGGACGAAGTTGGCCAGCCCCACCCCCCAAGGCTATAGCCCACCCGTTTTTGTGGCCGTTTTCCGCTGGACGAACTTGGCGCCCCGGCCTTCGGGCGAGTATTATTGGGCGCGGCTGTGCCCGCGGCCTATTTTTGGCACACGGAGGCGCCTCGCAAAGTCTCGCGCCATTCCGAGTCCGGCAGACGAAGTTGGCCAGCCCCACCCCCCAAGGCTATAGCCCACCCGTTTTTGTGGCCTTTTTCCGCTGGACGAACTTGGCGCCCCGGCCTTCGGTCGGGTATTTTTGGGCGCGGCTGTGCCCGCTGCCTATTTTTGGCACACGGAGGCACCTCGCAAAGTCTCGCGCCATTCCGAGTCCGGCGGACGAAGTTGGCCAGCCCCACCCCCAAGGCTATAGCCCACCCGTTTTTGTGGCCTTTTTCCGCTGGACGAACTTGGCGCCCGGCCTTCGGGCGGGTATTTTTGGCGCGGCTGTGCCCTTGGCCTATTTTTTGGCACACGGAGGCGCCTCGCAAAGTCTCGCGCCATTCCGAGTCTGGCGGAAGAAGTTGGCCAGCCCCACCCCCAAGGCTATATAGCCCACCCGTTTTGTGGCCTTTTTCCGCTGGGACGAACTTGGCGCCCCGGCCTTCGGGCCGGTATTTTTGGGTGCGGCTGTGCCCACAGCCTATTTTGTTTTACACGGAGGCGCCTCGCAAAGTCTCGCGCCATTCCGGGTCCGGCGGACGAAGTTGGCCAGCCCCACCCCCCAAGGCTATAGCCCACCCGTTTTTGTGGCCTTTTTCCGCTGGACGAACTTGGCGTCCCGGCCTTCGGGCGGGTATTTTTGGGCGCGGCTGTGCCCGCGGCCTATTTTTGGCACACGGAGGCGCCTCGCAAAGTCTCGCGCCATTCCGAGTCCGGCGGACGAAGTTGGCCAGCCCCACCCTCCAAGGCTATAGCCCACCCGTTTTTGTGGCCTTTTTCCGCTGGACGAACTTGGCGCCCCGGCCTTCGGGCGGGTATTTTTGGCGCGGCTGTGCCCATGGCCTATTTTTTTGGCACACGGAGGTGCCTCGCAAAGTCTCGCGCCATTCCGAGTCCGGCGGACGAAGTTGGCCAGCCCCACCCCCCAAGGCTATAGCCCACCCGTTTTTGTGGCCTTTTTCCGCTGGACGAACTTGGCGCCCCGGCCTTCGGGCGGGTATTTTTGGGTACGGCTGTGCCCGCGGCCTATTTTTGGCACACGGAGGCGCCTCGCAAAGTTTCGCGCCATTCCGAGTCCGGCGGACGAAGTTGGCCAGCCCCACCCCACAAGGCTATAGCCCACCCGTTTTTGTGGCCTTTGTCCAATGGACGAACTTGGCGTCCCGGCCTTCGGGCGGGTATTTTTGGGTGCGGCTGTGCCCGCGGCCTATTTTTGGCACACGGAGGCGCCTCGCAAAGTCTCGCGCCATTCCGAGTCCGGCGGACAAAGTTGGCCAGCCCCACCCCCCAAGGCTATAGCCCACCCGTTTTTGTGGCCTTTTTCCGCTGGACGAACTTGGCGCCCCGGCCTTTGGGCGGGTATTTTTGGGCGCGGCTGTGCCCGGGGCCTTTTTTTGGCACACGGAGGCGCCTCGCAAAGTCTCGCGCCATTCCGAGTCCGGCGGACGAAGTTGGCCAGCCCCACCCCCCAAGGCTATAGCCCACCCGTTTTTGTGGCCTTTTTCCGCTGGACAAACTTGGCGCCCCGGCCTTCGGGCGGGTATTTTTGGGTACGGCTGTGCCCGCGGCCTATTTTTGGCACACGGAGGCGCCTCGCAAAGTTTCGCGCCATTCCGAGTCCGGCGGACGAAGTTGGCCAGCCCCACCCCACAAGGCTATAGCCCACCCGTTTTTGTGGCCTTTGTCCAATGGACGAACTTGGCGCCCCGGCCTTCGGGCGGGTATTTTTGGGCGCGGCCTTGCCCGTGGCCTATTTTTGGCACACGGAGGCGCCTCGCAAAGTCTCGCGCCATTCCGAGTCCGGCGGACGAAGTTGGCCAGCCCCACCCCCCAAGGCTATAGCCCACCCGTTTTTGTGGCCTTTTTCCGCTGGATGAACTTGGCGCCCCGGCCTTCGGGCCGGTATTATTCGGCGCGGCTGTGGCCGTGGCCTATTTTTGGCACACGGAGGCGCCTCGCAAAGTCTCGCGCCATTCCGTGTCCGGCGGACGAAGTTGGCCAGCCCCACCCCCCAAGGCTATAGCCCACCCGTTTTTCTGGCCATTTTCCGCTGGACGAACTTGGCGCCCCGGCCTTCGGGTGGGTATTTTTGGGCGCGGCTGTGTCCGCGGCCTATTTTTGGCATACGGAGGCGCCTTGCAAAGTCTCGCACCATTCCGAGTCCGGCGGACGGAGTTGGCCAGCCCCACCCCCCAAGGCTATAGCCCACCCGTTTTTGTGGCCTTTTTCCGCTGGACGAACTTGGCACCCCGGCCTTCGGGCTGGTATTTTTGGGCGCGGCTGCACCCGCGGCCTATTTTTGGCACACGGAGGCGCCTCACAAAGTCTCGTACCATTCCGAGTCCGGCGGACGAAGTTTGCCAGCCACACCCCCCAAGGGTATAGCCCACCCGTTTTTGTGGCCTTTTACCGCTGGACGAACTTGGCTCCCCGGCCTTCGGGCGGGTATTTTTGGGCGCGGCTGTGTCTGCGGCCTATTTTTGGCACACGGAGGCACCTCGCAAAGTCTCGCGCCATTCCGAGTCCGGCGGACGAAGTTGGCCAGCCCCATCCCCCAAGGCTATGGCCCACCCGTTTTTGTGGCCTTTTACCGGTGGACGAACTTGGCGCCCCGGCCTTCGGGCGGGTATTTTTGGGCGCGGCTGCGCCTACGGCCTATTTTTGGCACATGGAGGCGCCTCGTAAAGTCTCGCGCCATTCCGAGTCCGGCGGACGAAGTTGGCCAGCCCCACCCCCCAAGGCTATAGCCCACCCGTTTTTGTGGCCTTTTTCCGCTGGACGAACTTGGCACCCCGGCCTTCGGGCTGGTATTTTTGGGCGCGGCTGTGCCCGCGGCCTATTTTTTGTACATGGAGGTGCATCGCAAAGTCTCGCGCCATTCCGAGTCCGGCGGACGAAGTTGGCCAGCCCCACCCCCCAAGGCTATAGCCCACCCGTTTTTGTGGCCTTTTTCCGCTGGACGAACTTGGCGCCCCGGCCTTCGGGCGGGTATTTTTGGGCGCGGCTGTGACCGCGGCCTATTTTTTGTACACGGAGGTGCCTCGCAAAGTCTCGCGCCATTCCGAGTCCGGCGGACGAAGTTGGCCAGCCCCACCCCCCAAGGCTATAGCCCACCCGTTTTTGTGGCCTTTTACCGCTGGACGAACTTGGCGCCCCGGCCTTCGGGCGGGTATTTTTGGGCGCGGCTGTGCCCGCAGCCTATTTTTGGCACACGGAGGCACCTCGCAAAGTCTCGCGCCAATCCGAGTCCGGCGGACGAGGTTGGCCAGCCCCACCCCCCAAGGCTATAGCCCACCCGTTTTTGTGGCCTTTTTATGCTGGACGAACTTGGCGCCCCGGCCTTCGGGCGGGTAGTTTTGGGCGCGGTTGTGCCCGCGGCCTATTTTTGGCACACGGAGGTGCCTCGCAAAGTCTCGCGCCATTCCGACCCCGGCGGACGAAGTTGGCCAGCCCCACCCCCCAAGGCTATAGCCCACCCGTTTTTGTGGCCTTTTTCCGCTGGACGAACTTGGCGCCCCGGCCTTCGGGCGGGTATTTTTGGGCGCGGCTTTGCCCGCGGTCTATTTTTGGCACACGGAGGCGCCTCACAAAGTCTCGCGCCATTACGAGTCCAGCGGACGAAGTCGGCCAGCCCCACCCCCCAAGGCTATAGCCCTCCCGTTTTTGTGGTCTTTTTCCACTGGACGAACTTGGCGACACGGCCTTCGGGCGGGTATTTTTGGGCGCGGCTGTGCCCGCAGCCTATTTTTGGTACATGGAGGCGCCTCGCAAAGTCTCGCGCCATTCCGAGTCCGGCGGACGAAGTTGGCCAGCCCCACCCCCCAAGGCTATAGCCCACCCGTTTTTGTGGCCTTTTTCCGCTGGACGAACTTGGCGCCCCGGCCTTCGGGCGGGTATTTTTGGGCGCGGCTGTGCCCGCGGCCTACTTTTGGCATACGGAGGCGCCTTGCAAAGGCTCGTACCATTCCGAGTCCGGCGGACGGAGTTTGCCAGCCCCACCCCCCAAGGCTATAGCCCACCCGTTTTTGTGGCCTTTTTCCGCTGGACGAACTTGGCGCCCCGGGCTTCGGCCGGGTATTTTTGGGCGCGGCTGTGCCTGCGGCCTATTTTTGGCACACGGATGTGCCTCGCAAAGTCTCGCGCCATTCCGAGTCCGGCGGACGATGTTGGCCAGCCCCACCCCCCAAGGGTATGGCCCACCCGTTTTTGTGGCCTTTTACCGGTGGACGAACTTGGCGCCCCGGCCTTCGGGCGGGTATTTTTGGGCGCGGCTGCGCCTACGGCCTATTTTTGGCACATGGAGGCGCCTCACAAAGTCTCGCGCCATTCCGAGTCCGGCGGACGAAGTTGGCCAGCCCCACCCCACAAGGCTATAGCCCACCCGTTTTTGTGGCCTTTTTCCGCTGGACGAACTTGGCACCCCGGCCTTCGGGCTGGTATTTTTGGCCGCGGCTGTGCCCGCGGCCTATTTTTGCAACACGGAGGTGCCTCGCAAAGTCTCGCGCCATTCCGAGTCCGGCGGACGAAGTTGGCCAGCCCCACCCCCCAAGGCTATAGCCCACCCGTTTTTGTGGCCTTTTACCGCTGGACGAACTTGGCGCCCCGGCCTTCGGGCGGGTATTTTTGGGCGCGGCTGTGCCCGCACCCTATTTTTGGCACACGGAGGCGCCTCGCAAAGTCTCGCGCCATTCCGAGTCCGGCGGACGAAGTTGGCCAGCCCCACCCCCCAAGGCTATAGCCCACCCGTTTTTGTGGCCTTTTACCGCTGGACGAACTTGGCGCCCCGGCCTTCGGGCGGGTATTTTTGGGTACGGCTGTGTCCGCGGCCTATTTTTGGCACACGGAGGTGCCTCGCAAAGTCTCGCGCCATTCTTAGTCCGGCGGACGAAGTTGGCCAGCCCCACCCCCCAAGGCTATAGCCCACCCGTTTTTGTGGCCTTTTTCCGTTGGACGAACTTGGCGCCCCGGCCTTCGGGCGGGTATTTTTGGGCGCGGCTGTGCCCGCGCCATATTTTTGGCACACGGAGGTGCCTCGCAAAGTCTCGCGCCATTCCGAGTCCGGCGGACGAAGTTGGCCAGCCCCACCCCCCAAGGCCATAGCCCACCCGTTTTTGTGGCCTTTTACCGCTGGACGAACTTGGCGCCCCGGCCTTCGGGCGGGTATTTATGGGCGCGGCTGTGCCCGCGGCCTATTTTTGGCACACGGAGGGGCCTCGCAAAGTCTCGCGCCATTCCGAGTCCGGCGGACGAAGTTGGCCAGCCCCACCCCCCAAGGCTATAGCCCACCCGTTTTTGTGGCCTTTTTCCGCTGGACGAACTTGGCACCCCGGCCTTCGGGCTGGTATTTTTGGCCGCGGCTGTGCCCGCGGCCTATTTTTGCAACACGGAGGTGCCTCGCAAAGTCTCGCGCAATTCCGAGTCCGGCGGACGAAGTTGGCCAGCCCCACCCCCCAAGGCTATAGCCCACCCGTTTTTGTGGCCTTTTACCGCTGGACGAACTTGGCGCCCCGGCCTTCGGGCGGGTATTTTTGGGCGCGGCTGTGCCCGCAGCCTGGCCCCCAGCACACTGAGGTGCCTCGCAAAGTCGCGCGCCATTCCGAGTCCGGCGGACGAAGTTGGCCAGCCCCAACCCCCAAGGCTATAGCCCACCCGTTTTTGTGGCCTTTTTCCGCTGGACGAACTTGGCACCCCGGCCTTCGGGCTGGTATTTTTGGCCGCGGCTGTGCCCGCGGCCTATTTTTGCAACACGGAGGTGCCTCGCAAAGTCTCGCGCCATTCCGAGTCCGGCGGACGAAGTTGGCCAGCCCCACCCCCCAAGGCTATAGCCCACCCGTTTTTGTGGCCTTTTACCGCTGGACGAACTTGGCGCCACGGCCTTTGGGCGGGAATTTTTGGGCGCGGCTGTGCCCGCAGCCTATTTTTGGCACACGGAGGCACCTCGCAAAGTCTCGTGCCATTCCGAGTCCGGCGGACGAAGTTGGCCAGCCCCACCCCCCAAGGCTATAGCCCACCCGTTTTTGTGGCCTTTTACCGCTGGACGAACTTGGCGCCCCGGCCTTCGGGCGGTATTTTTGGGCGCGGCTGTGCCCGCAGCCTATTTTTGGCACACGGAGGTGCCTCGCAAAGTCGCGCGCCATTCCGAGTCCGGCGGACGAAGTTGGCCAGCCCCAACCCCCAAGGCTATAGCCCACCCGTTTTTGTGGCCTTTTTCCGCTGGACGAACTTGGCACCCCGGCCTTCGGGCTGGTATTTTTGGCCGCGGCTGTGCCCGCGGCCTATTTTTGCAACACGGAGGTGCCTCGCAAAGTCTCGCGCCATTCCGAGTCCGGCGGACGAAGTTGGCCAGCCCCACCCCCCAAGGCCATAGCCCACCCGTTTTTGTGGCCTTTTACCGCTGGACGAACTTGGCGCCCCGGCCTTCGGGCGGGTATTTTTGGGCGCGGCTGTGTCCGCGGCCTATTTTTGGCACACGGAGGTGCCTCGCAAAGTCTCGCGCCATTCTGAGTCCGGCGGACGAAGTTGGCCAGCCCCACCCCCCAAGGCTATAGCCCACCCGTTTTTGTGGCCTTTTTCCGCTGGACGAACTTGGCACCCCGGCCTTCGGGCGGGTATTTTTGGGCGCGGATGTGCCCGCAGCCTATTTTTGGCACACGGAGGCTCCTCGCAAAGTCGCGCGCCATTCCGAGTCCGGCGGACGAAGTTGGCCAGCCCCAACCCCCAAGGCTATAGCCCACCCGTTTTTGTGGCCTTTTTCCGCTGGACGAACTTGGCACCCCGGCCTTCGGGCTGGTATTTTTGGCCGCGGCTGTGCCCGCGGCCTATTTTTGCAACACGCAGGTGCCTCGCAAAGTCTCGCGCCATTCCGAGTCCGGCGGACGAAGTTGGCCAGCCCCACCCCCCAAGGCCATAGCCCACCCGTTTTTGTGGCCTTTTACCGCTGGACGAACTTGGCGCCCCGGCCTTCGGGCGGGTATTTTTGGGGGCGGCTGTGTCCGCGGCCTATTTTTGGCACACGGAGGTGCCTCGCAAAGTCTCGCGCCATTCTGAGTCCGGCGGACGAAGTTGGCCAGCCCCACCCCCCAAGGCTATAGCCCACCCGTTTTTGTGGCCTTTTTCCGCTGGACGAACTTGGCACCCCGGCCTTCGGGCTGGTATTTTTGGCCGCGGCTGTGCCCGCGGCCTATTTTTGCAACACGGAGGTGCCTCGCAAAGTCTCGCGCCATTCCGAGTCCGGCGGACGAAGTTGGCCAGCCCCACCCCCCAAGGCTATAGCCCACCCGTTTTTGTGGCCTTTTACCGCTGGACGAACTTGGCGCCACGGCCTTTGGGCGGGTATTTTTGGGCGCGGCTGTGCCCGCAGCCTATTTTTGGCAAACGGAGGCACCTCGCAAAGTCTCGTGCCATTCCGAGTCCGGCGGACGAAGTTGGCCAACCCCACCCCCCAAGGCTATAGCCCACCCGTTTTTGTGGCCTTTTACCGCTGGACGAACTTGGCGCCCCGGCCTTCGGGCGGGTATTTTTGGGTGCGGCTGTGCCCGCGGCCTATTTTTGGCACACGGAGGCGCCTCGCAAAGTCTCGCGCCATTCTGAGTTCGGCGGACGAAGTTGGCCAGCCCCACCCCCGAAGGCTATAGCCCACCCGTTTTTGTGGCCTTTTACCGCTGGACGAACTTGGCGCCCCGGCCTTCGGGCGGGTATTTTTGGGCGCGGCAGTGCCCGCGGCCTATTTTTGGCACACGGAGGCGCCTCGCAAAGTCTCGCGCCATTCCGAGTCCGGCGGACGAACTTGGCCAGCCCCACCCCCCAAGGCTATAGCCCACCCGTTTTTTTGGCCTTTTACCGCTGGACGACCTTGGCGCCCCGGCCTTCGGGCGGGTATTTTTGGGCGCGGCAGTGCCCGCTGCCTATTTTTGGAACACGGAGGCGCCTCGCAAAGTCTCGCGCCATTCCGAGTCCGGCGGACGAAGTTGGCCAGCCCCACCCCCCAAGGCTATAGCCCACCCGTTTTTTTGGCCTTTTACCGCTGGAAGAACTTGGCGCCCCGGCCTTCGGGCGGGTATTTTTGGGCGCGGCTGTGCCCGCGGCCTATTTTTGGCACAGGGAGGCGCCTCGCAAAGTCTCGCGCCATTCCGAGTCCGGCGGACGAACTTGGCCAGCCCCACCCCCCAAGGCTATAGCCCACCCGTTTTTTTGGCCTTTTACCGCTGGACGACCTTGGCGCCCCGGCCTTCGGGCGGGTATTTTTGGGCGCGGCAGTGCCCGCGGCCTATTTTTGGCACACGGAGGTGCCTCGCAAAGTGTCGCGCCATTCCGAGTCCGGCGGACGAATATGGCCAGCCCCATCCCCCAAGGCTATAGCCCACCCGTTTTTGTTGCCTTTTTCCGCTGGGCGAACTTGGCGCCCCGGCCTTCGGGCGGGTATTTTTGGGTGCGACTGTGCCCGCGGCCTAATTTTGGCACACGGAGGTGCCTCGCAAAGTCACGCACCATTCCTAGTCCGGTGGACGAAGTTGCCCAGTCCCACCCCCCAAGGCTATAGCCCACCCGTTTTTGTGGCCTTTTACCGCTGGACGAACTTGGCGCCCCGGCCTTTGGGCGGGTATTTCTGGGCGCGGCTGTGCCCGCGGCCTATTTTTGGCAGACGGAGGCACCTCGCAAAGTCTCGCGCCATTCCGAGTCCGGCGGACGAAGTTGGCCAGCCCCACCCCCCAAGGATATAGCCCACCCGTTTTTGTGGCCTTTTTCCACTGGACGAACTTGGCGCCCCGGCCTTCGGGCGGGTTTTTTTGGGCACGGCGGTGCCCGCGGACTATTTTTGGCACACGGAGGTGCCTCGCAAAGTCTCGCGCCATTGCGAGTCCGGCGGACGAAGTTGGCCAGCCCCACCCCCCAAGGCTATAGCCCACCCGTTTTTGTGGCCTTTTTCCACTGGACGAACTTGGCGCCCCGGGCTTCGGGGGGGTATTTTTGGGCGCGGCTGTGTCCGCGGCCTATTTTTGGCACACGGAGGTGCCTCGCAAAGTCTCGCGCCATTGCGAGTCCGGCGGACGAAGTTGGCCAGCCCCACCCCACAAGGCTATAGCCCACCCGTTTTTGTGGCCTTTTTCCGCAGGACGAACTTGGCGCCCCGGCCTTCGGGCGGGTATTTTTGGGCGTGGCTATGCCCGCGGCTTATTTTTGGCACACGGAGGCGCCTCGCAAACTCTCGCGAAAGTCCGAGTCCGGCGGACGAAGTTGGCCAGCCCCACCCCCCAAGGCTATAGCCCACCTGTTTTTGTGGCCTTTTTCCGCTGGACGAACTTGGCGCCCCGGCCTTCGGGCGGGTATTTTTGGGCGCGGCTGTGCCCGCGGCCTATTTTTGGCACACGGAGGCACCTCCCAAAGTCTCGCGCCATTCCGAGTCCGGCGGACGAAGTCGGCCAGCCCCACCCCCCAAGGCTATAGCCCCCCCGTTTTTGTGGCCTTTTTTCGCTGGACGAACTTGGCGCCCCGGGCTTCGGGGGTATTTTGGGCGCGGCTGTGTCCATGGCGTATTTTGGCACACGGAGGTGCCTCGCAAAGTCTCGCGCCATTCCGAGTCCGGCGGACGAAGTTGGCCAGCCCCACCCCCCAAGGATATAGCCCACCCGTTTTTGTGGCCTTTTTCCACTGGACGAACTTGGCGCCCCGGCCTTCGGGCGGGTATTTTTGGGTGCGACTGTGCCCGCGGCCTAATTTTGGCACACGGAGGTGCCTCGCAAAGTCACGCACCATTCCTAGTCCGGTGGACGAAGTTGCCCAGTCCCACCCCCCAAGGCTATAGCCCACCCGTTTTTGTGGCCTTTTACCGCTGGACGAACTTGGCGCCCCGGCCTTTGGGCGGGTATTTCTGGGCGCGGCTGTGCCCGCGGCCTATTTTTGGCAGACGGAGGCACCTCGCAAAGTCTCGCGCCATTCCGAGTCCGGCGGACGAAGTTGGCCAGCCCCACCCCCCAAGGATATAGCCCACCCGTTTTTGTGGCCTTTTTCCACTGGACGAACTTGGCGCCCCGGCCTTCAGGCGGGTTTTTTTGGGCACGGCGGTGCCCGCGTACTATTTTTGGCACACGGAGGTGCCTCGCAAAGTCTCGCGCCATTGCGAGTCCGGCGGACGAAGTTGGCCAGCCCCACCCCCCAAGGCTATAGCCCACCCGTTTTTGTGGCCTTTTTCCACTGGACGAACTTGGCGCCCCGGGCTTCGGGGGGGTATTTTTGGGCGCGGCTGTGTCCGCGGCCTATTTTTGGCACACGGAGGTGCCTCGCAAAGTCTCGCGCCATTGCGAGTCCGGCGGACGAAGTTGGCCAGCCCCACCCCACAAGGCTATAGCCCACCCGTTTTTGTGGCCTTTTTCCGCTGGACGAACTTGGCGCCCCGGCCTTCGGGCGGGTATTTTTGGGCGTGGCTATGCCCGCGGCTTATTTTTGGCACACGGAGGTGCCTCGCAAACTCTCGCGAAAGTCCGAGTCCGGCGGACGAAGTTGGCCAGCCCCACCCCCCAAGGCTATAGCCCACCTGTTTTTGTGGCCTTTTTCCGCTGGACGAACTTGGCGCCCCGGCCTTCGGGCGGGTATTTTTGGGCGCGGCTGTGCCCGCGGCCTATTTTTGGCACACGGAGGCACCTCCCAAAGTCTCGCGCCATTCCGAGTCCGGCGGACGAAGTCGGCCAGCCCCACCCCCCAAGGCTATAGCCCCCCCGTTTTTGTGGCCTTTTTTCGCTGGACGAACTTGGCGCCCCGGGCTTCGGGGGGGTATTTTTGGGCGCGGCTGTGTCCGCGGCGTATTTTTGGCACACGGAGGTGCCTCGCAAAGTCTCGCGCCATTCCGAGTCCGGCGGACGAAGTTGGCCAGCCCCACCCCCCAAGGCTATAGCCCACCCGTTTTTGTGGCCTTTTTCCGCTGGACGAACTTGGCGCCCCGGCCTTCGGGCGGGTATTTTTGGGCGCGGCTGTGGCCGCGGCATATTTTTTGCACACGGAGGCACCTCGCAAAGTCTCGTGCCATTCCGAGTCCGGCGGATTTGTTGGCCAGCCCCACCCCCCTAGGCTATAGCCCACCCGTTTTTGTGGCCTTTTACCGCTGGACGAACTTGGCGCCCCGGCCTTCGGGCGGGTATTTTTGGGCGCGGCTGTGCCCGCGGCCTATAAAAATAGGCACACGGAGGCGCCTCGCAAAGTCTCGCGCCATTCCGAGTCCGGCGGACGAAGTTGGCCAGCCCCACCCCCCAAGGCTATAGCCCCCCCGTTTTTGTGGCCTTTTTCCGCTGGACGAACTTGGCGCCCCGGGCTTCGGGCGGGTATTTTTGGGCGCGGCTGTGACCGCGGCCTATTTTTGGCACACGGAGGCGCCTCGCAAAGTCTCGCGCCTTTCCGAGTCCAGCGGACGAAGTTGGCAAGCCCCACCCCCCAAGGCTATAGCCCACCCGTTTTTGTGGCCTTTTTCCGCTGGACGAAATTGGCACCCCGGCCTTCGGGCGGGTATTTTTGGGCGCGGTTGTGCCAGCGGCCTATTTTTGGCACACGGAGGTGCCTCGTAAAGTCTCGCGCCAATCCGAGTCCGGCGGACGAAGTTGGCCAGCCCCACCCCCCAAGGCTATAGCCCACCCGTTTTTGTGGCCTTTTTCCGCTGGACGAACTTGGCGCCCCGGCCTTCCGGCGGGTATTTTTGGGCGCGGCTGTGCCCGCGGCCTATTTTTGGCACACGGAGGTGCCTCGAAAAGTCTTGCGCCATTCCAAGTCCGGCGGACGAAGTTGGCCAGCCCCACCCCCCAAGGCTATAGGCCACCCGTTTTTCTACCATTTTTCCGCTGGACGAACTTGGCGCCCCGGCCTTCGGGCGGGTATTTTTGGGCGCGGCTGTGCGCGCGGCCTATTTTTGGCACACGGAGATGCCTCGCAAAGTCTCGCGCCATTCCGAGTCCGGCGGACGAAGTTGGCCAGCCCCACCCCCCAAGGCTATAGCCCACCCGTTTTTGTGGCCTTTTTCCGCTGGACGAACTTGGCGCCCCGGCCTTCGGGAGGGTATTTTTGGGCGCGGCTACGCCCGCGGCCTATTTTTGGCACACGGAGGCGCCTCCCAAAGTCTCGCGCCATTCCAAGTCCGGCGGACGAAGTTGGCCAGCCCCACCGCCCAAGGCATAGTCCACCCGTTTTTGTTGCCTTTTTCCGCTAGACGAACTTGGCGCCCCGGCCTTCGGGCGGGTATTTTTGGGCGCGGCTGTGCCCGCGGACTATTTTTGGCACACGGAGGCGCCTCGCAAAGTCTCGCGCCATTGCGAGTCCGGCGGACGAAGTTGGCCAGCCCCACCCCCCAAGGCTATAGCCCACCCGTTTTTGTGGCCTTTTTCCACTGGACGAACTTGGCGCCCCGGCCTTCAGGCGGGTTTTTTTGGGCGCTGCGGTACCCGCGGACTATTTTTGGCACACGGAGGCGCCTCGCAAAGTCTCGCGCCATTGCGAGTCCGGCGGACGAAGTTGGCCAGCCCCACCCCACAAGGCTATAGCCCACCCGTTTTTGTGGCCTTTTTCCGCTGGACGAACTTGGCGCCCCGGCCTTCGGGTGGGTATTTTTGGGCGCGGCTATGCCCGCGGCTTATTTTTGGCACACGGAGGCACCTCCCAAAGTCTCGCGCCATTCCGAGTCCGGCGGACGAAGTTGGCCAGCCCCACCCCCCAAGGCTAAAGCCCACCCGTTTTTGTGGCCTTTTTCCGCTGGACGAACTTGGCGCCCCGGCCTTCGGGCGGGTATTTTTGGGCGCGGCTGTGCCCGCGGCCTATTTTTGGCACACGGAGGTGCCTCGTAAAGTCTCGCGCCATTCCGAGTCCGGCGGACGAAGTTGGCCAGCCCCACCCCCCAAGGCTATAGCCCACCCGTTTTTGTGGCCTTTTTCCGCTGGACGAACTTGGCGCCCCGGCCTTCGGGCAGGTATTTTTGGGTGCGGCTGTGCCCGTGGCCTATTTTTGGCACACGGAGGCTCGTCGCAAAGTCTCGCGCCATTCCGAGTCCGGCGGACGAAGTTGGCCAGCCCCACCACCCAAGGCTATAGCCCACCCGTTTTTGTGGCCTTTTTCCGCTGGACGAACATGGCGCCCCGGCCTTCGGGGGGGTATTTTTGGGCGCGGCTACGCCCGCAGCCTATTTTTGGCACACGGAGGCGCCTCCCAAAGTCTCGCGCCATTCCAAGTCCGGCGGACGAAGTTGGCCAGCCCCACCCCCCAAGGCTATAGCCCACCCGTTTTTGTTGCCTTTTTCCGCTAGACGAACTTGGCGCCCCGGCCTTCGGGCGGGTATTTTTGGGCGCGGCTGTGCCCGCGGCCTATTTTTGGCACACGGAGGCACCTCGCAAAGTCTCGCGCCATTCCGAGTCCGGCGGACGAAGTTGGCCAGCCCCACCCCCCAAGGTTATAGCCCCCCCGTTTTTGTGGCCTTTTTTCGCTGGACGAACTTGGCGCCCGGCCTTGGGTATTTTTGGCGCGGCTGTGCCAGCGGCCTATTTTTTGGCACACGGAGGTACCTCCCAAAGTCTCGCGCCATTCCGAGTCCGGCGGACGAAGTCGGCCAGCCCCACCCCCAAGGCTATAGCCCCCGTTTTGTGGCCTTTTTCGCTGGACGAACTTGGCGCCCGGCTTCGGGGGTATTTTTGGGCGCGGCTGTGTCCATGGCCTATTTTACCCCAGCACACGGAGGTGCCTCGCAAAGTCTCGCGCCATTCCGAGTCCGGCGGACGAAGTTGGCCAGCCCCACCCCCCAAGGCTATAGCCCACCCGTTGTTGGGGCCTGTTTCCGCTGGACGAACTTGGCGCCCCGGCCTTCGGGCGGGTATTTTTGGGCGCGGCTGTGGCCGCGGCATATTTTTTGCACACGGAGGCACCTCGCAAAGTCTCGTGCCATTCCGAGTCCGGCGGACGAAGTTGGCCAGCCCCACCCCCCTAGGCTATAGCCCACCCGTTTTTGTGGCCTTTTACCGCTGGACGAACTTGGCGCCCCGGCCTTCGGGCGGGTATTTTTGGGTGCGGCTGTGCCCGCGGCCTATAAAAATAGGCACACGGAGGCGCCTCGCAAAGTCTCGCGCCTTTCCGAGTCCGGCGGACGAAGTTGGCCAGCCCCACCCCCCAAGGCTATAGCCCACCCGTTTTTGTGGCCTTTTTCCGCTGGACGAACTTGGCGCCCCGGCCTTCGGGCGGGTATTTTTGGGCGCGGCTACGCCCGCGGCCTATTTTTGGCACACGGAGGCGCCTCCCAAAGTCTCGCGCCATTCCAAGTCCGGCGGACGAAGTTGGCCAGCCCCACCGCCCAAGGCATAGTCCACCCGTTTTTGTTGCCTTTTTCCGCTAGACGAACTTGGCGCCCCGGCCTTCGGGCGGGTATTTTTGGACGCGGCTGTGCCCGCGGCCTATTTTTGGCACACGGAGGCACCTCGCAAAGTCTCGCGCCATTCCGAGTCCGGCGGACGAATTTGGCCAGCCCCACCCCCCAAGGCTATAGCCCCCCCGTTTTTGTGGCCTTTTTCCGCTGGACGAACTTGGCGCCCCGGCCTTCGGGGGGGTATTTTTGGGCGCGGCTGTGTCCGCGGCCTATTTTTGGCACACGGAGGTGCCTCGCAAAGTCTCGCGCCATTCCGTGTCCGGCGGACGAAGTTGGCCAGCCCCACCCCCCAAGGCTATAGCCCACCCGTTTTTGTGGCCTTTTTCCGCTGGACGAACTTGGCGCCCCGGCCTTCGGGCGGGTATTTTTGGGCGCGGCTGTGGCCGCGGCCTATTTTTGGCACACGGAGGCACCTCGCAAAGTCTCGTGCCATTCCGAGTCCGGCGGACGAAGTTGGCCAGCCCCACCCCCCTAGGCTATAGCCCACCCGTTTTTGTGGCCTTTTACCGCTGGACGAACTTGGCGCCCCGGCCTTCGGGCGGGTATTTTTGGGCGCGGCTGTGCCGGGGCCCTATTTTTGGCACACGGAGGCGCCTCGCAAAGTCTCGCGCCATTCCGACTCAGGCGCAGGGAGTAGGCCAGCCCCGACCCCAAAGGCTATAGCCCCCGTTTTGTGGCCTTTTTCCGCTGGACGAACTTGGCGCTCCGGGCCGGGCGGGTATTTTGGGCGCGGCTGTGACCGCGGCCAATTTTTGGCACACGGAGGCGCCTCGCAAAGTCTCGCGCCTTTCCGAGTCCGGGCGGACCGAGTTGGCAAGCCCCACCCCCCAAGGCTATAGCCCACCCGTTTTTGTGGCCTTTTTCCGCTGGACGAACTTGGCGCCCCGGCCTTCGGGCGGGTATTTTTGGGCGCGGTTGTGCCAGCGGCCTATTTTTGGCACACGGAGGTGCCTCGTAAAGTCTCGCGCCATTCCGAGTCCGGCGGACGAAGTTGGCCAGCCCCACCCCCCAAGGCTATAGCCCACCGGTTTTGTGGCCTTTTTCCGCTGGACGAACTTGGCGCCCCAGCCTTCCGGCGGGTATTTTTGGGCGCGGCTGTGCCCGCGGCCTATTTTTGGCACACGGAGGCGCCTCGCAAAGGCTCGCGCCATTCCGAGTCCGGCGGACGAAGTTGGCCAGCCCCACCCCCCAAGGCTATAGCCCACCCGTTTTTGTGGCCTTTTTCCGCTGGACGAACTTGGCGCCCCGGCCTTCCGGCGGGTATTTTTGGGCGCGGCTGTGCCCGCGTCCTATTTTTGGCACACGGAGGCGCCTCGAAAAGTCTCGCGCCATTCCGAGTCCGGCGGACGAAGTTGGCCAGCCCCACCCCCCAAGGCTATAGGCCACCCGTTTTTCTACCATTTTTCCGCTGGACGAACTTGGCGCCCCGGCCTTCGGGCAGGTATTTTTGGGCGCGGCTGTGCGCGCGGCCTATTTTTGGCACACGGAGGCGCCTCGCAAAGTCTCGCGCCATTCCGAGTCCGGCGGACGAAGTTGGCCAGCCCCACCCCCCAAGGCTATAGCCCACCCGTTTTTGTGGCCTTTTCCGCTGGACGAACTTGGCGCCCCGGCCTTCGGGCGGGTATTTTTGGGCGCGGCTTCGCCCGCGGCCTATTTTTGGCACACGGAGGCGCCTCCCAAAGTCTCGCGCCATTCCAAGTCCGGCGGACGAAGTTGGCCAGCCCCACCCCCCAAGGCATAGCCCACCCGTTTTTGTTGCCTTTTTCCGCTAGACGAACTTGGGTCCCCGGCCTTCGGGCGGGTATTTTTGGGCGCGGCTGTGCCGGCGGCCTATTTTTGGCACACGGAGGCACCTCACAAAGTCTCGCGCCATTCCGAATCTGGCGGACGAAGTTGGTCAGCCCCACCCCCCAAGGTTATAGCCCCCCCGTTTTTGTGGCCTTTTTCCGCTGGACGAACTTGGCGCCCCGGCCTTCGGGGGGGTATTTTTCGGCGCGGCTGTGCCCGCGGCCTATTTTTGGCACACGGAGGCACCTCGCAAAGTCTCGCGCCATTCCGAGTCCGGCGGACGAAGTTGGCCAGCCCCACCCCCCAAGGCTATAGCCCCCCCGTTTTTGTGGCCTTTTTCCGCTGGACGAACTTGGCGCTCCGGGCTTCGGGCGGGTATTTTTGGGCGCGGCTGTGACCGCGGCCTATTTTTGGCACACGGAGGCGCCTCGCAAAGTCTCGCGCCTTTCCGAGTCCGGCGGACGAAGTTGGCAAGCCCCACCCCCCAAGGCTATAGCCCACCCGTTTTTGTGGCCTTTTTCCGCTGGACGAACTTGGCGCCCCGGCCTTCGGGCGGGTATTTTTGGGCGCGGTTGTGCCAGCGGCCTATTTTTGGCACACGGAGGTGCCTCGTAAAGTCTCGCGCCATTCCGAGTCCGGCGGACGAAGTTGGCCAGCCCCACCCCCCAAGGCTATAGCCCACCGGTTTTGTGGCCTTTTTCCGCTGGACGAACTTGGCGCCCCAGCCTTCCGGCGGGTATTTTTGGGCGCGGCTGTGCCCGCGGCCTATTTTTGGCACACGGAGGCGCCTCGCAAAGTCTCGCGCCATTCCGAGTCCGGCGGACGAAGTTGGCCAGCCCCACCCCCCAAGGCTATAGGCCACCCGTTTTTCTACCATTTTTCCGCTGGACGAACTTGGCGCCCCGGCCTTCGGGCAGGTATTTTTGGGCGCGGCTGTGCGCGCGGCCTATTTTTGGCACACGGAGGCGCCTCGCAAAGTCTCGCGCCATTCCGAGTCCGGCGGACGAAGTTGGCCAGCCCCACCCCCCAAGGCTATAGCCCACCCGTTTTTGTGGCCTTTTTCCGCTGGACGAACTTGGCGCCCCGGCCTTCGGGCGGGTATTTTTGGGCGCGGCTACGCCCGCGGCCTATTTTTGGCACACGGAGGCGCCTCCCAAAGTCTCGCGCCATTCCAAGTCCGGCGGACGAAGTTGGCCAGCCCCACCCCCCAAGGCATAGCCCACCCGTTTTTGTTGCCTTTTTCCGCTAGACGAACTTGGGTCCCCGGCCTTCGGGCGGGTATTTTTGGGCGCGGCTGTGCCCGCGGCCTATTTTTGGCACACGGAGGCACCTCGCAAAGTCTCGCGCCATTCCGAATCCGGCGGACGAAGTTGGCCAGCCCCACCCCCCAAGGTTATAGCCCCCCCGTTTTTGTGGCCTTTTTCCGCTGGACGAACTTGGCGCCCCGGCCTTCGGGGGGGTATTTTTGGGCGCGGCTGTGACCGCGGCCTATTTTTGGCACACGGAGGCGCCTCGCAAAGTCTCGCGCCTTTCCGAGTCCAGCGGACGAAGTTGGCAAGCCCCACCCCCCAAGGCTATAGCCCACCCGTTTTTGTGGCCTTTTTCCGCTGGACGAAATTGGCGCCCCGGCCTTCGGGCGGGTATTTTTGGGCGTGGCTGTGGCCGCGGCCTATTTTTTGCACACGGAGGCACCTCGCAAAGTCTCGTGCCATTCCGAGTCCGGCGGACGAAGTTGGCCAGCCCCACCCCCCTAGGCTATAGCCCACCCGTTTTTGTGGCCTTTTACCGCTGGACGAACTTGGCGCCCCGGCCTTCGGGCGGGTATTTTTGGGCGCGGCTGTGCCGTGCCTATTTTTGGCACACGGAGGCGCCTCGCAAAGTCTCGCGCCATTCCGAGTCCGGCGGACGAAGTTGGCCAGCCCCACCCCCCAAGGCTATAGCCCCCCCGTTTTTGTGGCCTTTTTCCGCTGGACGAACTTGGCGCTCCGGGCTTCGGGCGGGTATTTTTGGGCGCGGCTGTGACCGCGGCCTATTTTTGGCACACGGAGGCGCCTCGCAAAGTCTCGCGCCTTTCCGAGTCCAGCGGACGAAGTTGGCAAGCCCCACCCCCCAAGGCTATAGCCCACCCGTTTTTGTGGCCTTTTTCCGCTGGACGAACTTGGCGCCCCGGCCTTCGGGCTGGTATTTTGGGTGCGGCTGTGACCGCGGCCTATTTTTGGCACACCGAGGCGCCTCGCAAAGTGTCGCGCCATTCCGAGTCCGGCGGACGAAGTTAGCCAGCCCCACCCCCCAAGGCTATAGCCCACCCGTTTTTGTGGCCTTTTACCGCTGGACGAACTTGGCGCCTCGGCCTTCGGGTGGGTATTTTTGGGCGCGGCTGTGCCCGCGGCCTATTTTTGGCACACGTAGGTGGCTCGCAAAGTCTCGCGCTATTCCGAGTCCGGCGGACGAAGTTGGCCAGCCCCACCACCCAAGGCTATAGCCCACCCGTTTTTGTGGCCTTTTACCGCTGGACGAACTTGGCACCCCGGCCTTCCGGCGGGTATTTTTGGGCGCGGCTGTGTCCGCTGCCTATTTTTGGAACACGGAGGCGCCTCGCAAAGTCTCGCGCCATTCCGATTCCGGCGGACGAAGTGGGCCGGCCCCACCCCCCAAGGCTATAGCCCACCCGTTTTTGTGGCCTTTTACCGCTGGACGAACTTGGCGCCTCGGCCTTCGGGTGGGTATTTTTGGGCGCGGCTGTGCCCGCGGCCTATTTTTGGCACACGGAGGTGGCTCGCAAAGTCTCGCGCTATTCCGAGTCCGGCGGACGAAGTTGGCCAGCCCCACCCCGCAAGGCTATAGCCCACCCGTTTTTGTGGCCTTTTTCCGCTAGACGAACTTGGCGCCCCGGCCTTCGGGCGGGTATTTTTGGGCGCGGCTGTGCCCGCGGTCTATTTTTGGCACACGGAGGCGCCTCGCAAAGTTTCGAGCCATTCCGAGTCCGGCGGACGAAGTTGGCCAGCCCCACCCCCCAAGGCTATAGCCCACCCGTTTTTGTGGCCTTTTTCCGCTGGACGAACTTGGCGCCCCGGCCTTCGGGCGGGTATTTTTGGGCGCGGCTGTGCCCGCGGGCGTGTTTTGGCACACGGAGGCGCCTCGCAAAGTCTCGCGCCATTCCGAGTCCGGCGGACGAAGTTGGCCAGCCCCACCCCCCACGGCTATAGCCCCCCCGTTTTTGTGGCCTTTTTCCGCTGGACGAACTTGGCGCCCCGGCCTTCGGGAGGGTATTTTTGGGCGCGGCTGTGCCCGCGACCTATTTTTGGCACACGGAGGTGCCTCGCAAAGTCTCGCGCCATTCCGAGTCTGGCGGACGAAGTTGGCCAGCCCCACCCCCCAAGGCTATAGCCCACCCGTTTTTGTGGCCTTTTTCCGCTGGACGAACTTGGCGCCCCGGCCTTCGGGAGGGTATTTTTGGGCGCGGCTGTGCCCGCAGCCTATTTTTGGCACACGGAGGTGCCTCGCAAAGTCTCGCGCCATTCCGAGTCCGGCGGACGAAGTTGGCCAGCCCCACCCCCCAATGCTATAGCCCACCCGTTTTTGTGGCCTTTTTCCGCTGGACGAACATGGCGCCCCGGCCTTCGGGCGGGTATTTTTGGGTGCGGCTGGGCCCGCGGCCTATTTTCGGCACACGGAGGCGCCTCGCAAAGTCTCGCACCATTCCGAGTCCGGCGGACGAAGTGGGCCAGCCCCACCCCCCAAGGCTATATAGCCCACCCGTTTTTGTGGCCTTTTTCCGCTTGACGAACTTGGCGCCCCGGCCTTCGGGCGGGTATTTTTGGGTGCGGCTGTGTCCGCGGCCTATTTTTGGCACACCGAGGCGCCTCGCAAAGTGTCGCGCCATTCCGAGTCCGGCGGACGAAGTTGGCCAGCCCCACCCCCCAAGGCTATAGCCCACCCGTTTTTGTGGCCTTTTTCCGCTGGACGAACTTGGCGCCCCGGCCATCGGGCGGGTATTTTTGGGCGCGTCTGTGCCCGCGGCCAATTTTTGGCACACGGAGGTGCCTCGCAAAGTCTCGCGCCATTCCGAGTCCGGCGGACGAAGTGGGCCGGCCCCACCCCCCAAGGCAATAGCCCACCCGTTTTTGTGGACTTTTTACGCTGGACGAACTTGGCGCCCCGGCCTTCGGGCGGGTATTTTTGGGCGCGGCTGTGCCCGCGGATTATTTTTGGCACACGGAGGAGCCTCGCAAAGTCTCGCGCCTTTCCGAGTCCGGCGGACGAAGTTGGCCGGCCCCACCCCCCAAGGCTATAGCCCACCCGTTTTTGTGGCCTTTTTCCGTTGGACGAACTTGGCGCCCCGGCCTTCGGGCGGGTATTTTTGGGCCCGGCTGTCCTGCGGCCAATTTTTGGCACACGGAGGCGCCTCGCAAAGTCTCGCGCCATTCCGAGTCTGGCGGACGAAGTTGGCCAGCCCCACCCCCCAAGGCTATAGCCCACCCGTTTTTGTGGCCTTTTTCCGCTGGACGAACTTGGCGCCCCGGCCTTCGGGCGGGTATTTTTGGGCGCGGCAGTGCCCGCGGCCTATTTTTGGCGCACGGAGGCGCCTCGCAAAGTCTCGCGCCATTCCGAGTCCGGCGGACGAAGTAGGCCAGCCCCACCCCCCAAGGCTATAGCCCACGCGTTTTTGTGGCCTTTTTCCGCAGGACGAACTTGGCGCCGCGGCCTTCGGGCGGGTATTTTTGGGCGCGGCTGTGCCCGTGGCATATTTTTGGCATACGGAGGCGCCTCGCAAAGTCTCGCGCCATTCCGAGTCCGGCGGACAAAGCTGGCCAGCCCGACCACCCAAGCCTATAGCCCACCCATTTTTGTGGACTTTTTCCGCTGGACGAACTTGGCGCCCCGGCCTTCGGGCGGGTATTTTTGGGCGCGGCTGTGCCCGCGGCCGATTTTTGGCACACGGAGGTGCCTCGCAAAGTCTCGCGCCATTCCGAGTCCGGCGGACGAAGTGGGCCGGCCCCACCCCCCAAGGCAATAGCCCACCCGTTTTTGTGGACTTTTTCCGCTGCACGAACTTGGCGCCCTGGCCTTCGGGCGGGTAGTTTTGGGCGCGGCTGTGCCCGCGGGCTATTTTTGGCACACGGAGGCGCCTCGCAAAGTCTCGCGCCATTCCGAGTACGGCGGACGAAGTCGGCCAGCCCCACCCCCCAAGGTTATAGCCCACCCGTTTTTGTGGCCTTTTTCCGCTGGACGAACTTGGCGCCCCGGCCTTCGGGCGGGTATTTTTGGGCGCGGCTGTGCCCGCGGATTATTTTTGGCACGCGGAGGAGCCTCGCAAAGTCTCGCGCCTTTCCGAGTCCGGCGGACGAAGTTGGCCGGCCCCACCCCCCAAGGCTATAGCCCACCCGTTTTTGTGGCCTTTTTCCGTTGGACGAACTTGGCGCCCCGGCCTTCGGGCGGGTATTTTTGGGCCCGGCTGTCCCGCGGCCAATTTTTGGCACACGGAGGCGCCTCGCAAAGTCTCGCGCCATTCCGAGTCTGGCGGACGAAGTTGGCCAGCCCCACCCCCCAAGGCTATAGCCCACCCGTTTTTGTGGCCTTTTTCCGCTGGACGAACTTGGCGCCCCGGCCTTCGGGCGGGTATTTTTGGGCGGCAGTGCCATGGCCTATTTTTGGCGCACGGAGGCGCCTCGCAAAGTCTCGCGCCATTCCGAGTCCGGCGGACGAAGTAGGCCAGCCCCACCCCCCAAGGCTATAGCCCACGCGTTTTTGTGGCCTTTTTCCGCAGGACGAACTTGGCGCCCCGGCCTTCGGGCGGGTATTTTTGGGCGCGGCTGTGCCCGTGGCATTTTTTTGGCATACGGAGGCGCCTCGCAAAGTCTCGCGCCATTCCGAGTCCGGCGGACAAAGCTGGCCAGCCCGACCACCCAAGGCTATAGCCCACCCATTTTTGTGGACTTTTTCCGCTGGACGAACTTGGCGCCCCGGCCTTCGGGCCGGTATTTTTGGGCGCGGCTGTGCCCGCGGCCGATTTTTGGCACACGGAGGTGCCTCGCAAAGTCTCGCGCCATTCCGAGTCCGGCGGACGAAGTGGGCCGGCCCCACCCCCCAAGGCAATAGCCCACCCGTTTTTGTGGACTTTTTCCGCTGCACGAACTTGGCGCCCTGGCCTTCGGGCGGGTAGTTTTGGGCGCGGCTGTGCCCGCGGGCTATTTTTGGCACACGGAGGCGCCTCGCAAAGTCTCGCGCCATTCCGAGTACGGCGGACGAAGTCGGCCAGCCCCACCCCCCAAGGTTATAGCCCACCCGTTTTTGTGGCCTTTTTCCGCAGGACGAACTTGGCGCCCCGGCCTTCGGGCGGGTATTTTTGGGCGCGGCTGTGCCCGTGGCATATTTTTGGCACACGGAGGTGCCTCGCAAAGTCTCGCGCCATTCCGAGTCCGGCGGACGAAGCTGGCCAGCCCGACCACCCAAGGCTATAGCCCACCCATTTTTGTGGACTTTTTCCGCTGGACGAACTTGGCGCCCCGGCCATCGGGCGGGTATTTTTGGGCGCGGCTGTGCCCGCGGCCAATTTTTGGCACACGGAGGTGCCTCGCAAAGTCTCGCGCCATTCCGAGTCCGGCGGACGAAGTGGGCCGGCCCCACCCCCCAAGGCAATAGCCCACCCGTTTTTGTGGACTTTTTCCGCTGGACGAACTTGGCGCCCCGGCCTTCGGGCGGGTATTTTTGGGCGCGGCTGTGCCCGCGGATTATTTTTGGCACACGGAGGAGCCTCGCAAAGTCTCGCGCCATTCCGAGTCCGGCGGACGAAGTTGGCCGGCCCCACCCCCCAAGGCTATAGCCCACCCGTTTTTGTGGCCTTTTTCCGTTGGACGAACTTGGCGCCCCGGCCTTCGGGCGGGTATTTTTGGGCCCGGCTGTCCCGCGGCCAATTTTTGGCACACGGAGGCGCCTCGCAAAGTCTCGCGCCATTCCGAGTCTGGCGGACGAAGTTGGCCAGCCCCACCCCCCAAGGCTATAGCCCACCCGTTTTTGTGGCCTTTTTCCGCTGGACGAACTTGGCGCCCCGGCCTTCGGGCGGGTATTTTTGGGCGCGGCAGTGCCCGCGGCCTATTTTTGGTGCACGGAGGCGCCTCGCAAAGTCGCGCGCCATTCCGAGTCCGGCGGACGAAGTAGGCCAGCCCCACCCCCCAAGGCTATAGCCCACGCGTTTTTGTGGCCTTTTTCCGCAGGACGAACTTGGCGCCCCGGCCTTCGGGCGGGTATTTTTGGGCGCGGCTGTGCCCGTGGCATATTTTTGGCATACGGAGGCGCCTCGCAAAGTCTCGCGCCATTCCGAGTCCGGCGGACAAAGCTGGCCAGCCCGACCACCCAAGGCTATAGCCCACCCATTTTTGTGGACTTTTTCCGCTGGACGAACTTGGTGCCCCGGCCTTCGGGCCGGTATTTTTGGGCGCGGCTGTGCCCGCGGCCGATTTTTGGCACACGGAGGTGCCTCGCAAAGTCTCGCGCCATTCCGAGTCCGGCGGACGAAGTGGGCCGGCCCCACCCCCCAAGGCAATAGCCCACCCGTTTTTGTGGACTTTTTCCGCTGCACGAACTTGGCGCCCTGGCCTTCGGGCGGGTAGTTTTGGGCGCGGCTGTGCCCGCGGGCTATTTTTGGCACACGGAGGCGCCTCGCAAAGTCTCGCGCCATTCCGAGTACGGCGGACGAAGTCGGCCAGCCCCACCCCCCAAGGTTATAGCCCACCCGTTTTTGTGGCCTTTTTCCGCTGGACGAACTTGGCGCCCCGGCCTTCGGGCGGGTATTTTTGGGCGCGGCTGTGCCCGCGGCCTATTTTTGGCACACGGAGGTGCCTCGCAAAGTCTCGCACCATTCCGAGTCCGGCGGACGAAGTCGGCCAGCCGCACCCCCCAAGGTTATAGCCCACCCGTTTTTGTGGTCTTTTTCCGCTGGACGAACTTGGCGCCACGGCCTTCGGGCGGGTATTTTTGGGAGCGGCTGTGCCCGCGGCCTATTTTTGGCACATGGAGGCGCCTCGCAAAGTCTCGCGCCATTCCGAGTCCGGCGGACGAAGTTGGCCAGCCCCACCCCCCAAGGCTATAGCCCACCCGTTTTTGTGGCCTTTTTCCGCTGGACGAACTTGGCGCCCCAGCTTTCGGGCGGGTATTTTTGGGGGCGGCAGCGCCCGCGGCCTATTTTTGGCACATGGAGGCTCTTCGCAAAGTCTCGCGCCATTCTGAGTCCGGCGGACGAAGTTGGCCAGCCCCACCCCCCAAGGCTATATAGCCCACCCGTTTTTGTGGCCTTTTTCCGCTGGACGAACTTGGCGCCCCGGCCTTCGGGCGGGTATTTTTGGGCGCGGCTGTGCCCGCGGCCTATTTTTGGCACACGGAGGTGCCGCGTAAAGTCTCGCGCCATTCCGAATCCGGCGGACGAAGTCGGCCAGCCCCACCCCCCAAGGCTATAGCCCACCCGTTTTTGTGGACTTTTTCCGCTGGACGAACTTGGCGCCCCGGCCTTCGGGCGGGTATTTTTGGGCGCGGCTGTGTCCGCGGCCTATTTTTGGCACACGGAGGTGCCTCGCAAAGTCTCGCGCCATTCCGAGTCCGGCGGACGAAGTGGGCCGGCCCCACCCCCCAAGGCTATAGCCCACCCGTTTTTGTGGCCTTTTTCCGCTGGACGAACTTGGCGCCCCGGCCTTCGGGCGGGTATTTTTGGGCGCGGCTGTGCCCGCGGCCTATTTTTGGCACATGGAGGCACCTCGCAAAGTCTCGCGCCATTCCGAGTCCGGCGGACGAAGTTGGCCAGCCCCACCCCCCAAGGCTATAGCCCACCCGTTTTTGTGGCCTTTTTCCGCTGGACGAACTTGGCGCCCCGGCCTTCGGGCGGGTATTTTTGGGGGCGGCAGCGCCCGCGGCCTATTTTTGGTACATGGAGGCTCCTCGCAAAGTCTCGCGCCATTCCGAGTCCGGCGGACGAAGTTGGCCAGCCCCACCCCCCAAGGCTATAGCCCACCCGTTTTTGTGGCCTTTTTCCGCTGGACGAACTTGGCGCCCCGGCCTTCGGGCGGGTATTTTTGGGCGCGGCTGTGCCCGCGGCCTATTTTTGGCACACGGAGGTGCCTCGTAAAGTCTCGCGCCATTCGAATCCGGGCGGACGAAGTCGGCCAGCCCCACCCCCAAGGCTATAGCCCACCCGTTTTGTGGCCTTTTTCCGCTGGACGAACTTGGCGCCCGGCCTTCGGGCGGGTATTTATGGGCGCGTCTGTGCTCGCTGCCTATTTTTGGCACACGGAGGTGCCTCGTAAAGTCTCGCGCCATTCCGAGTCCGGCGGACGAAGTTGGCCAGCCCCACCCCCCAAGGCTATAGCCCACCCGTTTTTGTGGCCTTTTTCCGCTGCACGAACTTGGCGCCCCGGCCTTCGGGCGGGTATTTTTGGGTGCGGCCGTGCCCGCGGCCTATTTTTGGCACACGGAGGTGCCTCGCAAAGTCTCGCGCCATTCCGAGTCCGGCGGACGAAGTTGGCCAGCCCCACCCCCCAAGGCTATAGCCCACCCGTTTTTGTGGCCTTTTTCCGCTGCCCGAACTTGGCGCCCCGGCCTACGGGCGGGTATTTTTGGGTGCGGCTGTGCCCGCGGCCTATTTTTGGCACACGGAGGCGCCTCGAAAAGTCTCGCGCCATTCCGAGTCCGGCGGACGAAGTTGGCCAGCCCCACCCCCCAAGGCTATAGCCCACCCGTTTTTGTGGCCTTTTTCCGCTGGACGAACTTGGCGCCCCGGCCTTCGGGCGGGTATTTTTGGGTGCGGCTTTGCCCGCGGCCTATATTTGGCACACGGAGGCGCCTCGAAACGTCTCACGCCATTCCGAGTCCGGCGGACGAAGTTGGCCAGCCCCACCCCCCAAGGCTATAGCCCACCCGTTTTTGTGGCCTTTTTCCGCTGGACGAACTTGGCACCCCGGCCTTCGGGCGGGTATTTTTGGGTGCGGCTGTGCCCGCGGCCAATTTTTGGCACACGGAGGCGCCTCGCAAAGTCTCGCGCCATTCCGAGTCCGGCGGACGAAGTTGGCCAGCCCCACCCCCGATGGCTATAGCCCACCCGTTTTTGTGGCCTTTTTCCGCTGGACGAACTTGGCGCCCCGGCCTTCGGGCGGGTATTTTTGGGCGCGGCTGTGCCCGCGCCCTATTTTTGGCACACGGAGGTGCCTCGCAAAGTCTCGCGCCATTCCGAGTCCGGCGGACGAAGTAGGCCAGCCCCACCCCCCAAGGCTATAGCCCACCCGTTTTTGTGGCCTTTTTCCGCAGGACGACCTTGGCGCCCCGGCCTTCGGGCGGGTATTTTTGGGCGCGGCTGTGCCCGTGGCATATTTTTGGCACACGGAGGCGCCTCGCAAAGTCTCGCGCCATTCCGAGTCCGGCGGACGAAGTTGGCCAGCCCCACCCCCCAAGGCTATAGCCCACCCGTTTTTGTGGACTTTTTCCTCTGGACGAACTTGGTGCCCCGGCCTTCGGGCGGGTATTTTTGGGCGCGGCTGTGCCCGCGGCCTATTTTTGGCACACGGAGGCGCCTCGCAAAGTCTCGCGCCATTCCGAGTCCGGCGGACGAAGTTGGCCAGCCCCACCCCCCAAGGCTATAGCCCCCCCGTTTTTGTGGACTTTTTCCTCTGGACGAACTTGGTGCCCCGGCCTTCGGGCGGGTATTTTTGGGCGCGGCTGTGCCCGCGGCCTATTTTTGGCACACGGAGGTGCCTCGCAAAGTCTCGCGCCATTCCGAGTCCGGCGGATGAAGTGGGCCGGCCCCGCCCCCCAAGGCAATAGCCCACCCGTTTTTGTGGACTTTTTCCGCTGGACGGATTTGGCGCCCCGGCCTTCGGGCGGGTATTTTTGGGCGCGGCTGTGCCCGCGGCCTATTTTTGGCACACGGAGGTGCCTCGCAAAGTCTCGCGCCATTCCGAGTCCGGCGGATGAAGTGGGCCGGCCCCGCCCCCCAAGGCAATAGCCCACTCGTTTTTGTGGACTTTTTCCGCTGGACGGATTTGGCGCCCCGGCCTTCGGGCGGGTATTTTTGGGCGCGGCTGTGCCCGCGGCCTATTTTTTTCACGCGGAGGTGCCTCGTAAAGTCTCGCGAAATTCCGAGTCCGGCGGACGAAGTTGGCCAGCCCCACCCCCCAAGGCTATAGCCCACCCGTTTTTGTGGCCTTTTTCCGCTGGACGAACTTGGCGCCCCGGCCTTCGGGCGGGTATTTTTGGGTGCGGCTGTGCCCGCGGCCAATTTTTGGCACACGGAGGCGCCTCGCAAAGTCTCGCGCCATTCCGAGTCCGGCGGACGATGTTGGCCAGCCCCACCCCCGAAGGCTATAGCCCACCCGTTTTTGTGGCCTTTTTCCGCTGGACGAACTTGGCGCCCCGGCCTTCGGGCGGGTATTTTTGGGCGCGGCTGTGCCCGCGGCCTATTTTTGGCACACGGAGGCGCCTCGCAAAGTCTCGCGCCATTCCGAGTCCGGCGGACGACCTCTTCCTTACCGACACCCCAAGGCTATAGCCCACCCGTTTTTGTGGCCTTTTTCCGCTGGATGAACTTGGCGCCCCGGCCTTCGGGCGGGTATTTTTGGGCGCGGCTGTGCCCGCGCCCTATTTTTGGCACACGGAGGCGCCTCGCAAAGTCTCGCGCCATTCCGAGTCCGGCGGACGAAGTCGGCCAGCCCCACCCCCCAAGGCTATAGCCCACCCGTTTTTGTGGCCTTTTTCCGCTGGACGAACTTGGCGCCCCGGCCTTCGGGCGGGTATTTTTGGGCGCGGCTGTGCCCGCGGCCTATTTTTGGCACACGGAGGTGCCTCGCAAAGTCTCGCGCCATTCCGAGTCCGGCGGACGAAGTGGGCCGGCCCCGCCGCCCAAGGCAATAGCCCACCCGTTTTTGTGGACTTTTTCCGCTGGACGGATTTGGCGCCCCGGCCTTCGGGCGGGTATTTTTGGGCGCGGCTGTGCCCGCGGATTATTTTTGGCACACGGAGGAGCCTCGTAAAGTCTCGCGCCATTCCGAGTCCGGCGGACGAAGTCGGCCAGCCCCACCCCCCAAGGTTATAGCCCACCCGTTTTTGTGGCCTTTTTCCGCTGGACGAACCCGTTTTTGTGGCCTTTGTCCGCTGGACGAACTTGGCGCCCCGGCCTTCGGGCGGGTATTTTTGGGCGCGGCTGTGCCCGCGGATTATTTTTGGCACACGGAGGAGCCTCGTAAAGTCTCGCGCCATTCCGAGTCCGGCGGACGAAGTCGGCCAGCCCCACCCCCCAAGGTTATAGCCCACCCGTTTTTGTGGCCTTTTTCCGCTGGACGAACCCGTTTTTGTGGCCTTTGTCCGCTGGACGAACTTGGCGCCCCGGCCTTCGGGCGGGTATTTTTGGGCGCGGCTGTGCCCGCGGCCAATTTTTGGCACACAGAGGCGCCTCGCAAAGTCTCGCGCCATTCCGAGTCCGGCGGACGAAGTTGGCCAGCCCCACCCCCCAAGGCTATAGCCCACCCGTTTTTGTGGCCTTTTTCAGCTGGACGAACTTGGCGCCCCGGCCTTCGGGCGGGTATTTTTGGGCGCGGCTGTGCCCGAAGCCTATATTTGGCACACAGAGGCGCCTCGCAAAGTCTCGCGCCATTCCGAGTCCGGTGGACGAAGTTGGCCAGCCCCACCCCCCAAGGCTATAGCCCACCCGTTTTTGTGGCCTTTTTCCGCTGGACGAACTTGGCGCCCCGGCCGTCGGGCGGGTATTTTGGGGGCGGCTGTGCCCACGGCCTATTTTTGGCACACGGAGGCGCCTCGCAAAGTCTCGCGCCATTCCGAGTCCGGCGGACGAAGTTGGCCAGCCCCACCCCCCAAGGCTATAGCCCACCCGTTTTTGTGGCCTTTTTCCGCTGGATGAACTTGGCGCCCCGGCCTTCGGGCGGGTATTTTTGGGCGCGGCTGTGCCCGCGGCCTATTTTTGGCACACGGAGGCGCCTCGCAAAGTCTCGCGCCATTCCGAGTCCGGCGGACGAAGTCGGCCAGCCCCACCCCCCAAGGCTATAGCCCACCCGTTTTTGTGGCCTTTTTCCGCTGGATGAACTTGGCGCCCGGCCTTGGGCGGGTATTTTGGCGCGGCTGTGCCCGCGCCTATATTTGGCACACGGAGGCGACTCGGAACGTCTCGCGCCATTCCGAGTCCGGCGGACGAAGTCGGCCAGCCCCACCCCGCAAGGCTATAGCCCACCCGTTTTTGTGGCCTTTTTCCGCTGGACGAACTTGGCGCCCCGGCCTTCGGGCGGGTATTTTTGGGCGCGGCTGTGCCCGCGGCCTATTTTTGGCACACGGAGGTGCCTCGCAAAGTCTCGCGCCATTCCGAGTCCGGCGGACGAAGTGGGCCGGCCCCGCCGCCCAAGGCAATAGCCCACCCGTTTTTGTGGACTTTTTCCGCTGGACGGATTTGGCGCCCCGGCCTTCGGGCGGGTATTTTTGGGCGCGGCTGTGCCCGCGGATTATTTTTGGCACACGGAGGAGCCTCGTAAAGTCTCGCGCCATTCCGAGTCCGGCGGACGAAGTCGGCCAGCCCCACCCCCCAAGGTTATAGCCCACCCGTTTTTGTGGCCTTTTTCCGCTGGACGAACCCGTTTTTGTGGCCTTTGTCCGCTGGACGAACTTGGCGCCCCGGCCTTCGGGCGGGTATTTTTGGCGCGGCTGTGCCCAAGGATTATTTTTGGCACACGGAGGAGCCTCGCAAAGTCTCGCGCCATTCCGAGTCCGTCGGACTAAGTCGGCCAGCCCCACCCCCCAAGGTTATAGCCCACCCGGTTTTGTTGCCTTTTTACACTGGACGAACACGTGGTGCTGGCCATTGTCCGCTGGACGAACTTGGCGCCCCGGCCTTCGGGCGGGTATTTTTGGGCGCGGCTGTGCCCGCGGCCAATTTTTGGCACACAGAGGCGCCTCGCAAAGTCTCGCGCCATTCCGAGTCCGGCGGACGAAGTTGGCCAGCCCCACCCCCCAAGGCTATAGCCCACCCGTTTTTGTGGCCTTTTTCAGCTGGACGAACTTGGCGCCCCGGCCTTCGGGCGGGTATTTTTGGGCGCGGCTGTGCCCGAAGCCTATATTTGGCACACAGAGGCGCCTCGCAAAGTCTCGCGCCATTCCGAGTCCGGTGGACGAAGTTGGCCAGCCCCACCCCCCAAGGCTATAGCCCACCCGTTTTTGTGGCCTTTTTCCGCTGGACGAACTTGGCGCCCCGGCCGTCAGGCGGGTATTTTTGGGTGCGGCTGTGCCCGCGGCCTATTTTTGGCACACGGAGGCGCCTCGCAAAGTCTCGCGCCATTCCGAGTCCGGCGGACGAAGTTGGCCAGCCCCACCCCCCAAGGCTATAGCCCACCCGTTTTTGTGGCCTTTTTCCGCTGGACGAACTTGGCGCCCCGGCCTTCGGGCGGGTATTTTTGGGCGCGGTGGTCCCCGCGGCCTATTTTTGGCACACAGAGGCACCTCGCAAAGTCTCGCGCCATTCCGAGTCCGGCGGACGAAGTTGGCCAGCCCCACCCCCCAAGGCTATAGCCCACCCGTTTTTGTGGCCCTTTTCCGCTGGACGAACTTGGCGCCCCGGCCTTCGGGAGGGTATTTTTGGGCGCGGCTGTGCCCGCGGCCTATTTTTGGCTCACGTAGTCGCCTCGCAAAGTCTCGCACCATTCCGAGTCCGGCGGATGATGTTGGCCTGCCCCACCCCCGAAGGCTATAGCCCACCCGTTTTTGTGGCCTTTTTCCGCTGGACGAACTTGGCGCCCCGGACTTCGGGCGGGTATTTTTGGGCGCGGCTGTGCCCGCGGCCTATTTTTGGCACACGGAGGCGCCTCGCAAAGTCTCGCGCCATTCCGAGTCCGGCGGACGAAGTTGGCCAGCCCCACCCCCCAAGGTTATAGCCCACCCGTTTTTGTGGCCTTTTTCCGCTGGACGAACTTCGCGCCCCGGCCTTCAGGTGGGTATTTTTGGGCGCGGCCGTGCCCGCGGCCTATTTTTGGCACATGGAGGCGCCTCGCAAAGTCTCGCGCCATTCCGAGTCCGGCGGACGAATTTGGCCAGCCCCACCCCCCAAGGCTATAGCCCACCCGTTTTTGTGGCCTTTTTCCGCTGGACGAACTTGGCGCCCCGGCCTTCGGGCGGGTATTTTTGGGTGCGGCCGTACCCGCGGCCAATTTTTGGCACACGGAGGTGCCTCGCAAAGTCTCGCGCCATTCCGAGTCCGGCGGACGAAGTTGGCCAGCCCCACCCCCGAAGGCTATAGCCCACCCGTTTTTGTGGACTTTTTCCGCTGGACGAACTTGGTGCCCCGGCCGCGCGGGTATTTTTGGGCGCGGCTGTGCCCGCGGCCTATTTTTGGCACACGGAGGTGCCTCGCAAAGTCTCGCGCCATTCCGAGCCCGGCGGACGAAGTGGGCCGTCCCCGCCCCCCAAGGCAATAGCCCACCCGTTTTTGTGGACTTTTTCCGCTTGACGGATTTGGCGCCCCGGCCTTCGGGCGGGTATTTTTCGGCGCGGCTGTGCCCGCGGATTATTTTTGGCACACGGAGGAGCCTCGTAAAGTCTCGCGCCATTCCGAGTCCGGCGGACGAAGTCGGCCAGCCCCACCCCCCAAGGTTATAGCCCACCCGTTTTTGTGGCCTTTTTCCGCTGGACGAACCCGTTTTTGTGGCCTTTGTCCGCTGGACGAACTTGGCGCCCCGGCCTTCGGGCGGGTATTTTTGGGCGCGGCTGTGCCCGCGGCCAATTTTTGGCACACAGAGGCGCCTCGCAAAGTCTCGCGCCATTCCGAGTCCGGCGGACGAAGTTGGCCAGCCCCACCCCCCAAGGCTATAGCCCACCCGTTTTTGTCGCCTTTTTCCGCTGGACGAACTTGGCGCATCGGCCTTCGGGCGGGTATTTTTGGGCGCGGCTGTGCCCGCAGCCTATCTTTGCAACACGGAGGCGCCTCGTAAAGTCTCGCGCCATTCCGAGTCCGGCAGACGAAGTTGGCCAGCCCCACCCCCCAAGGCTATAGCCCACCCGTTTTTGTGGCCTTTTTCCGCTGGACGAACTTGGCGCCCCGGCCTTCGGGCGGGTATTTTTTGGCGCGGCTGTGCCCGCGGCCTGTTTTTGGCACACGGAGGCACCTCGCAAAGTCTCGCGCCATTCCGAGTCCGGCAGACGAAGTTGGCCAGCCCCACCCCCCAAGGCTATAGCCCACCCGTTTTTGTGGCCTTTTTCCGCTGGACGAAGTTGGCGCATCGGCCTTCGGGCGGGTATTTTTGGTCGCGGCTGTGCCCGTAGCCTATCTTTGCAACACGGAGGCGCCTCGTAAAGTCTCGCGCCATTCCGAGTCCGGCGGACACAGTTGGCCAGCCCCACCCCCCAAGGCTATAGCCCACCCGTTTTTGTGGCCTTTTTCCGCTGGACGAACTTGGCGCCCCAGCCTTCGGGCGGGTATTTTTGTGCGCGGATGTGCCCGCGGCCTATTTTTGGCACACGGAGGCGCCTCGCAAAGTCTCGCGCCATTCCGAGTCCGGCGGACGATGTTTGCCAGCCCCACCCCCCAAGGCTATAGCCCACCCGTTTTTGTGGCCTTTTTCCGCTGGACGAACTTGGCGGGTATTTTTGCGGGCGGCTGTGCCCGTGGCCTATTTTTGGCACACGGAGACGCCTCGCAAAGTCTCGCGCTATTCCGAGTCCGGCGGACGAAGTTGGCCAGCCCCACCCCCCAAGGCTATAGCCCACCCGTTTTTGTGGCCTTTTTCCGCTGGACGAACTTCGCGCCCCGGCCTTCGGGCAGGTATTTTTGGGCGCGGCTGTGCCCGCAGCCTATTTTTGCAACACGGAGGCGCCTCGCAAAGTCTCGCGCCATTCCGAGTCCGGCGGACGAAGTTGGCCAGCCCCACCCCCCAAGGCTATAGCCCACCCGTTTTTGTGGCCCTTTTCCGCTGGACGAAATTGGCGCCCCGGCCTTCGGGCGGGTATTTTTGGGCGCGGCTGTGCCCGCAGCCTATTTTTGGCACACGGAGGCGCCTCGCAAAGTGTCGCGCCATTCCGAGTCCGGCGGACGAAGTTGGCCAGCCCCACCCCCCAAGGCTATAGCCCACCCGTTTTTGTGGCCTTTTTCCGCTGGACGAACTTTGCGCATCGGCCTTCGGGCTGGTATTTTTGGGCGCGGCTGTGCCCGCGGCCTATTTTTGGCACACGGAGGAGCCTCACAAAGTCTCGCGCCATTCCGAGTCCGGCGGACGATGTTGGCCAGCCCCACCCCCCAATTCTATAGCCCACCCGTTTTTGTGGCCTTTTTCCACTGGACGAACTTGGCGCCCCGGCCTTCGGGCTGGTATTTTTGGGCGCGGCTGTGCCCGCGGATTATTTTTGGCACACGGAGGCGCCTCGCAAAGTCTCGCGCCATTCCGAGTCCGGCGGACGAAGTTGGCCAGCCCCACCCCCCAAGGCTATAGCCCACCCGTTTTTGTGGCCTTTTTCAGCTGGACGAACTTGGCGCCCCGGCCTTCGGGCTGGTATTTTTGGGCGCGGCTGTGCCCGCGGCCTATTTTTGGCACACGGAGGTGCCTCACAAAGTCTCGCACCATTCCGAGTCCGGCGGACGATGTTGGCCAGCCCCACCCCCCAATTTTATAGCCCACCCGTTTTTGTGGCCTTTTTCCACTGGACGAACTTGGCGCCCCGGCCTTCGGGCTGGTATTTTTGGGCGCGGCTGTCCCCGCGGATTATTTTTGGCACACGGAGTAGCCTCGCAAAGTCTCGCGCCATTCCGAGTCCGGCGGACGAAGTCGGCCAGCCCCACCCCCCAAGGTTATAGCCCACCCGTTTTTGTGGCCTTTTTCCGCTGGACGAACCCGTTTTTGTGGCCTTTTTCCGCTGGAGGAACTTGGCGCCCCGGCCTTCGGGCGGGTATTTTTGGGCGCGGCTGTGCCCGCGGCCTATTTTTGGAACACGGAGGCGCCTCGCAAAGTCTCGCGCCATTCCGAGTCCGGCGGACGAACTTGGCCAGCCCCACCCCCCAAGGCTATAGCCCACCCGTTTTTGTGGCCTTTTTCAGCTGGACGAACTTGGCGCCCCGGCCTTCGGGCTGGTATTTTTGGGCGCGGCTGTGCCCGCGGCCTATTTTTGGCACACGGAGGTGCCTCACAAAGTCTCGCGCCATTCCGAGTCCGGCGGACGATGTTGGCCAGCCCCACCCCCCAATTCTATAGCCCACCCGTTTTTGTGGCCTTTTTCCACTGGACGAACTTGGCGCCCCGGCCTTCGGGTTGGTATTTTTGGGCGCGGCTGTGCCCGCGGATTATTTTTGGCACACGGAGTAGCCTCGCAAAGTCTCGCGCCATTCCGAGTCCGGCGGACGAAGTCGGCCAGCCCCACCCCCCAAGGTTATAGCCCACCCGTTTTTGTGGCCTTTTTCCGCTGGACGAACCCGTTTTTGTGGCCTTTTTCCGCTGGACGAACTTGGCGCCCCGGCCTTCGGGCGGGTATTTTTGGGCGCGGCTGTGCCCGCGGCCTATTTTTGGAACACGGAGGCGCCTCGCAAAGTCTCGCGCCATTCCGAGTCCGGCGGACGAACTTGGCCAGCCCCACCCCCCAAGGCTATAGCCCACCCGTTTTTGTGGCCTTTTTCCGCTGGACGAACTTGGCGCCCCGGCCTTCGGGCGGGTATTTTTGGGCGCGGCTGTGCCCGCGGCCAATTTTTAGCACGCGGAGGCGCCTCGCAAAGTCTCGCGCCATTCCGAGTCCGGCGGACGAAGTTGGCCAGCCCCACCCCCCAAGGCTATAGCCCACCCGTTTTTGTGGCCTTTTTCAGCTGGACGAACTTGGCGCCCCGGCCTTCGGGCGGGTATTTTTGGGCGCGGCTGTGCCCGCGGCCTATTTTTGGCACACAGAGGCACCTCGCAAAGTCTCGCGCCATTCCGAGTCCGGCGGACGAAGTTGGCCAGCCCCACCCCCCAAGGCTATAGCCCACCCGTTTTTGTGGCCTTTTTCCGATGGACGAACTTGGCGCCCCGGCCGTTGGGCGGGTATTTTTGGGTACGGCTGTGCCCGCGGCCTATTTTTGGCACACGGAGGCGCCTCGCAAAGTCTCGCGCCATTCCGAGCCCGGCGGACGAAGTTGCCCAGCCCCACCCCCCAAGGCTATAGCCCACCCGTTTTTGTGGCCTTTTTCCGCTGGACGAACTTGGCGCCCCGGCCTTCGGGCGGGTATTTTGGGCGCGGTGGTCCCCGCGGCCTATTTTTGGCACACAGAGGCACCTCGCAAAGTCTCGCGGCATTCCGTGTCCGGCGGACGAAGTTGGCCAGCCGACCCCCCAAGGCTATAGCCCACCCGTTTTTGTGGCCCTTTTCCACTGGACGAACTTGGCGCCCCGGCCTTCGGGAGGGTATTTTTGGGCGCGGCTGTGCCCGCGGCCTATTTTTGGCTCACGTAGTCGCCTCGCAAAGTCTCGCGCCATTCCGAGTCCGGCGGATGATGTTGGCCTGCCCCACCCCCCAAGGCTATAGCCCACCCGTTTTTGTGGCCTTTTTCCGCTGGACGAACTTGGCGCCCCGGACTTCGGGCGGGTATTTTTGGGCGCGGCTGTACCCGCGGCCTATTTTTGTAACACGGAGGTGCCTCGCAAAGTCTCGCGCCATTCCGAGTCCGGCGGACGAAGTTGGCCAGCCCCACCCCCCAAGGCTATAGCCCACCCGTTTTTGTGGCCCTTTTCCGCTAGACGAACTTGACGCCCCGGCCTTCGGGTGGGTATTTTTGGGCGCGGCTGTGCCCGCTGCCTATTTTTGGCACACGGAGGCGCCTCACAAAGTCTCGCGCCATTCCGAGTCCGGCGGACAATGTTGGCCAGCCCCACCCCCCAAGGCTATAGCCCACCCGTTTTTGTGGCCCTTTTCCGTTGGACGAACTTGGCGCCCCGGCCTTCGGGCGGGTATTTTTGGGCGCGATTGTGCCCGCGGTCTATTTTTGGCACACGGAGGCGCCTCGCAAAGTCTCGCGCCATTCCGAGTCCGGCGGACGAAGTTGGCCAGCCCCACCCCCCAAGGCTATAGCCCACCCGTTTTTGTGGCCCTTTTCCGTTGGACGAACTTGGCGCCCCGGCCTTCGGGCGGGTATTTTTGGGCGCGATTGTGCCCGCGGTCTATTTTTGGCACACGGAGGTGCCTCACAAAGTCTCGCGCCATTCCGAGTCCGGCGGACGATGTTGGCCAGCCCCACCCCCCAAGGCTGTAGCCCACCCGTTTTTGTGGCCTTTTTCCACTGGACGAACTTGGCGCCCCGGCCTTCGGCTGGTATTTTTGGGCGCGGCTGTGCCCGCGGATTATTTTTGGCACACGGAGGAGCCTCGCAAAATCTCGCGCCATTCCGAGTCCGGCGGACGAAGTCGGCCAGCCCCACCCCCCAAGGTTATAGCCCACCCGTTTTTGTGGCCTTTTTCCGCTGGACGAACTTGGCGCCCTGGTCTTCGGGCGGGTATTTTTGGGCGCGGCTGTGCCCGCGGCCTATTTTTGGCACACGGAGGCACCTCGCAAAGTCTCACGCCATTCCGAGTCCGGCGGACGAAGTTGGCCAGCCCCACCACCCAAGGCTATAGCCCACCCGTTTTTGTGGCCTTTTTCCGCTGCACGAACATGGCGCATCGGCCTTCGGGCTGGTATTTTTGGGCGCGGCTGTGCCCGCGGCCTATTTTTGGCACACGGAGGCGCCTCACAAAGTCTCGCGCCATTCCGAGTCCGGCGGACAATGTTGGCCAGCCCCACCCCCCAAGGCTATAGCCCACCCGTTTTTGTGGCCCTTTTCCGTTGGACGAACTTGGCGCCCCGGCCTTCGGGCGGGTATTTTTGGCGCGACAGTGTGCCCATGGCCTATTTTTGGCACACGGAGGCGCCTCGCAAAGTCTCGCGCCATTCCGAGTCCGGCGGACGAAGTTGGCCAGCCCCACCCCCCAAGGCTATAGCCCACCCGTTTTTGTGGCCTTTTTCCGCCGGACGAACTTGGCACATCGGCCTTCGGGTGGGTATTTTTGGGCGCGGCTGTGACCGCGGCCTATTATTGGCACACGGAGGTGCCTCACAAAGTCTCGCGCCATTCCGAGTCCGGCGGACGATGTTGGCCAGCCCCACACCCCAGGGCTATAGCCCACCCGTTTTTGTGGCCTTTTTCCGCTGGACGAACTTGGCGCCCCGGCCTTCGGGCGGGTATTTTTGGGCGCGGCTGTGCCCGCGGCCAATTTTTGGCACACGGAGGCGCCTCGCAAAGTCTCGCGCCATTCCGAGTCCGGCGGACGAACTTGGCCAGCCCCAGCCCCCAAGGTTATAGCCCACCCGTTTTTGTGGCCTTTTTCCGCTGGACGAACCCGTTTTTGTGGCCTTTTTCCGCTGGACGAACTTGGCGCCCCGGCCTTCGGGTGGGTATTTTTGGGCGCGGCTGTGCCCGCGGCCTATTTTTGGCACACGGAGGCGCCTCGTAAAGTCTCGCGCCATTCCGAGTCCGGCGGACGAAGTTGGCCAGCCCCACCCCCCAAGGCTATAGCCCACCCGTTTTTGTGGCCTTTTTCCGCTGGACGAACTTGGCGCATCGGCCTTCGGGCGGGTATTTTTGGGCGCGGCTGTGCCCGCAGCCTATCTTTGCAACACGGAGGCGCCTCGTAAAGTCTCGCGCCATTCCGAGTCCGGCAGACGAAGTTGGCCAGCCCCACCCCCCAAGGCTATAGCCCACCCGTTTTTGTGGCCTTTTTCCGCTGGACGAACTTGGCGCCCCGGCCTTCGGGCGGGTATTTTTGGGCGCGGCTGTGCCCGCGGCCTATTTTTGGCACACGGAGGCGCCTCGCAAAGTTTCGCGCCATTCCGAGTCCGGCGGACGAAGTTGGCCAGCCCCACCCCCCAAGGCTATAGCCCACCCGTTTTTGTGGCCTTTTTCCGCTGGACGAACTTGGCGCATCGGCTTTCGGGCTGGTATTTTTGGGCGCGGCTGTGCCCGCGGCCTATTTTTGGTTCACGTAGTCGCCTCGCAAAGTCTCGCGCCATTCCGAGTCCGGCGGATGATGTTGGCCTGCCCCACCCCCCAAGGCTATAGCCCACCGGTTTTTGTGGCCTTTTTCCGCTGGACGAACTTGGCGCCCCGGACTTCGGGCGGGTATTTTTGGGCGCGGCTGTGCCCGCGGCCTATTTTTGGCACACGGAGGTGCCTCTCAAAGTCTCGCGCCATTCCGAGTCCGGCGGACGAAGTGGGCCAGCCCCACCCCCCAAGGCTATAGCCCACCCGTTTTTGTGGCCTTTTTCCGCTGGACGAACTTGGCGCATCGGCCTTCGGGAGGGTATTTTTGGGCGCGGCTTTGCCCGCAGCCTATCTTTGCAACACGGAGGCGCCTCGTAAAGTCTCGCGCCATTCCGAGTCCGGCAGACGAAGTTGGCCAGCCCCACCCCCCAAGGCTATAGCCCACCCGTTTTTGTGGCCTTTTTCCGCTGGACGAACTTGGCGTCCCGGTCTTCGGGCGGGTATTTTTGGGCGCGGCTGTGCCCGCGGCCTATTTTTGGCACACGGAGGCGCCTCGCAAAGTCTCGCGCCATTCCGAGTCCGGCGGACGAAGTTGGCCAGCCCCACCCCCCAAGGCTATAGCCCACCCGTTTTTGTGGCCTTTTTCCGCTGGACGACCTTGGCGCCCGGGCCTTCGGGCGGGGATTTTGGGCGCGGCTGTGCCCGCGCCTATTTTTGGCACACGGAGGCGCCTCGCAAAGTCTCGCGCCATTCCCAGTCCGGCGGTCGAAGTTGGCCAGCCCCACCCCAAAGGCTAAATCCCACCCGTTTTTGTGGCCTGTTTCGGCTGGACGAACTTGGCGCCCGGCCTTCGGGCGGGTATTTTTGGCGCGGCTGTGCCCGCAGCCTATTTTGGCACACGGAGGCGCCTCGCAAAGTCTCGCGCCATTCCGAGTCCGGGCGGACGAAGTCGGCCAGCCCCACCCCCAAGGCTATAGCCCACCCGTTTTGTGGCCTTTTACCGCTGGACGAACTTGGCGCCCCGGACTTCGGGCGGGTATTTTTGGGCGCGGCTGTTCGTGCGGCCTATTTTTGGCACACGGAGGCGCCACGCAAAGTCTCGCGCCATTCCGAGTCCGGCGGACGAAGTTGGCCAGCCCCACCCCCCAAGGCTATAGCCCACCCGTTTTTGTGGCCTATTTCCGCTGGACGAACATGGCGCCCCGGCGTTCGGGCAGGTATTTTTGGGCGCGGCTGTGCCCGCGGCCTATTTTTGGCACATGGAGGCACCTCGCAAAAGCTCGCGCCATTCCGAGTCCGGCGGACGAAGTTGGCCAGCCCCACCCCCCAAGGCTATAGCCCACCCGTTTTTGTGGCCTTTTTCCGCTGGACGAACTTGGAGCCCCGGACTTCGGGCGGTTAATTTTGGCGCGGGTGTGTCCGCGGCCTATTTTTGGCACACGGAGTCGTCTCGGAAAGTCTCGCGCCATTCCGAGTCCGGCGGACGAAGTTGGCCAGCCCCACCCCCAAGGCTATAGCCCACCCGTTTTGTGGCCTTTTTTCGGCTGGGACGAACTTGGCGCCCCGGACTTCGGGCGGGTATTTTTGGGCGCGGCTGTGTCCGTGGCCTATTTTTGGCACACGGAGGCGCCTCGCAAAGTCTCGCGCCATTCCGAGCCCGGCGGACCATGTTGGCCAGCCCCACCCCCCAAGACTATAGCCGACCCGTTTTTGTGGCCTTTTTCCGCTGGACGAACTTGGCGCCCCGGCCTTCGGGCGGGTATTTTTGGGCGCGGCTGTGCGCGCGGCCTATTTTTGGCACACGGAGGCGCCTCGCAAAGTCTCGCGCCATTCCGAGCCCGGCGGACCATGTTGGCCAGCCCCACCCCCCAAGACTATAGCCGACCCGTTTTTGTGGCCTTTTTCCGCTGGACGAACTTGGCGCCCCGGCCGTCGGGCGGGTATTGTTTGGCGAGGCTGTGGCCGCAGCCTAATTTTGGCACACGGAGGCGCCTCGCAAAGTCTCGCGCCATTCCGAGTCCGGCGGACGGGGGTGGCCAGCCCCACCCCCAAGGCTGTACCCCACCCGTTGTTGTGGCCGTGTTCCGCTGGACGACCGTGGCGCCCCGGCCTTCGGGCGGGTATTCTGGGGCGCGGCTGTGACCGCGGCCTATTTTTGGCACATGGAGGCACCTCGTAAAATCTCGCGCCATTCCGAGTCCGGCGGACGAAGTTGGCCAGCCCCACCCCCCAAGGCTATAGCCCACCCGTTTTTGTGGCCTTTTTCCGCTGGACGAACTTGGCGCCCCGGACTTCGGGCGGGTATTTTTGGTCGCGGCTGTGTCCGCGGCCTAATTTTGGCACACGGAGGCACCTCGCAAAGTCTCGCGCCATTCCGAGTCCGGCGGACGAAGTTGGCCAGCCCCACCCCCCAAGGCTATAGCCCACCCGTTTTTGTGGCCTTTTTCGGCTGGACGAACTTGGCGCCCCGGACTTCGGGCGGGTGTTTTTGGGCGCGGATGTGCCCGTGGCCTATTTTTGGCACACGGAGGCGCCTCGCAAAGTCTCGCGCCATTCCGAGCCCGGCGGACCATGTTGGCCAGCCCCACCCCCCAAGACTATAGCCGACCCGTTTTTGTGGCCTTTTTCCGCTGGACGAACTTGGCGCCCCGGCCTTCGGGCGGGTATTTTTGGGCGCGGCTGTGCGCGCGGCCTATTTTTGGCACACGGAGGCGCCACGCAAAGTCTCGCACCATTCCGAGTCCGGCGGGCGAAGTTGGCCAACCCCACCCCCCAAGGCTATAGGCCACCCGTTTTTGTGGCCTTTTTCCGCTGGACGAACTTGGCGCCCCGGCCTTCGGGCAGGTATTTTTTGGAGCGGCTTGGCCCGCGGTCTATTTTTGGCACACGGAGGCGCCTCGCAAAGTCTCGCACCATTCCGAGTCCGGCGGACGAAGTTGGCCTACCCCACCCCCCAAGGCTATATCCCACCCGTTTTTGTGGCCTTTTTCCGCTGGACGAACTTGGCGCCCCGGCCTTCGGACGGGTATTTTTGGGCGCGGCTGTGCCCGCGGTCTATATTTGGCACACGGAGGCACCTCGCAAAATCTCGCGCCATTCCGAGTCCGGCGGACGAAGTTGGCCAGCCCCACCCCCCAAGGCTATAGCCCACCCGTTTTTGTGGCCTTTTTCCGCTGGACGAACTTGGCGCCCCGGACTTCGGGCGGGTATTTTTGGGCGCGGCTGTGTCCGTGGCCTATTTTTGGCACACGGAGGCGCCTCGCAAAGTCTCGCGCCATTCCGAGTCCGGCGGACGAAGTTGGCCAGCCCCACCCCCCAAGGCTATAGCCCACCCGTTTTTGTGGCCTTTTTCGGCTGGACGAACTTGGCGCCCCGGACTTCGGGCGGGTGTTTTTGGGCGCGGATGTGCCCGTGGCCTACCCCCCCAGCACACGGAGGCGCCTCGCAAAGTCTCGCCATTCCGAGCCCGGCGGACCATGTTGGCCAGCCCCACCCCCCAAGGCTATAGCCCACCCGTTTTTGTGGCCTTTTTCCGCTGGACGAACTTGGCGCCCCGGCCTTCGGGCTGTTCTTTTTGGGCGCGGCTGTGCGCGCGGCCTATTTTTGGCACACGGAGGCGCCTCGCAAAGTCTCGCGCCATTCCGAGTCCGGCGGAGGAAGTTAGCCAGCCCCACCCCCAAGGCTATAGCCCACCCGTTTTTGTGGCCTTTTTCCGCTGGACGAACTTGGCGCCCCGGCCTTCGGGCGGGTATTTTTGGGTGCGGCTGTGCCCGCGGCCTATTTTTTGTACATGGAGGCACCTCGCAAAATCTCGCGCCATTCCGAGTCCGGCGGACGAAGTTGGCCAGCCCCACCCCCCAAGGCTATTGCCCACCCGTTTTTGTGGCCTTTTTCCGCTGGACGAACTTGGCGCCCCGGACTTCGGGCGGGTATTTTTGGGCGCGGCTGTGTCCGTGGCCTATTTTTGGCACACGGAGGCGCCTCGCAAAGTCTCGCGCCATTCCGAGTCCGGCGGACGAAGTTGGCCAGCCCCACCCCCCAAGGCTATAGCCCACCCGTTTTTGTGGCCTTTTTCGGCTGGACGAACTTGGCGCCCCGGACTTCGGGCGGGTGTTTTTGGGCGCGGATGTGCCCGTGGCCTATTTTTGGCACACGGAGGCGCCTCGCAAAGTCTCGCGCCATTCCGAGCCCGGCGGACCATGTTGGCCAGCCCCACCCCCCAAGACTATAGCCGACCCGTTTTTGTGGCCTTTTTCCGCTGGACGAACTTGGCGCCCCGGCCTTCGGGCGGGTATTTTTGGGCGCGGCTGTGCGCGCGGCCTATTTTTGGCACACGGAGGCGCCACGCAAAGTCTCGCGCCATTCCGAGTCCGGCGGTCGTTGTTGGCCAGCCCCACCCCCCAAGGCTATAGGCCACCCGTTTTTGTGGCCTTTTTCCGCTGGACGAACTTGGCGCCCCGGCCTTCGGGCAGGTATTTTTTGGAGCGGCTTGGCCCGCGGTCTATTTTTGGCACACGGAGACGCCTCGCAAAGTCTCGCACCATTCCGAGTCCGGCGGACGAAGTCGGCCAGCCCCACCCCCCAAGGCTATAGCCCACCCGTTTTTGTGGCCTTTTACCGCTGGACGAACTTGGCGCCCCGGACTTCGGGCGGGTATTTTTGGGCGCGGCTGTTCGTGCGGCCTATTTTTGGCACACGGAGGCGCCACGCAAAGTCTCGCGCCATTCCGAGTCCGGCGGACGAAGTTGGCCAGCCCCACCCCCCAAGGCTATAGCCCACCCGTTTTTGTGGCCTATTTCCGCTGGACGAACATGGCGCCCCGGCGTTCGGGCAGGTATTTTTGGGCGCGGCTGTGCCCGCGGCCTAGTTTTGGCACATGGAGGCACCTCGCAAAATCTCGCGCCATTCCGAGTCCGGCGGACGAAGTTGGCCAGCCCCACCCCCCAAGGCTATAGCCCACCCGTTTTTCTGGCCTTTTTCCGATGGACGAACTAGGCGCGCCGGACTTCGGGCGGGTACTTTTTGGCGCGGCTGTGTCCGCGGCCTATTTTTGGCACACGGAGGCGCCTCGCAAAGTCTCACGCCATTCCGAGTCCGGCGGACGACGTTGGCCAGCCCCACCCCCCAAGGCTATAGCCCACCCGTTTTTGTGGCCTTTTTCCGCTGGACGAACTTGGCGCCCGGACTTGGCGGGTGTTTTGGGCGCGGATGTGCCCGCGGCCTATTTTTGGCACACAGAGGCACCTCACAAAGTCTCACGCCATTCCGACTCCGGCGGACGAAGTTGGCCAGCACCACCCCCCAAGGCTATATAGCCCACCCGTTTTGTGGCCTTTTTCCGCTGGACGAACTTGGAGCCCCGGCCTTCGGGCGGTTATTTTTGGGCGCGGCTGTGCGCGTGGCCTATTTTTGGCACACGGAGGCGCCTCGCAAAGTCTCGCGCCATTCCGAGTCCGGCGGACGAAGTTGGCCAGCCCCACCCCCCAAGGCTATAGCCCACCCGTTTTTGTGGCCTTTTTCCGCTGGACGAACTTGGCGCCCCGGCCTTCGGGCGGGTATTTTTGGGCGCGGCTGTGCCCGCAGCCTATTTTTGGCACACGGAGGCGCCTCGCAAAGTCTCGCGCCATTCCGAGTCCGGCGGACGAAGTCGGCCAGCCCCACCCCCCAAGGCTATAGCCCACCCGTTTTTGTGGCCTTTTACCGCTGGACGAACTTGGCGCCCGGACTTGGGCGGGTATTTTGGGCGCGGCTGTTCAGTGGCCTATTTTTGGCACACGGAGGCGCCACGCAAAGTCTCGCGCCATTCCGAGTCCGGCGGACCAGTTGGCCAGCCCCAACCCCCAAGGCTATAACCCAACCGTATTTGTTGCCTATATCCGCTGGACGAACATGGCGCCCGGCGTTCGGGCAGGTATTTTTGGTCGCGGCTGTGTCCGCGGCCTATTTTTGGCACATGGAGGCACCTCGCAAAGTCTCGCGCCATTCCGAGTCCGGCGGACGAAGTTGGCCAGCCCCACCCCCCAAGGCTATAGCCCACCCGTTTTTGTGGCCTTTTTCCGCTGGACGAACTTGGCGCCCCGGACTTCGGGCGGGTATTTTTGGGCGCGGCTGTGTCCGCGGCCTATTTTTGGCACACGGAGGCGCCTCGCAAAGTCTCGCGCCATTCCGAGTCCGGCGGACGAAGTTGGCCAGCCCCACCCCCCAAGGCTATAGCCCACCCGTTTTTGTGGCCTTTTTCGGCTGGACGAACTTGGCGCCCCGGACTTCGGGCGGGTGTTTTTGGGCGCGGATGTGCCCGTGGCCTATTTTTGGCACACGGAGGCGCCTCGCAAAGTCTCGCGCCATTCCGAGCCCGGCGGACCATGTTGGCCAGCCCCACCCCCCAAGACTATAGCCGACCCGTTTTTGTGGCCTTTTTCCGCTGGACGAACTTGGCGCCCCGGCCTTCGGGCGGGTATTTTTGGGCGCGGCTGTGCGCGCGGCCTATTTTTGGCACACGGAGGCGCCTCGCAAAGTCTCGCGCCATTCCGAGTCCGGCGGAGGCGGGTGGCGAGCCCCACCCCCCAAGGCTATAGCCCACCCGTTTTTGTGGCCTTTTTCCGCTGGACGAACTTGGCGCCCCGGCCTTCGGGCGGGTATTTTTGGGCGCGGCTGTGACCGCGGCCTATTTTTGGCACATGGAGGCACCTCGCAAAATCTCGCGCCATTCCGAGTCCGGCGGACGAAGTTGGCCAGCCCCACCCCCCAAGGCTATAGCCCACCCGTTTTTGTGGCCTTTTTCCGCTGGACGAACTTGGCGCCCCGGACTTCGGGCGGGTATTTTTGGTCGCGGCTGTGTCCGCGGCCTAATTTTGGCACACGGAGGCGCCTCGCAAAGTCTCGCGCCATTCCGAGTCCAGCGGACGAAGTTGGCCAGCCCCACCCCCCAAGGCCATAGCCCACCCGTTTTTGTGGCCTTTTTCGGCTGGACGAACTTGGCGCCCCGGACTTCGGGCGGGTGTTTTTGGGCGCGGATGTGCCCGTGGCCTATTTTTGGCACACGGAGGCGCCTCGCAAAGTCTCGCGCCATTCCGAGCCCGGCGGACCATGTTGGCCAGCCCCACCCCCCAAGACTATAGCCGACCCGTTTTTGTGGCCTTTTTCCGCTGGACGAACTTGGCGCCCCGGCCTTCGGGCGGGTATTTTTGGGCGCGGCTGTGCGCGCGGCCTATTTTTGGCACACGGAGGCGCCACGCAAAGTCTCGCGCCATTCCGAGTCCGGCGGACGAAGTTGGCCAGCCCCACCCCCCAAGGCTATAGGCCACCCGTTTTTGTGGCCTTTTTCCGCTGGACGAACTTGGCGCCCCGGCCTTCGGGCAGGTATTTTTTGGAGCGGCTTGGCCCGCGGTCTATTTTTGGCACACGGAGGCGCCTCGCAAAGTCTCGCACCATTCCGAGTCCGGCGGACGAAGTTGGCCTACCCCACCCCCCAAGGCTATATCCCACCCGTTTTTGTGGCCTTTTTCGGCTGGACGAACTTGGCGCCCCGGCCTTCGGACGGGTATTTTTGGGCGCGGCTGTGCCCGCGGTCTATATTTGGCACACGGAGGCACCTCGCAAAATCTCGCGCCATTCCGAGTCCGGCGGACGAAGTTGGCCAGCCCCACCCCCCAAGGCTATAGCCCACCCGTTTTTGTGGCCTTTTTCCGCTGGACGAACTTGGCGCCCCGGACTTCGGGTGGGTATTTTTGGGCGCGGCTGTGTCCGCGGCCTATTTTTGGCACACGGAGGCGCCTCGCAAAGTCTCGCGCCATTCCGAGTCCGGCGGACGAAGTTGGCCAGCCCCACCCCCCAAGGCTATAGCCCACCCGTTTTTGTGGCCTTTTTCGGCTGGACGAACTTGGCGCCCCGGACTTCGGGCGGGTGTTTTTGGGCGCGGATGTGCCCGTGGCCTATTTTTGGCACACGGAGGCGCCTCGCAAAGTCTCGCGCCATTCCGAGCCCGGCGGACCATGTTGGCCAGCCCCACCCCCAAGACTATAGCCGACCCGTTTTTGTGGCCTTTTTCCGCTGGACGAACTTGGCGCCCGGCCTTGGGCGGGGTATTTTTGGCGCGGCTGTGCGCGTGGCCTATTTTGGCACACGGAGGCGCCACGCAAAGTCTCGCCATTCCGAGCCCGGCGGACCATGTTGGCCAGCCCCACCCCCCAAGACTATAGCCGACCCGTTTTTGTGGCCTTTTTCCGCTGGACGAACTTGGCGCCCCGGCCTTCGGGCAGGTATTTTTTGGAGCGGCTTGGCCCGCGGTCTATTTTTGGCACACGGAGGCGCCTCGCAAAGTCTCGCGCCATTCCGAGCCCGGCGGACGGTTGGCCTACCCCACCCCCAAGGCTATATCCCACCCGTTTTGTGGCCTTTTTCCGCTGGACGAACTTGGCGCCCGGCCTTCGGACGGGTATTTTTTGAGCGCGGCTGTGCCCGCGGTCTATATTTTGGCACACGGAGGCACCTCGCAAAATCTCGCGCCATTCCGAGTCCGGCGGGACAGTTGGCCAGCCCCACCCCCCAAGGCTATAGCCCACCCGTTTTTCTGGCCTTTTTCCGCTGGACGAACTTGGCGCCCCGGCCTTCGGGGGGGTATTTTTGGGCGCGGCTGTGCCCGCGACCTATTTTTGACACACGGAGGCGCCTCGCAAAGTCTAGCGCCATTCCGAGTCCGGCGGACAGTTGGCCAGCCCCACCCCCAAGGCTATAGCCCACCCGTTTTTGTGGCCTTTTTCGGCTGGACGAACTTGGCGCCCGGACTTCGGGCGGGTGTTTTTGGCGCGGATGTGCCCGTGGCCCTGCCACAGCACACGGAGGCGCCTCGCAAAGTCTCGCGCCATTCCGAGCCCGCGGACCATGTTGGCCAGCCCCACCCCCAAGACTATAGCCGACCCGTTTTGTGGCCTTTTTCCGCTGGGCGAACTTGGCGCCCGGCCTTCGGGCGGGTATTTTAGGCGCTGGCTGTGCGCGCGGCCTATTTTTGGCACACGGAGGCGCCTCGCAAAGTCTCGCGCCATTCCGAGTCCGGCGGACGGTTGGCCAGCCCCACCCCCAAGGCTATAGCCCACCCGTTTTGTGGCCTTTTCCGCTGGACGAACTTGGCGCCCGGCCTTCGGGCGGGTATTTTGGGCGCGGCTGTGCCCGCGGCCTATTTTTTTGCACATGGAGGCACCTCGCAAAATCTCGCCATTCCGAGTCCGGCGGACGAAGTTGGCCAGCCCCACCCCCCAAGGCTATAGCCCACCCGTTTTTGTGGCCTTTTACCGCTGGACGAACTTGCCGCCCCGGCCTTCGGGCGGGTATTTTTGGGCGCGGCTGTGTCCATGCCCTATTTTTGGCACACGGAGGCGCCTCACAAAGTCTACCGCCATTCCGAGTCCGGCGGACGAAGTTGGCCAGCCCCACCCCCCAAGGCTATAGCCCACCCGTTTTTGTGGCCTTTTTCCGCTGGACGAACTTGGCGCCCCGGACTTCGGGCGGGTGTTTTTGGGCGCGGATGTGCCCGTGGCCTATTTTTGGCACACGGAGGCGCCTCGCAAAGTCTCGCGCCATTCCGAGCCCGGCGGACCATGTTGGCCAGCCCCACCCCCCAAGGCTATAGCCCACCCGTTTTTGTGGCCTTTTTCCGCTGGACGAACTTGGCGCCCCGGCCTTCGGGCGGGTATTTTTTTGGCTGTCAAAGGCCTATTTTTGGCACACGGAGGCGCCACACAAAGTCTCGCGCCATTCCGAGTCCGGCGGACGAAGTTGGCCAGCCCCACCCCCCAAGGCTATAGGCCACCCGTTTTTGTGGCCTTTTTCCGCTGGACGAACTTGGCGCCCCGGCCTTCGGGCAGGTATTTTTTGGAGCGGCTTGGCCCGCGGTCTATTTTTGGCACACGGAGGCGCCTCGCAAAGTCTCGTACCATTCCGAGTCCGGCGGACGAAGTTGGCCAACCCCACCCCCCAAGGCTATATCCCACCCGTTTTTGTGGCCTTTTTCCGCTGGACGAACTTGGCGCCCCGGCCTTCGGGCGGGTATTTTTGGGCGCGGCTGTGCCCGCGGTCTATTTTTGGCACATGGAGGCGCCTCGCATAGTCTCGCACCATTCCGAGTCCGGCGGACGAAGTTGGCCAACCCCACCCCCCAAGGCTATATAGCCCACCCGTTTTTGTGGCCTTTTTCCGCTGGACGAACTTGGCGCCCCGGCCTTCGGGCGGGTATTTTTGGGCGTGGCTGTCCCCGCAGCCTATTTTTGGCACACGGAGGCGCCTCGCAAAGTCTCGCGCCATTCCGAGTCCGGCGGACGAAGTTGGCCAGCCCCACCCCCCAAGGCTATAGCCCACCCGTTTTTGTGGCCTTTTTCCGCTGGACGAACTTGGCGCCACGGCCTTCGGGCGGGTATTTTTTGGCGCGGCTGTGCCCGCGGCCTATTTTTGGCACACGGAGGCGCCTCGCAAAGTCTCGCGCCATTCCGAGTCCGGCGGACGAAGTTGGCCAGCCCCACCCCCCAAGGCTATAGCCCACCCGTTTTTGTGGCCTATTTCCGCTGGACGAACATGGCGCCCCGGCGTTCGGGCGGGTATTTTTGGGCGCGGCTGTGCCCGCGGCCTATATTTGGCACACGGAGGCACCTCGCAAAATCTCGCGCCATTCCGAGTCCGGCGGACGAAGTTGGCCAGCCCCACCCCCCAAGGCTATAGCCCACCCGTTTTTGTGGCCTTTTTCCGCTGGACGAACTTGGCGCCCCGGACTTCGGGCGGGTATTTTTGGGCGCGGCTGTGTCCGTGGCCTATTTTTGGCACATGGAGGCGCCTCGCATAGTCTCGCACCATTCCGAGTCCGGCGGACGAAGTTGGCCAACCCCACCCCCCAAGGCTATAGCCCACCCGTTTTTGTGGCCTTTTTCCGCTGGACGAACTTGGCGCCCCGGCCTTCGGGCGGGTATTTTAGGGCGTGGCTGTCCCCGCAGCCTATTTTTGGCACACGGAGGCGCCTCGCAAAGTCTCGCGCCATTCCGAGTCCGGCGGACGAAGTTGGCCAGCCCCACCCCCCAAGGCTATAGCCCTCCCGTTTTTGTGGCCTTTTTCCGCTGGACGAACTTGGCGCCCCGGCCGGCGGGCGGGTCTTTGTGGGGGCGGCTGTGCCCGCTGACTATTTTTGGCACACGGAGGCGCCTCGCATAGTCTCGCACCATTCCGAGTCCGGCGGACGAAGTTGGCCAACCCCACCCCCCAAGGCTATATAGCCCACCCGTTTTTGTGGCCTTTTTCCGCTGGACGAACTTGGCGCCCCGGCCTTCGGGCGGGTATTTTTGGGCGCGGCTGTGCCCGCGGTCTATTTTTGGCACATGGAGGAGCCTCGCATAGTCTCGCACCATTCCGAGTCCGGCGGACGAAGTTGGCCAACCCCACCCCCCAAGGCTATATAGCCCACCCGTTTTTGTGGCCTTTTTCCGCTGGACGAACTTGGCGCCCCGGCCTTCGGGCGGGTATTTTTGGGCGTGGCTGTCCCCGCGGCCTATTTTTGGCACACGGAGGCGCCTCGCAAAGTCTCGCGCCATTCCGAGTCCGGCGGACGAAGTTGGCCAGCCCCACCCCCCAAGGCTATAGGCCACCCGTTTTTGTGGCCTTTTTCCGTTGGACGAACATGGCGCCCCGGCCTTCGGGCAGGTATTTTTTGGAGCGGCTGGGCCCGCGGTCTATTTTTGGCACACGGAGGCGCCTCGCAAAGTCTCGCACCATTCCGAGTCCGGCGGACGAAGTTGGCCAACCCCACCCCCCAAGGCTATAGCCCACCCGTTTTTGTGGCCTTTTTCCGCTGGACGAACTTGGCGCCCCGGCCTTCGGGCGGGTATTTTTGGGCGCGGCTGTGCCCGCGGTCTATTTTTGGCACATGGAGGCGCCTCGCATAGTCTCGCACCATTCCGAGTCCGGCGGACGAAGTTGGCCAACCCCACCCCCCAAGGCTATAGCCCACCCGTTTTTGTGGCCTTTTTCCGCTGGACGAACTTGGCGCCCCGGCCTTCGGGCGGGTATTTTAGGGCGTGGCTGTCCCCGCAGCCTATTTTTGGCACACGGAGGCGCCTCGCAAAGTCTCGCGCCATTCCGAGTCCAGCGGACGAAGTGGGCCAACCCCACCCCCCAAGGCTATAGCCCACCCGTTTTTGTGGCCTTTTTCCGCTGGACGAACTGGGCACCCCGGCCTTTGGGCTGGTATTTTTGGGCGCGGCTGTGCCCACGGCCTATTTTTGTTACACGAAGGCGCCTCGCAAAGTCTCGCGCCATTCCGAGTCCGGCGGACAAAGTTGGCCAGCCCCACCCCCCACGGCTATAGCCCACCCGTTTTTGTGGCCTTTTTCCGCTGGACGAACTTGGCGCCCCGGCCTTCGGGCGGGTATTTTTGGGCGCGGCTGTGCCCGCGGTCTATTTTTGGCACATGGAGGTGCCTCGCATAGTCTCGCACCATTCCGAGTCCGGCGGACGAAGTTGGCCAACCCCACCCCCCAAGGCTATATAGCCCACCCGTTTTTGTGGCCTTTTTCCGCTGGACGAACTTGGCACCCCGGCCTTCGGGCGGGTATTTTTGGGCGTGGCTGTCCCCGCAGCCTATTTTTGGCACACGGAGGCGCCTCGCAAAGTCTCGCGCCATTCCGAGTCCGGCGGACGAAGTTGGCCAGCCCCACCCCCCAAGGCTATAGCCCACCCGTTTTTGTTGCCTTTTTCCGCTGGACGAACTTGGCGCCCCGGCCTTCGGGCGGGTATTTTTTGGCGCGGCTGTGCCCGCGGCCTATTTTTGGCACACGGAGGCGCCTCGCAAAGTCTAGCCCCATTCCGAGTCCGGCGGACGAAGTTGGCCAGCCCCACCCCCCAAGTCTATAGACAACCACGTTATGTGGCCTATTTCCGCTGGACGAACATGGCGCCCCGGCCTTCGGGCGGGTATTTTTGGGCGCGGCTGTGCCCGCGGCCTATATTTGGCACACGGAGGCACCTCGCAAAATCTCGCGCCATTCCGAGTCCGGCGGACGAAGTTGGCCAGCCCCACCCCCCAAGGCTATAGCCCACCCGTTTTTGTGGCCTTTTCCGCGGGGCGAACATGGCGCCCCGGACTTCGGGCGGGTATTTTTGGGCGCGGCTGTGTCCGTGGCCTATTTTTGGCACACGGAGGCGCCTCGCAAAGTCTCGCGCCATTCCGAGTCCGGCGGACGAAGTTGGCCAGCCCCACCCCCCAAGGCTATAGCCCACCCGTTTTTGTGGCCTTTTTCGGCTGGACGAACTTGGCGCCCCGGACTTCGGGCGGGTGTTTTTGGGCGCGGATGTGCCCGTGGCCTATTTTTGGCACACGGAGGCGCCTCGCAAAGTCTCGCGCCATTCCAAGCCCGGCGGACCAAGTTGGCCAGCCCCACCCCCCAAGACTATAGCCGACCCGTTTTTGTGGCCTTTTTCCGCTGGACGAACTTGGCGCCCCGGCCTTCGGGCGGGTATTTTTGGGCGCGGCTGTGCGCGCGGCCTATTTTTGGCACACGGAGGCGCCACGCAAAGTCTCGCGCCATTCCGAGTCCGGCGGACGAAGTTGGCCAGCCCCACCCCCCAAGGCTATAGGCCACCCGTTTTTGTGGCCTTTTTCCGTTGGACGAACATGGCGCCCCGGCCTTCGGGCAGGTATTTTTTGGAGCGGCTGGGCCCGCGGTCTATTTTTGGCACACGGAGGCGCCTCGCAAAGTCTCGCACCATTCCGAGTCCGGCGGACGAAGTTGGCCAACCCCACCCCCCAAGGCTATAGCCCACCCGTTTTTGTGGCCTTTTTCCGCTGGACGAACTTGGCGCCCCGGCCTGCGGGCGGGTATTTTTGGGCGCGGCTGTGCCCGCGGCCTATTTTTGGCACACGGAGGCGCCTCGCAAAGTGTCGCGCCATTCCGAGTCCGGCGGACGAAGTTGGCCAGCCCCACCCCCCAAGGCTATAGCCCACCCGTTTTTGTGGTCTTTTTCCGCTGGACGAACTTGGCGCCCCGGCCTTCGGGCGGGTATTTTTGGGCGCGGCTGTGCCTGCGGCCTATTTTTGTCACACGGAGGCGCCTCGCAAAATCTCGCGCCATTCCGAGTCCGGCGGACGAAGTTGGCCAGCCCCACCCCCCAAGGCTATAGCCCACCCGTTTTTGTGGCCTTTTTCCGCTGGACGAACTTGGCGCCCCGGCCTTCGGGCGGGTATTTTTGGGCGCGGCTGTACCTGCGGCCTATTTTTGGCACACGGTGGTGCCTCGCAAAGTCTCGCGCCATTCCGAGTCCGGCGGACGAAGTTGGCCAGCCCCACCCCCCAAGCCTATTGCCCACCCGTTTTTGTGGCCTTTTTCCGCTGGACGAACTTGGCACCCCGGCCTTCGGGCGGGTAGTTTTGGGCTCGGCTGTGCCCGCGGCCTATTTTTGGCACACGGAGGTGCCTCGCAAATCTCGCGCCATTCCGAGTCCGGCGGACGAAGTTGGCCAGCCCCACCCCCCAAGGCTATAGCCCACCCGTTTTTGTGGCCTTTTTCCGCTGGACGAACTTGGCGCCCCGGCCTTCGGGCGGGTATTTTTGGGCGCGGCTGTGCCTGCGGCCTATTTTTAGCACACGGAGGCGTCTCGCAAAGTCTCGCACCATTCCGAGTCCGGCGGACGAAGTTGGCCAGCCCCACCCCCCAAGGCAATAGCCCACCTGTTTTTGTGGCCTATTTCCGCTGGACGAACTTGGCGCCCCGGCCTTCGGGCGGGTATTTTTGGGTGCGGCTGATCCCGCAGCCTATTTTTGGCACACGGAGGAGCCTCGCAAAATCTCACGGCATTCCGAGTCCGGCGGCCGAAGTTGGCCAGCCCCACCCCCCAAGGCTATAGCCCACCCGTTTTTGTGGACTTTTTCCGCTGGACGAACATGGCGCCCCGGCCTTCGGGCGGGTATTTTTGGGCGCGGCTGTGCCCGCGGCCTATTTTTTGTAGACGGAGGCGCCTCGCAGAGTCTCGCACCATTCCGAGTCCGGCGGACGAAGTTTGCCAGCCCCACTCCCCAAGGCTATAGCCCACCCGTTTTTGTGGCCTTTTTCCGCTGGACGAACTTGGCGCCCTGGCCTTTGGGCGGGTATTTTTGGGCGCGGCTGTGCCCGCGGCCTATTTTTGGCACACGGAGGCGCCTCGCAAAGTCTCGCGCCATTCCGAGTCCGGCGGACGATGTTGGCCAGCCCCACCACCCAAGGCTATAGCCCACCCGGTTTTGTGGCCTTTTTCCGCTGGACGAACTTGGCGCCCCGGCCTTCGGGCGGGTATTTTTGGGTACGGCTGTGCCCGCGGCCTATTTTTGGCACACGGAGGCGCCTCGTAAAGTATCGCGCCATTCCGAGTCCGGCGGACGAAGTTGGCCAGCCCCACCCCCCAAGGCTATAGCCAACCCGTTTTTGTGGCCTTTTTCCACTGGACGAACTTGGCGCCCCGGCCTTCGGGCGGGTAGTTTTGGGCTCGGCTGTGCCCGCGGCCTATTTTTGGCACACGGAGGTGCCTCGCAAATCTCGCGCCATTCCGAGTCCGGCGGACGAAGTTGGCCAGCCCCACCCCCCAAGGCTATTGCCCACCCGTTTTTGTGGCCTTTTTCCGCTGGACGAACTTGGCGCCCCGGCCTTCGGGCGGGTAGTTTTGGGCTCGGCTGTGCCCGCGGCCTATTTTTGGCACACGGAGGTGCCTCGCAAATCTCGCGCCATTCCGAGTCCGGCGGACGAAGTTGGCCAGCCCCACCCCCCAAGGCTATAGCCCACCCGTTTTTGTGGCCTTTTTCCGCTGGACGAACTTGGCGCCCCGGCCTTCGGGCGGGTATTTTTGGGCGCGGCTGTGCCTGCGGCCTATTTTTAGCACACGGAGGCGTCTCGCAAAGTCTCGCACCATTCCGAGTCCGGCGGGCGAAGTTGGCCAGCCCCACCCCCCAAGGCTATAGCCCACCCGTTTTTGTGGCCTCTTTCCGCTGGACGAACTTGGTGCCCCGGCCTTCGGCGCTGGTATTTTTTGGCGCGGCTGTGCCCGCAGCCTATTTTTGGCACACAGAGGAGCCTCGCAAAGTGTCGCGCCATTCCGAGTCCGGCGGACGAAGTTGGCCAGCCCCACCCCCCAAGGCTATAGCCCACCCGTTTTTGTGGCCTTTTTCCGCTGGACGAACTTGGCGCCCCGGCCTTCGGGCGGGTATTTTTGGGCGCGGCTGTGCCCGCGGCCTATTTTTGTCACACGGAGGCGCCTCGCAAAGTCTCGCGCCATTCCGAGTCCGGCGGACGAAGTTGGCCAGCCCCACCCCCCAAGGCTATAGCCCACCCGTTTTTGTGGCCTTTTTCCGCTGGACGAACTTGGCGCATCGGCCTTCGGGCGGGTATTATTTGGCGCGGCTGTGCCCGCGGCCTATTTTTAGCACACGGAGGCGCCTCGCAAAGTCTCGCGCCATTCCGAGTCCGGCGGACGATGTTGGCCAGCCCCACCCCCCAAGGCTATAGCCCACCCGTTTTTGTGGCCTTTTTCCGCTGGACGAACTTCGCGCATCGGCCTTCGGGTGGGTATTTTTGGGCGCGGCTGTGCCCGCGGCCTATTTTTGGCACACGGAGGTGCCTCGCAAAGTCTCGTGCCATGCCGAGTCCGGCGGACGATGTTGGCCAGCCCCACCCCCCAAGGCTATAGCCCACCCGGTTTTGTGGCCTTTTTCCGCTGGACGAAGTTGGCGCCCCGGCCTTCGGGCGGGTATTTTTGGGTACGGCTGTGCCCGCGGCCTATTTTTGGCACACGGAGGCGCCTCGCAAAGTCTCGCGCCATTCCGAGTCCGGCAGACGAAGTTGGCCAGCCCCACCCCCCAAGGCTATAGCCCACCCGTTTTTGTGGCCTTTTTCCGCTAGACGAACTTGGCGCATCGGCCTTCGGGCGGGTATTTTTGGGCGCGGCTGTGCCCGCGGCCTATTTTTGGCACACGGCGTTGCCTCGCAAAGTCTCGCGCCATTCCGAGTCCGGCGGACGAAGTTGGCCAGCCCCACCCCCCAAGGCTATAGCCCACCCGTTTTTGTGGCCTTTTTCCGCTGGACGAACTTGGCGCCCTGGCCTTCAGGAGGGTATTTTTGGTTGCAGCTGTTCCCGCGGCCTATTTTTGGCACATGGAGGTGCCTCGCAAAGTCTCGCGCCATTCCGAGTCTGGCGGACGAAGTTGGCCAGCCACACCCCCCAAGGCTATAGCCCACCCGTTTTTGTGGCCTTTTTCCGCTTGACGAACTTGGCGCCCCGGCGTTCGGGCTGGTATTTTTGGTCGGGGTTGTGCCCGCGGCCTATTTTTGGTACACGGAAGCGCCTCGCAATGTCTCGCGCCATTCCGAGTCCGGCGGACAAAGTTGGCCAGCCCCACCCCCCCAGGCTATAGCCCACCCGTTTTTGTGGCCTTTTTCAGCTGGACGAACTTGGCGCCCGGCCTTTTTGGGCGCGGCTGTGCCCGTGGCCTATTTTTGGTACACGGAGGCGCCACGCAAAGTCTCGCGCCATTCCGTGTCTGGCGGACGAAGTTGGCCAGCCCCACCCCCCAAGGCTATAGCCCACCTATTTTTCTGGCCTTTTTCAGCTGGACGAACTTGGCGCCCCGGCCTTTGCGCGGGTATTTTTGGGCGCGGCTGTGGCCGCGGCCTATTTTTGGCACACGGAGGTGCCTGGCAAAGTCCCGCGCCATTCCGAGTCCGGCGGACGAAGTTGGCCAGCCCCACCCCCCAAGGCTATAACCCACCTGTTTTTGTGACCTTTTTCCGCTGGACGAACTTGGCGCCCCGGCCTTCGGGCGGGTATTTTCGGGCGCGGCTGTGCCCGCGGCCTATTTTTGGCACACGGAGGTGCCTCGCGAAGTCGCGCGCCATTCCGAGTCCGGCGGACGAAGTTGGCCAGCCCCACCCCCCAAGGCTATAGCCCACCCGTTTTTGTGGCGTTTTTCCGCTGGACGAACTTGGCGCCCCGGCCTTCGGGCGGGTATTTTTGGGCGCGGCTGTGCCCGCGGCCTATTTTTGGCTCACGGAGGCGCCTCGTAATGTCTCGCGCCATTCCGAGTCCGGCGGACGAAGTTGGCCAGCCCCACCCCCCAAGGCTATAGCCCACCCGTTTTTGTGCCCTTTTTCCGCTGGACGAACTTGGCGCCCGGCCTTCGGGGGGTTATTTTTGGGTGCGGCTGTGCCCATGGCCTATTTTTGGCACACGGAGGCGCCTCGTAATGTCTCGCGCCATTCCGAGTCCGGCGGACGAAGTTGGCCAGCCCCACCCCCCAAGGCTATAGCCCACCCGTTTTTGTGCCCTTTTTCCGCTGGACGAACTTGGCGCCCCGGCCTTCGGGCGGGGCTGTGCCCGCGGCTTATTTTTGCCAACGGATGCGCCACGAAAAGTCTCGCGCCATTCCGAGTCCGGCGGACGAAGTTGGCCAGCCCCACCCCCCAAGGCTATAACCCACCTGTTTTTGTGGCCTTTTTCCGCTGGACGAACTTGGCGCCCCGGCCTTCGGGCGGGCATTTTTGGGCGCGGCTGTGCCCGCGGCTTATTTTTGGCACATGGAGGCGCCTCTTAAAGTCTCGCGCCATTCTGAGTCCGGCGGACGAAGTTGGCCAGCCCCACCCCCCAAGGCTATAGCCCACCCGTTTTTGTGGCCTTTTTCCACTGGACGAACTTGGCGCCCCGGCCTTCGGGTGGGTATTTTTGGGCGCGGCTGTGCCCGCGGACTATTTTTGGCACACGGAGGCGCCTCGCAAAGTCTCGCGCCATTCCGAGTCCGGCGGACGAAGTTGGCGAGCCCCACCCCCAAGGCTATAGCCCACCCGTTTTTGGCCTTTTTCCGCTGGGCGAACTTGGCGCCCGGCCTTCGGGCGGGTATTTTTGGCGCGGCTGTGCCCTTGGCCTATTTTTGGCAAACGGTGGGGCCTCGCAAAGTCTCGCGCCATTCCGAGTCCGGCGGACGAAGTGGGCCAGCCCCGCCCCCCAAGGCTATAACCCACCCGTTTTTGTGGCCTTTTTCCGCTGGACGAACTTGGCGCACCGGCCTTCGGGTGGGTATTTTTGGGCGTGGCTGTGCCCGCGGCCTCTTTTTTGGCACACGGAGGCACCTTGCAAAGTCTCGCGCCATTCCGAGTCCGGCGGACGAAGTTGGCCAGCCCCACCCCCCAAGGCTATAGCCCACCGTTTTTGGGGCCTTTTTCCGCTGGACGAACTTGGCGCCCCGGCCTTCGGGCGGGCATTTTTGGGCGCGGCTGTGCCCGCGGCCTATTTTTGGCACATGGAGGCGCCTCTTAAAGTCTCGCGCCATTCCGAGTCCGGCGGACGAAGTTGGCCAGCCCCACCCCCCAAGGCTATAGCCCACCCGTTTTTGTGGCCTTTTTCCACTGGACGAACTTGGCGCCCCGGCCTTCAGGTGGGTATTTTTGGGCGCGGCTGTGCCCGCGGCCTATTTTTGGCACACGGAGGCGCCTCGCAAAGTCTCGCGCCATTCCGAGTCCGGCGGACGAAGATGGCGAGCCCCACCCCCCAAGGCTATAGCCCACCCGTTTTTGTGGCCTTTTTCCGCTGGACGAACTTGGCGCCCCGGCCTTCGGGCGGGTATTTTTGGGCGCGGCTGTGCCCGCGGCCTATTTTTGGCACACGGTGGGGCCTCGCAAAGTCTCCCGCCATTCCGAGTCCGGCGGACGAAGTTGGCCAGCCCCACCCCCCAAGGCTATAGCCCACCCGTTTTTGTGGCCTTTTTCCGCTGGACGAACTTGGCGCCCCGGCCTTCGGGCGGCTATTTCTGGGTGCGGCTGTGCCCGCGGCCTATTTTTGGTACACGGAGGGGCCTCGCAAAGTCTCGCGCCATTCCGAGTCCGGCGGACGAAGTTGGCCATCCCCACCCCCCAAGGTTATAGCCCACCCGTTTTTGTGGCCTTTTTCCGCTGTACGAACTTGGCACCCCGGCCTTCGGGCGGGTATTTTTGGGTGCGGCTGTGCCCGCGGCCTATTTTTGGCACACGGAGCGGCCTCGCAAAGTCTCGCACCATTCCGAGTCCGGCGGACGAAGTTGGCCCGCCCCACCGCCCAAGACTATAGCCCACCCGTTTTTGTGGCCTTTTTCCGCTGGACGAACTTGGCGCCCCGGCCTTCAGGAGGGTATTTTTGGTCGCAGCTGTTCCCGCGGCCTATTTTTGGCACACGGAGGTGCCTAGCAAAGTCTCGCAACATTCCGAGTCTGGCGGACGAAGTTGGCGAGCCCCACCCCCCAAGGCTATAGCCCACCCGTTTTTTTGGCCTTTTTCCGCTGGACGAACTTGGCGCCCCGGCCTTCGGGCGGGTATTTTTGGGCGCGGCTGTGCCCGCGGCCTATTTTTGGCACACGGTGGGGCCTCGCAAAGTCTCGCGCCATTCCGAGTCCGGCGGACGAAGTTGGCCAGCCCCACCCCCCAAGGCTATAGCCCACCCGTTTTTGTGCCCTTTTTCCGCTGGACGAACTTGGCGCCCCGGCCTTCGGGCGGGGCTGTGCCCGCGGCTTATTTTTGCACACGGAGGCGCCTCGCAAAGTCTCGCGCCATTCCAAGTCCGGCGGACGAAGTTGGCCAGCCCCACCCCCCAAGGCTATAGCCCACCCGTTTTTGTGGCCTTTTTCCGCTGGACGAACTTGGCGCCCCGGCCTTCGGGCGGGTATTTTTGGGCGCGGCTGTGCCCGCGGCCTATTTTTGGCACACGGTGGGGCCTCGCAAAGTCTCCCGCCATTCCGAGTCCGGCGGACGAAGTTGGCCAGCCCCACCCCCCAAGGCTATAGCCCACCCGTTTTTGTGGCCTTTTTCCACTGGACGAACTTGGCGCCCCGGCCTTCGGGCGGCTATTTCTGGGTGCGGCTGTGCCCGCGGCTTATTTTTGGTACACGGAGGGGCCTCGCAATGTCCCGCGCCATTCCGAGTCCGGCGGACGAAGTTGGCCAGCCCCACCCCCCAAGGCTATAGCCCACCCGTTTTTGTGGCCTTTTTCTGCTGGACGAACTTGGCGACCCGGCCTTCAGGTGGGTATTTTTGGGCGCGGCTGTGCCCGCGGCCTATTTTTCGCACACGGAGGCGCCTCGCAAAGTCTCGCGCCATTCCGAGTCCGGCGGACGAAGTTGGCCAGCCCCACCCCCCAAGGCTATAGCCCACCCGTTTTTGTGGCCTTTTTCCGCTGGACGAACTTGGCGCCCCGGCCTTCGGCCGGGTATTTTTGGGCGTGGCTGTGCCCGCGGCCTATTTTTGGCTCACGGAGTCGCCTCGCAAAGTCTCGCACCATTCCGAGTACGGCGGACGAAGTTGGCCAGCCCCACCCCCCAAGGCTATAGCCCACCCGTTTTTGTGGCCTTTTTCCGCTGGACGAACTTGGCGCCCCGGCCTTCGGGCGGGGCTGTGCCCGCGGCCTATTTTTGGCACACGGAGGCGCCTCGCAAAGTCTCGCGCCATTCCGAGTCCGGCGGACGAAGTTGGCCAGCCCCACCCCCCAACCCCCAAGGCTATAGCCCACCCGTTTTTGTGGCCTTTTTCCGCTGGACGAACTTGGCACCCCGGCCTTCGGGCGGGCATTTTTGGGCGCGGCTGTGCCCGCGGCCTATTTTTGGCACACGGAGACGCCTCGCAAAGTCTCGCGCCATTCCGAGTCCGGCGGACGAAGTCGGCCAGCCCCACCCCCCAAGGCTATAGCCCACCCGTTTTTGTGGCCTTTTTCCGCTGGACGAACCTGGCGCCCCGGCCTTCAGGCGGGTATTTTTGGGCGCGGCTGTGCCCGCGGCCTATTTTTGGCACGCGGAGGGGCCTCGTAAAGTCTCACGCCATTCCGAGTCCGGCGGACGAAGTTGGCCAGCCCCACCCCCCAAGGCTATAGCCCACCCGTTTTTGTGGCCTTTTTCCGCTGGACGAACTTGGCGCCCCGGCCTTCGGGCGGGTATTTCTGGGTGCGGCTGTGCCCGCGGCCTATTTTTGGTACACGGAGGGGCCTCGCAAAGTCTCGCGCCATTCCGAGTCCGGCGGACGAAGTTGGCCAGCCCCACCCCCCAAGGCTATAGCCCACCCGTTTTTGTGGCCTTTTTCCGCTGGACGAACTTGGCACCCCGGCCTTCGGGCGGGTATTTTTGGGTGCGGCTGTGCCCGAGGCCTATTTTTGGCACACGGAGGGGCCTCGCAAAGTCTCGTACCATTCCGAGTCCGGCGGACGAAGTTGGCCAGCCCCACCCTCCAAGGCTATAGCCCACCCGTTTTTGTGGCCTTTTTCCGCTGGACGAACTTGGCGCCCCGGCCTTCAGGAGGGTATTTTTGGTCGCAGCTGTTCCCGCGGCCTATTTTTGGCACACGGAGGTGCCTCACAAAGTCTCGTGCCATTGCGAGTCTGGCGGACGAAGTTGGCCAGCCACACCCCCCAAGGCTATAGCCCACTCGTTTTTGTGGCCTTTTTCCGCTTGACGAACTTGGCGCCCCGGCTTTCGGGCGGGTATTTTTGGGCGCGGCCGTGCCCGCGGCCTATTTTTGGCACACGGAGGTGCCTCGCAATGTCTCGCGCCATTCCGAGTCCGGCGGACAAAGTTGGCCAGCCCCACCCCCCAAGGCTATAGCCCACCCGTTTTTGTGGCCTTTTTCCGCTGGACGAACTTGGCGCCCCGGCCTTCGGGCAGGTATTTTTGGGCGCGGCTGTGCCCGCGGCCTATTTTTGGCACACGGAGGCGCCTCGCAAAGTCTCGCGCCATTCCAAGTCCGGCGGACGAAGTTGGCCGGCCCCACCCCCCAAGGCTATATCCCACCCGTTTTTGTGGCCTTTTTCCGCTGGACGAACTTGGCTCTCCGGCCTTCGGGCGGGGCTGTGCCCGCTGCCTATTTTTGGCACACGGAGGCGCCTCGCAAAGTCTCGCGCCATTCCAAGTCCGGCGGACGAAGTTGGCCGGCCCCACCCCCCAAGGCTATAGACCACCCGTTTTTGTGGCCTTTTTCCGCTGGACGAACTTGGCGCCCCGGCCTTCGGGCGGTCATTTTTGGGCGAGGCTGTGCACGCGGCCCATTTTTGGCACATGGAGGCGCCTCGCAAAGTCTAGCGCCATTCCGAGTCCGGCGGACGAAGTTGGCCAGCCCCACCCCCCAAGGCTATAGCCCACCCGTTTTTGCGGCCTTTTTCCACTGGACGAACTTGGCGCCCCGGCCTTCGGGTGGGTATTTTTGGGCGCGGCTGTGTCCGCGGCCTATTTTTGGCACACGGAGGTACCTCGCAAAGTCTCGCGCCATTCCGAGTCAGGCGGACGAAGTTGGCCAGCCCCACCCCCCAAGGCTATAGCCCACCCGTTATTGTGGCCTTTTTCCGCTGGACGAACTTGGCGCCCCGGCCTTCGGGTTGGTATTTTTGGGCGCGGCTGTGCCCGCGGCCTATTTTTGGCACACGGAGGCCCTCGTAAAGTCTCGCGCCATTCCGAGTCCGGCGGACGAAGTTGGCCAGCCCCACCCCCCAAGTCTATAGCCCACCCGTTTTTGTGGCCTTTTTCCACTGGACGAACTTGGCGCCCCGGCCTTCGGGCGGGTATTTTGGGTACGGCTGTGCCCATGGCCTATTTTGGCACACGGAGGTGCCTCGCAAAGTCTCGTGCCATTCCGAGTCCGGCGGACAGTTGGCCAGCCCCACCCCCAAGGCTATAGCCCACCCGTTTTGTGGCCTTTTTCCGCTGGACGAACTTGGCGCCCGGCCTTCGGGCGGGGTATTTTTGGGCGCGGCTGTGACCGCGGCCTATTTTTTTGGCACACGGAGGCGCCTCGTGGCGTCTCGCGCCATTCCGAGTCCGGCGGACGAAGTTGGCCAGCCCCACCCCCAAGGCTATAGCCCACCCGTTTTGTGGCCTTTTTCCGCTGGGACGAACTTGGCGCCCGGCCTTCGGGCGGGTATTTTGGGTGCGGCTGTGCCCGCGGCCTATTTTTTGGGACACGGAGGTGCCTCGCAAAGTCTCGCGCCATTCCGAGTCCGGCGGACGAAAGTTGGCCAGCCCCACCCCCAAGGCTATAGCCCACCCGTTTTTACGGCCTTTTTCCGCTGGGCCCAACTTGGCGCCCCGGCCATCGGGCGGGTATTTTTGGGCGCGGCTGTGCCCGCGGCCTATTTTTGGCACATGGAGGCACCTCGCAAAGTCTCGCGCCATTCCGAGTCCGGCGGACGAAGTTGGCCAGCCCCACCCCCCAAGGCTATAGCCCACCCGTTTTTTGGCCTTTTACCGCTGTACGAACTTGGCGCCCCAGCCTTCGGGCGGGTATTTTTGGGCACGGCTGTGCCCGCGGCCTATTTTTGGCACACAGAGGGGCCTCGCAAAGTCTCGCGCCATTTTGAGTCCGGCGGACGAAGTTTGCCAGCCCCACCCCCCAAGGCTATAGCCCACCCGTTTTTGTGGCCTTTTACCGCTGGACGAACTTGGCGCCCCGGCCTTCGGGCGGGTATTTTTGGGTGCGGCTGTGCCCGCTGCCTATTTTTGGCACACGGAGGTGCCTCGCAAAGTCTCGCGCCATTCCGAGTCCGGCGGACGAAGTTGGCCAGCCCCACCCCCCAAGGCTATAGCCCACCCGTTTTTGTGGCCTTTTTCCGCTGGACGAACTTGGCGCCCCGGCCTTCGGGCGGGGCGGTGCCCGCGGCCTATTTTTGGCACACGGAGGCGCCTCGCAAAGTCTCGCGCCAATCCAAGTCCGGCGGACGAAGTTGGCCAGCCCCACCCCCCAAGGCTATAGCCCACCCGTTTTTGTGGCCTTTTTCCGCTGGACGAACTTGGCGCCCCGGCCTTCGGGCGGGTATTTTTGGGCGCGGCTGTGACCGCGGCCTATTTTTGGCACACGGAGGCGCCTCGTAGCGTCTCGCGCCATTCCGAGTCCGGCGGACGAAGTTGGCCAGCCCCACCCCCCAAGGCTATAGCCCACCCGTTTTTGTGGCCTTTTTCCGCTGGACGAACTTGGCGCCCCGGCCTTCGGGCGGGCATTTTTGGGTGATGCTGTGTACGCGGCCCATTTTTGGCACATGGAGGCGCCTCGCAAAGTCTCGCGCCATTCCGAGTCCGGCGGACGAAGTTGGCCAGCCCCACCCCCCAAGGCTATAGCCCACCCGTTTTTGCGGCCTTTTTCCACTGGACGAACTTGGTGCCCCGGCCTTCGGGTGGGTATTTTTGGGCGCGGCTGTACCCGCGGCCTATTTTTGGCACACGGTGGTGCCTCGCAAAGTCTCGCGCCATTCCGAGTCCGGCGGACGAAGTTGGCCAGCCCCACCCCCCAAGGCTATAGCCCACCCGTTTTTGTGGCCTTTTTCCGCTGGACGAACTTGGTGCCCCGGCCTTCGGGCGGGTATTTTTGGGCGCGGCTGTACCCACGGCCTATTTTTGGCACACGGTGGTGCCTCGCAAAGTCTCGCGCCATTCCGAGTCCGGCGGACGAAGTTGGCCAGCCCCACCCCCCAAGGCTATAGCCCACCCGTTTTTGTGGCCTTTTTCCGCCGGACGAACTTGGCGCCCCGGCCTTCCGGCTGGTATTTTGGGGCGCGGCTGTACCCGCGGCCTATTTTTGGCACACGGTGGTGCCTCGCAAAGTCTCGCGCCATTCCGAGTCCGGCGGACGAAGTTGGCCAGCCCCACCCCCGAAGGCTATAGCCCACCCGTTTTTGTGGCCTTTTTCCGCTGGACGAACTTGGCGCCCCCGCCTTCGGGCGGGTATTTTTGGGCGCGGCTGTACCCGCGGCCTATTTTTGGCACATGGTGGTGCCTCGCAAAGTCTCGCGCCATTCCGAGTCCGGCGGACGAAGTTGGCCAGCCCCACCCCCCAAGGCTATAGCCCACCCGTTTTTGTGGCCTTTTTCCGCTGGACGAACTTGGCGCCCCGGCCTTCGGGCGGGTAGTTTTGGGCTCGGCTGTGCCCGCGGCCTATTTTTGGCACACGGAGGTGCCTCGCAAAGTCTCGCGCCATTCCGAGTCCGGCGGACGAAGTTGGCCAGCCCCACCCCCCAAGGCTATAGCCCACCCGTTTTTGTGGCCTTTTTTCGCTGGACGAACTTGGCGCCCCGGCCTTCGGGAGGGTATTTTTTGGCGCGGCTGTGGCCGCGGCCTATTTTTGGCACACGGTGGTGCCTCACAAAGTCTCGTGCCATTCCGAGTCCGGCGGACGACGTTGGCCAGCCCCACCCCCCAAGGCTATAGCCCACCCGTTTTTCTGCCCTTTTTCCGCTGGTCGAACTTGGCGCCCCAGCCATCGGGCGGGTATTTTTGTGCGCGGCTGTGCCCGCGGCCTATTTTTGGCACACGGAGGCGCCTCGCAAAGTCTCGCGCCATTCCTAGTCCGGCGGACAAAGTTGGCCAGCCCCACCCCCCAAGGCTATAGCCCACCCGTTTTTGTGGCCTTTTTCCGCTGGTCGAACTTGGCGCCCCAGCCATCGGGCGGGTATTTTTGTGCGCGGCTGTGCCCGCGGCCTATTTTTGGCACACGGAGGCGCCTCACAAAGTCTCGCGCCATTCCTAGTCCGGCGGACGAAGTTGGCCAGCCCCACCCCCCAACGCTATAGCCCACCCGTTTTTGTGGCCTTTTTCCGCTGGACGAACTTGGCGCCCCGGCCTTCGGGCGGGTATTTTTGGGCGTGGCTGTGTCCGCGTCCTATTTTTGGCACACGGAGGTGCCTCGCAAAGTCTCGCGCCATTCCGAGTCCGGCGGACGAAGTTGACCAGCCCCACCCCCCAAGGCTATAGCCCACCCGTTTTTGTGGCCTTTTTCCGTTGGACGAACTTGGCGCCCCGGCCTTCGGGCGGGTAGTTTTGGGATCGGCTGTGCCCGCGGCCTATTTTTGGCACACGGAAGTGCCTCGCAAAGTCTCGCGCCATTCCGAGTCTGGCGGACGAAGTTGGCCAGCCCCACCCCCCAAGGCTATAGCCCACCCGTTTTTGTGGCCTTTTTTCGCTGGACGAACTTGGCGCCCCGGCCTTCGGGAGGGTATTTTTGGGCGCGGCTGTGCCCGCGGCCTATTTTTGGCACACGGTGGTGCCTCGCAAAGTCTCGCGCCATTCCGAGTCCGGCGGACGACGTTGGCCAGCCCCACCCCCCAAGGCTATAGCCCACCCTTTTTTGTGGCCTTTTTCCGCTGGACGAACTTGGCGCCCCGGCCTTCGGGCGGGTATTTTTGGGCGCGGCTGTGCCCGCGGCCTATTTTTGGCACACGGAGGTGCCTCGCAAAGTCTCATGCCATTCCGAGTCCGGCGGACGAAGTTGGCCAGCGCCACCCCCCAAGGCTATAGCCCACCCGTTTTTGTGGCCTTTTTCCGCTGGACGAACGTGGCGCCCCGGTCTTCGGGAGGGTATTTTTGGACGCGGCTGTGCCGACGGCCCATTTTTGGCACACGGAGGCGCCTCGGAAAGTCTCGCGCCATTCCGAGCCCGGCGGACGAAGTTGGCCAGCCCCACCCCCCAAGGCTATAGCCCACCCGTTTTTCTGCCCTTTTTCCGCTGGACGAACTTGGCGCCCCGGCCTTCGGGCGGGTATTTTTGGGCGCGGCTGTGCCCGCTGCCTATTTTTCTCACACGGAGGCACCTCGCAAAGTCTCGCGCCATTCCTAGTCCGGCGGACGAAGTTGGCCAGCCCCACCCCCCAAGGCTATAGCCCACCCGTTTTTGTGACCTTTTTCCGCTGGACGAACCTGGCGCCACGGCCTTCGAGCGGGTATTTTTGGGCGCGGCTGTGCCCGCGGCCTATTTTTGGTATACGGAGGCGCCTCGCAAAGTCTCGCGCCATTCCGAGTCCGGCGGACGAAGTTGGCCAGCCCCACCCCCCAAGGCTATAGCCCACCCGTTTTTGTGGCCTTTTTCCGTTGGACGAACTTGGCGGCCCGGCCTTCGGGCGGGTATTTTTGGGCGCGGCGACATCCGCGGCCTATTTTTGGCACACGGAGGCGACTCCCAAAGTCTCGCGCCATTCCGAGTCCGGCGGACGAAGTTGGCCAGCCCCACCCCCCAAGGCTATAGCCCACCCGTTTTTGTTGCCTTTTTCCGCTGGACGAACTTGGCGCCCCGGCCTTCGGGCTGGTATTTTTGGTCGCGGCTGTGCCCGCGGCCTATTTTTGGCACACGGAGGCGCCTCGCAGAGTCTCGCGCCATTCCGAGTCCGGCGGGCGAAGTTGGCCAGCCCCACCCCCCAAGGCTATAGCCCACCCGTTTTTGTGGCCTTTCTCCGCTGGACGAACTTGGCGCCCCGGCCTTCGGGCGGGTATTTTTGGGCGCGGCTGTGCCCTTTGGCCTATTTTTGGCACACGGAGGCGCCTCGCATAGTCTCCCGCCATTCCGAGTCCGGCGGACGAAGTTGGCCAGCCCCACCCCCCAAGGCTATAGCCCACCCGTTTTTGTGCCCTTCTCCGCTGGACGAACTTGGCGCCCCGGCCTTCGGGCGGGTATTTTTGGGCGCGGCTGTGCCCGCGGCCTACCCACCGCACACGGAGGCGCCTCGCAAAATCTCGCGCCATTCCGAGTCCGGCGGACGAAGTTGGCCAGCCCCACCCCCAAGGCTATAGCCCACCCGTTTTGTGGCCTTTTTTCGCTGGGCCGAACTTGGCGCCCGGCCTTCGGGCGGGTATTTTTGGGCGCGGCTGTGCTCGCTGACCTATTTTTGGCACATGGTGGTGCCTCGCAAAGTCTCGCGCCATTCGGTGTCCGGAGGACGAAGTTGGCCAGCCCCACCCCCAAGGCTATAGCCCACCCGTTTTGTGGCCTTTTTCCGCTGGACGAACTTGGTGCCCGGCCTTCGGGCGGGGTATTTTTAGGCGCGGCTGTACCCGCGGCCTATTTTTTGGCACACGGTGGTGCCTCGCAAAGTCTCGCGCCATTCCGAGTCCGGTGGACGAAGTGGGCCAGCCCCACCCCCAAGGCTATAGCCCACCCGTTTTGTGGCCTTTTTCCGCTGGACGAACTTGGTGCCCGGCCTTCGGGCGGGTATTTTTGGGCGCGGCTGTACCCACGGCCTATTTTGGCACACGGTGGTGCCTCGCAAAGTCTCGCGCCATTCCGAGTCCGGGCGGACGAAGTTGGCCAGCCCCACCCCCAAGGCTATAGCCCACCCGTTTTGTGGCCTTTTCCGCTGGACGAACTTGGCGCCCGGCCTTCCGGCTGGTATTTTGGGCGCGGCTGTACCCATGACCTATTTTTGGCACACGGTGGTGCCTCGCAAAGTCTCGCGCCATTCCGAGTCCGGCGGACCCGAGTTGCCCAGCCCCACCCCCCAAGGCTATAGCCCACCCGTTTTTGTGGCCTTTTTCCGCCGGACGAACTTGGCGCCCCCGCCTTCGGGCGGGTATTTTTGGGCGCGGCTGTACCCGCGGCCTATTTTTGGCACATGGTGGTGCCTCGCAAAGTCTCGCGCCATTCCGAGTCCGGCGGACGAGCTTGGCCAGCCCCACCCCCCAAGGCTATAGCCCACCCGTTTTTGTGGCCTTTTTCCGCTGGACGAACTTGGCGCCCCGGCCTTCGGGCGGGTAGTTTTGGGCTCGGCTGTGCCCGCGGCCTATTTTTGGCACACGGAGGTGCCTCGCAAAGTCTCGCGCCATTCCGAGTCCGGCGGACGAAGTTGGCCAGCCCCACCCCCCAAGGCTATAGCCCACCCGTTTTTGTGGCCTTTTTTCGCTGGACGAACTTGGCGCCCCGGCCTTCGGGAGGGTATTTTTGGGCGCGGATGTGGCCGCGGCCTATTTTTGGCACACGGTGGTGCCTCACAAAGTCTCGTGCCATTCCGAGTCCGGCGGACGACGTTGGCCAGCCCCACCCCCCAAGGCTATAGCCCACCCGTTTTTCTGCCCTTTTTCCGCTGGTCGAACTTGGCGCCCCAGCCATCGGGCGGGTATTTTTGTGCGCGGCTGTGCCGCGGCCTATTTTTGGCACACGGAGGCGCCTCGGAAAGTCTCGCGCCATTCCTAGTCCGGCGGACAAAGTTGGCCAGCCCCACCCCCCAAGGCTATAGCCCACCCGTTTTTGTGGCCTTTTTCCGCTGGTCGAACTTGGCGCCCCAGCCATCGGGCGGGTATTTTTGTGCGCGGCTGTGCCCGCGGCCTATTTTTGGCACACGGAGGCGCCTCGCAAAGTCTCGCGCCATTCCTAGTCCGGCGGACGAAGTTGGCCAGCCCCACCCCCCAACGCTATAGCCCACCCGTTTTTGTGGCCTTTTTCCGCTGGACGAACTTGGCGCCCCGGCCTTCGGGCGGGTATTTTTGGGCGTGGCTGTGTCCGCGTCCTATTTTTGGCACACGGAGGTGCCTCGCAAAGTCTCGCGCCATTCCGAGTCCGGCGGACGAAGTTGACCAGCCCCACCCCCCAAGGCTATAGCCCACCCGTTTTTGTGGCCTTTTTCCGCTGGACGAACTTGGCGCCCCGGCCTTCGGGCGGGTAGTTTTGGGATCGGCTGTGCCCGCGGCCTATTTTTGGCACACGGAAGTGCCTCGCAAAGTCTCGCGCCATTCCGAGTCCGGCGGACGAAGTTGGCCAGCCCCACCCCCCAAGGCTATAGCCCACCCGTTTTTGTGGCCTTTTTTCGCTGGACGAACTTGGCGCCCCGGCCTTTGGGAGGGTATTTTTGGGCGCGGCTGTGCCCGCGGCCTATTTTTGGCACACGGTGGTGCCTCGCAAAGTCTCATGCCATTCCGAGTCCGGCGGACGAAGTTGGCCAGCGCCACCCCCCAAGGCTATAGCCCACCCGTTTTTGTGGCCTTTTTCCGCTGGACGAACGTGGCGCCCCAGTCTTCGGGAGGGTATTTTTGGACGCGGCTGTGCCGACGGCCCATTTTTGGCACACGGAGGCGCCTCGGAAAGTCTCGCGCCATTCCGAGCCCGGCGGACGAAGTTGGCCAGCCCCACCCCCCAAGGCTATAGCCCACCCGTTTTTCTGCCCTTTTTCCGCTGGACGAACTTGGCGCCCCGGCCTTCGGGCGGGTATTTTTGGGCGCGGCTGTGCCCGCGGCCTATTTTTCTCACACGGAGGCACCTCGCAAAGTCTCGCGCCATTCCTAGTCCGGCGGACGAAGTTGGCCAGCCCCACCCCCCAAGGCTATAGCCCACCCGTTTTTGTGGCCTTTTTCCGCTGGACGAACTTGGCGCCCCGGCCTTCGAGCGGGTATTTTTGGGCGCGGCTGTGCCCGCGGCCTATTTTTGGTATACGGAGGCGCCTCGCAAAGTCTCGCGCCATTCCGAGTCCGGCGGACGAAGTTGGCCAGCCCCACCCCCCAAGGCTATAGCCCACCCGTTTTTGTGGCCTTTTTCCGTTGGACGAACTTGGCGGCCCGGCCTTCGGGCGGGTATTTTTGGGCGCGGCGACATCCGCGGCCTATTTTTGGCACACGGAGGCGACTCCCAAAGTCTCGCGCCATTCCGAGTCCGGCGGGCGAAGTTGGCCAGCCCCACCCCCCAAGGCTATAGCCCACCCGTTTTTGTTGCCTTTTTCCGCTGGACGAACTTGGCGCCCCGGCCTTCGGGCTGGTATTTTTGGGCGTGGCTGTGCCCGCGGCCTATTTTTGGCACACGGAGGCGCCTCGCAGAGTCTCGCGCCATTCCGAGTCCGGCGGGCGAAGTTGGCCAGCCCCACCCCCCAAGGCTATAGCCCACCCGTTTTGTGGCCTTTCTCCGCTGGACGAACTTGGCGCCCGGCCTTCGGGCGGGTATTTTTAGGCGCGGCTGTGCCCGCGGCCTATTTTGGCACACGGAGGCGCCTCGCAAAGTCTCACGCCATTCCGAGTCCGGCGGAAGAAGTTGGCCAGCCCCACCCCCAAGGCTATAGCCCACCCGTTTTGTGCCCTTCTCCGCTGGGCCAGACTTGGCGCCCGGCCTTCGGGTGGGTATTTTTGGGAGCGGCTGTGCCCGCGGCCTATTTTTTTGGCACACGGAGGCGCCTCGCAAAATCTCGCGCCATTCCGAGTCCGAGCGGACCAGTTGGCCCGCCCCACCCCCAAGGCTATAGCCCACCCGTTTTGTGGCCTTTTTCGCTGGACGAACTTGGCGCCCGGCCTTCGGGAGGGTATTTTTAGGCGTGGCTGGGCCCGGGGTCTATTTTTTGCACACGGTGGTGCCTCGCAAAGTCTCGCGCCTTTCCGAGTCCGGCGGACGATGTTGGCCTGCCCCACCCCCCAAGGCTATAGCCCACCCATTTTTGTGGCCTTTTTCCGCTGGGACGAACTTCGCGCCCCGGCCTTCGGGCAGGTATTTTTGGGCGCGGCTGTGTCATGGCCTATTTTTGGCACACGGAGGTGCCTCGCAAAGTCTCATGCCATTCCGAGTCCGGCGGACGAAGTTGGCCAGCGCCACCCCCCAAGGCTATAGCCCACCCGTTTTTGTGGCCTTTTTCCGCTGGACGAACGTGGCGCCCCGGTCTTCGGGAGGGTATTTTTGGACGCGGCTGTGCCGACGGCCCATTTTTGGCACACGGAGGCGCCTCGGAAAGTCTCGCGACATTCCGAGCCCGGCGGACGAAGTTGGCCAGCCCCACCCCCCAAGGCTATAGCCCACCCGTTTTTCTGCCCTTTTTCCGCTGGACGAACTTGGCGGCCCGGCCTTCGGGCGGGTATTTTTGGGCGCGGCTGTGCCCGCGGCCTATTTTTCTCACACGGAGGCACCTAGCAAAGTCTCGCGCCATTCCGAGTCCGGCGGACGAAGTTGGCCAGCCCCACCCCCCAAGGCTATAGCCCACCCGTTTTTGTGACCTTTTTCCACTGGACGAACTTGGCGCCCCGGCCTTCGAGCGGGTATTTTTGGGCGCGGCTGTGCCCGCGGCCTATTTTTGGTATACGGAGGCGCCTCGCAAAGTCTCGCGCCATTCCGAGTCCGGCGGGACAGTTGGCCAGCCCCACCCCCAAGGCTATAGCCCACCCGTTTTTGTGGCCTTTTTCCGTTGGACGAACTTGGCTGCCCGGCCTTCGGGCGGGGTATTTTTGGGCGGCGACATCATGGCCTATTTTGGCACACGGAGGCGACTCCCAAAGTCTCGCGCCATTCCGAGTCCGGCGGACGAAGTTGGCCAGCCCCACCCCCAAGGCTATAGCCCACCCGTTTTGTTGCCTTTTTCCGCTGGGACGAACTTGGCGCCCGGCCTTCGGGCAGGTATTTTTGGGCGCGGCTGTGCCCGCGGCCTATTTTTGGCACACGGAGGCGCCTCGCAGAGTCTCGCGCCATTCCGAGTCCGGCGGACGAAGTTGGCCAGCCCCACCCCCCAAGGCTATAGCCCACCCGTTTTTGTGGCCTTTCTCCGCTGGACGAACTTGGCGCCCCGGCCTTCGGGTGGGTATTTTTGGGTGCGGCTGTGGCCACGGCCTATTTTTGGCACACGGAGGCTCCTCGGAAAGTCTCGCGCCATTCCGAGCCCGGCGGACGAAGTTGGCCAGCCCCACCCCCCAAGGCTATGCCCACCCGTTTTTCTGCCCTTTTTCCGCTGGACGAACTTGGCGCCCCGGCCTTCGGGCGGGTATTTTTGGGCGCGGCTGTGCCCGCGGCCGATTTTTTGCACACGGAGGCACCTCGCAAAATCTCGCGCCATTCCGAGTCCGGCGGTAGTAGTTTGCCAGCCCCACCCCCCAAGGCTATAGCCCACCCGTTTTTGTGGCCTTTTTCCGCTGGACGAACTTGGCGCCCCGGCCTTCGGGCGGGTATTTTTGGGCGCGGCTGTGCCCTTGGCCTATTTTTGCCAGACGGAGGCGCCTTGCTACGTCTCTAGCCATTCCGAGTCCGGCGGACGAGAAGTGGGCCAGCCCCACCCCCAAGGCTATAGCCCACCCGTTTTGTGGCCTTTTTCCGCTGGACGAACTTGGCGCCCGGCCTTGGGCGGATATTTTGGGCGCAGCTGTGCCCGCGGCCTATTTTTGGCACACGGAGGTGCCTCGCAAAGTCTCGCGCCATTCCGAGTCCGGCGGACAAAGTTGGCCAGCCCCACCCCCCAAGGCTATAGCCCACCCGTTTTTGTGGCCTTTTTCCGCTGGACGAACTTGGTGCCCGGCCTTCGGGCGGGTATTTTTGGGCGCGGCTGTGCCCGTAGCCTATTTTTGGCACACGGAGGCGCCTCGCAAAGTCTCGCGCCATTCCGAGTCCGGCGGACGAAGTTGGCCAGCCCCACCCCCCAAGGCTATAGCCCACCCGTTTTTGTGGCCTTTTACCGCTGGACGAACTTGGCGCCCCGGCCTTCGGGCGGGTATTTTTGGCCGCGGCTGTGCCCGCGGCCTATTTTTGGCACACGGAGCCGCCTCGCAAAGTCTCGCGCCATTCCGAGTCCGGCGGACGAAGTTGGCCAGCCCCACCCCCCAAGGCTATAGCCCACCCGTTTTTGTGGCCTTTTACCGCTGGACAAACTTGGCGCCCCGGCGTTCGAGCGGGTTTTTTTGGGCGCGGCGGTGGCCGCTCCCTATTTTTGGCACACGGAGGCGCCTCGCAAAGTCTTGTGCCATTCCGAGTCCGGCGGACGAAGTTGGCCAGCCCCACCCCCCAAGGCTATAGCCCACCCGTTTTTGTGGCCTTTTTCCGCTAGACGAACTTGGCGCCTCGGCCTTCGGGCGGGTATTTTTGGGCGCGGCGGTGGCCGCTCCCTATTTTTGGCACACGGAGGCGCCTCGCAAAGTCTTGTGCCATTCCGAGTCCGGCGGACGAAGTTGGCCAGCCCCACCCCCCAAGGCTATAGCCCACCCGTTTAGTGGCCTTTTTCCGCTGGACGAACTTGGCGCCCCGGACTTCGGGCGGGTATTTTTGGGCGCGGCTGTGCCCGCGGCTTATTTTTGTCACACGGAGGTGCCTCGTAAAGCCTCGCGCCATTCCGAGTCCGGCGGACGAAGTTAGCCAGCCCCACCCTCAAGGCTATAGCCCACCCGTTTTTGTGGCCGTTTACCGCTGGACGAACTTGGCGCCCCGGCCTTCGGGCGGGTATTTTTGGGCGCGGCTGTGCCCGTAGCCTATTATTGGCACACGGAGGCGCCTCGCAAAGTCTTGTGCCATTCCGAGTCCGGCGGACGAAGTTGGCCAGCCCCACCCCCCAAGGCTATAGCCCACCCGTTTAGTGGCCTTTTTCCGCTGGACGAACTTGGCGCCCCGGCCTTCGGGCGGGTATTTTTGGGTTCGGCTGTGCCCGTAGCCTATTTTTGGCACACGGAGGCGCCTCGCAAAGTCTCGCGCCATTACGAGTCCGGCGGACGAAGTTGGCCAGCCCCTCCCCCCAAGGCTATAGCCCACCCGTTTTTGTGGCCTTTTACCGCTGGACGAACTTGGCGCCCCGGCCTTCGGGCGGGTATTTTTGGGCGCGGCTGTGCCCGCTGCCTATTTTTGGCACACGGAGGCGCCTCGCAAAGTCTTGCGCCATTCCGAGTCCGGGGGACGAAGTTGGCCAGCCCCACCCCCCAAGGCTATAGCCCACCCGTTTTTGTGGCCTTTTACCGCTGGACGAACTTGGCGCCCCGGCCCTCGGGCCGGTATTTTTGGCAGCGGCTGTGCCCGCGGCCTATTTTTGGCACACGGAGCCGCCTCGTAAAGTCTCGCGCCATTCCGAGTCCGGCGGACGAAGTTGGCCAGCCCCACCCCCCAAGGCTATAGCCCACCCGTTTTTGTGGCCTTTTACCGCTGGACAAACTTGGCGCCCCGGCCTTCGAGCGGGTTTTTTTGGGCGCGGCTTTTCACGTGCCTATTTTTGGCACACGGAGGCGCCTCCCATAGTCTCTCGCCATTCCGAGTCCGGCGGACGAAGTTGGCCAGCCCCACCCCCCAAGGCTATAGCCCACCCGTTTTTGTGGCCTTTTTCCGCTGGACGAACTTGGCGCCTCGGCCTTCGGGCGGGTATTTTTGGGCGCGGCGGTGGCCGCTCCCTATTTTTGGCACACGGAGGCGCCTCGCAAAGTCTTGCGCCATTCCGAGTCTGGCGGACGAAGTTGGCCAGCCCCTCCCCCCAAGGCTATAGCCCACCCGTTTTTGTGGCCTTTTACCGCTGGACGAACTTGGCGCCCCGGCCTTCGGGCGGGTATTTTTGGGCGCGGCTGTGCCCGTAGCCTATTTTTGGCACACGGAGGCGCCTCGGAAAGTCTCGCGCCATTACGAGTCCGGCGGACAAAGTTGGCCAGCCCCTCCCCCCAAGGCTATAGCCCACCCGTTTTTGTGGCCTTTTACCGCTGGACGAACTTGGCGCCCTGGCCTTCGGGCGGGTATTTTTGGGCGCGGCTGTGCCCGTAGCCTATTTTTGGCACACGGAGATGCCTCCCATAGTCTCACGCCATTCCGAGTCCGGCGGACGAAGTTGGCCAGCCCCACCCCCCAAGGCTATAGCCCACCCGTTTTTGTGGCCTTTTTCCGCTGGACGAACTTGGCGCCCCGGCCTTCGGGCGGGTATTTTTGGGTTCGGCTGTGCCCGTAGCCTATTTTTTGCACACGGAGGCGCCTCGCAAAGTCTCGCGCCATTACGAGTCCGGCGGACGAAGTTGGCCAGCCCCTCCCCCTAAGGCCATAGCCCACCCGTTTTTGTGGCCTTTTACCGCTGGACGAACTTGGCGCCCCGGCCTTCGGGCGGGTATTTTTGGGCGCGGCTGTGCCCGTAGCCTATTTTTGGCACACGGAGGCGCCTCGCAAAGTCTCGCGCCATTCCGAGTCCGGCGGGGCCAGTTGGCCAGCCCCACCCCCAAGGCTATAGCCCACCCGTTTTTGTGGCCTTTTCCGCTGGGCGAACTTGGCGCCCGGCCTTCGGGCGGGTATTTTTGGGCGCGGCTGTGCCCGCTGCCTATTTTGGCACACGGAGGCGCCTCGCAAAGTCTTGCGCCATTCCGAGTCCGGCGGAGTGAAGTTGGCCAGCCCCACCCCCAAGGCTATAGCCCACCCGTTTTGTGGCCTTTTACCGCTGGACGAACTTGGCGCCGGCCCTCGGGCGCCGGTATATTTGGCAGCGGCTGTGCCCGCGGCCTATTTTTGGCACACGCGGCCGCCTCGTAAAGTCTCGCGCCATTCCGAGTCCGGCGGGACGAAGTTGGCCAGCCCCACCCCCAAGGCTATAGCCCACCCGTTTTTGTGGCCTTTTACCGCTGGACAAACTTGGCGCCCGGCCTTCGAGCGGGTTTTTGTGCGCGGCTTTTCACGCGGCCTATTTTTGGCACACGGAGGCGCCTCCCATAGTCTCACGCCATTCCGAGTCCGGCGGACGAAGTTGGCCAGCCCCACCCCCCAAGGCTATAGCCCACCCGGTTTTGTGGCCTTTTACCGCTGGACGAACTTGGCGCCCGGCCTTGAGGCGGGTTTTTTTGGGCGCGGCTTTTTCACGCGGCCTATTTTTGGCACACGGAGGCGCCTCCCATAGTCTCACGCCATTCGAGTCCGGCGGACGAAGTTGGCCAGCCCCACCCCCAAGGCTATAGCCCACCCGTTTTGTGGCCTTTTACCGCTGGGCCGAACTTGGCGCCCGGCCCTCGGGCGGTATTTTTGGCAGCGGCTGTGCCCATGGCCTATTTTTGGCACACGGAGCCGCCTCGTAAAGTCTCGCGCCATTCCGAGTCCGGCGGACGAAGTTGGCCATCCCCACCCCCCAAGGCTATAGCCCACCCGTTTAGTGGCCTTTTTCCGCTGGACGAACTTGGCGCCCCGGACTTCGGGCGGGTATTTTTGGGCGCGGCTGTGCCCGCGGCCTATTTTTGGCACACGGAGGTGCCTCGTAAAGCTTCGCGCCATTCCGAGTCCGGCGGACGAAGTTGGCCAGCCCCACCCCCCAAGGCTATAGCCCACCCGTTTTTGTGGCCTTTTTCCGCTGGACGAACTTGGCTCCCCGGCCTACGGGCGGGTATTTTTGGGCGCGGCTGTGCCCGCAGCTTATTTTTGGCACACGGAGGTGCCTCACAAAGTCTCGCGCCATTACGAGTCCGGCGGACGAAGTTGGCCAGCCCCACCCCCCAAGGCTATAGCCCACCCGTTTTTGTGGCCATTTACCGCTGGACGAACTTGGCGCCCCGGCCTTCGGGCGGGTATTTTTATGTGCGGCTTTGCCCGCGGCCTATTTTTGGCACACGGAGGCGCCTCCCAAAGTCTCGCGCCATTCCGAGTCCGGCGGACGAAGTTGGCCAGCCCCACCCCCCAAGGCTATAGCCCACCCGTTTTTGTGGCCTTTTACCGCTGGACAAACTTGGCGCCCCGGCCTTCGAGCGGGTTTTTTTGGGCGCGGCTTTTTCACGCGGCCTATTTTTGGCACACGGAGGCGCCTCCCATAGTCTCACGCCATTCCGAGTCCGGCGGACGAAGTTGGCCAGCCCCACCCCCCAAGGCTATAGCCCACCCGTTTTTGTGGCCTTTTACCGCTGGACGAACTTGGCGCCCCGGCCCTCGGGCCGGTATTTTTGGCAGCGGCTGTGCCCGCGGCCTATTTTTGGCACACGGAGCCGCCTCGTAAAGTCTCGCGCCATTCCGAGTCCGGCGGACGAAGTTGGCCAGCCCCACCCCCCAAGGCTATAGCCCACCCGTTTTTGTGGCCTTTTACCGCTGGACAAACTTGGCGCCCCGGCCTTCGAGCGGGTTTTTTTGGGCGCGGCTTTTTCACGCGGCCTATTTTTGGCACACGGAGGCGCCTCCCATAGTCTCACGCCATTCCGAGTCCGGCGGACGAAGTTGGCCAGCCCCACCCCCCAAGGCTATAGCCCACCCGTTTTTGTGGCCTTTTTCCGCTGGACGAACTTGGCGCCTCGGCCTTCGGGCGGGTATTTTTGGGCGCGGCGGTGGCCGCTCCCTATTTTTGGCACACGGAGGCGCCTCGCAAAGTCTTGCGCCATTCCGAGTCTGGCGGACGAAGTTGGCCAGCCCCACCCCCCAAGGCTATAGCCCACCCGTTTAGTGGCCTTTTTCCGCTGGACGAACTTGGCGCCCCGGACTTCGGGCGGGTATTTTTGGGCGCGGCTGTGCCCGCGGCCTATTTTTGGCACACGGAGGTGCCTCGTAAAGCTTCGCGCCATTCCGAGTCCGGCGGACGAAGTTGGCCAGCCCCACCCCCCAAGGCTATAGCCCACCCGTTTTTGTGGCCTTTTACCGCTGGACGAACTTGGCGCCCCGGCCCTTGGGCCGGTATTTTTGGCAGCGGCTGTGCCCGCGGCCTATTTTTGGCACACGGAGCCGCCTCGTAAAGTCTCGCGCCATTCCGAGTCCGGCGGACGAAGTTGGCCAGCCCCACCCCCCAATGCTATAGCCCACCCGTTTTTGTGGCCATTTACCGCTGGACGAACTTGGCGCCCCGGCCTTCGGGCGGGTATTTTTATGTGCGGCTTTGCCCGCGGCCTATTTTTGGCACACGGAGGCGCCTCCCAAAGTCTCGCGCCATTCCGAGTCCGGCGGGGCCAGTTGGCCAGCCCCACCCCAAGGCTATAGCCCACCCGTTTTGTGGCCTTTTACCGCTGGACAAACTTGGCGCCCGGCCTTGAGCGGGTTTTGGGCGCGGCATGTTCACGCGGCCTATTTTTGGCACACGGAGGCGCCTCCCATAGTCTCACGCCATTCCGAGTCCGGCGGACGAAGTTGGCCAGCCCCACCCCCCAAGGCTATAGCCCACCCGTTTTTGTGGCCTTTTACCGCTGGACGAACTTGGCGCCCCGGCCCTCGGGCCGGTATTTTTGGCAGCGGCTGTGGCCGCGGCCTATTTTTGGCACACGGAGCCGCCTCGTAAAGTCTCGCGCCATTCCGAGTCCGGCGGACGAAGTTGGCCAGCCCCACCCCCCAAGGCTATAGCCCACCCGTTTTTGTGGCCTTTTACCGCTGGACAAACTTGGCGCCCCGGCCTTCGAGCGGGTTTTTGGCGCGGCTTTTCACGCGGCCTATTTTGGCACACGGAGGCGCCTCCCATAGTCTCACGCCATTCCGAGTCCCGGCGGACAGTTGGCCAGCCCCACCCCCAAGGCTATAGCCCACCCGTTTTGTGGCCTTTTTCCGCTGGGCGAACTTGGCGCCTCGGCCTTCGGGCGGGTATTTTTGGGCGCGCGGTGGCCGCTCCCTGGCCCAGCACACGGAGGCGCCTCGCAAAGTCTTGCGCCATTCCGAGTCTGGCGGACGAAGTTGGCCAGCCCCACCCCCCAAGGCTATAGCCCACCCGTTTAGTGGCCTTTTTCCGCTGGACGAACTTGGCGCCCCGGACTTCGGGCGGGTATTTTTGGGCGCGGCTGTGCCCGCGGCCTATTTTTGGCACACGGAGGTGCCTCGTAAAGCTTCGCGCCATTCCGAGTCCGGCGGACGAAGTTGGCCAGCCCCAACCCCCAAGGCTATAGCCCACCCGTTTTTGTGGCCTTTTTCCGCTGGACGAACTTGGCTCCCCGGCCTACGGGCGGGTATTTTTGGGCGCGGCTGTGCCCGCAGCTTATTTTTGGCACACGGAGGTGCCTCACAAAGTCTCGCGCCATTACGAGTCCGGCGGACGAAGTTGGCCAGCCCCACCCCCCAAGGCTATAGCCCACCCGTTTTTGTGGCCATTTACCGCTGGACGAACATGGCTCCCGGCCTTGGGGGGTATTATTTTTATGCGGCTTTGCCCTTGGCCTATTTTGGCACACGGAGGCGCCTCCCAAAGTCTCGCGCCATTCCGAGTCCGGCGGGACGAAGTTGGCCAGCCCCACCCCCAAGGCTATAGCCCACCCGTTTTGTGGCCTTTTACCGCTGGACAAACTTGGCGCCCGGCCTTGGAGCGGGGTTTTGGGCGCGGCTTTTTCACGCTGGCCTATTTTTGGCACACGGAGGCGCCTCCCATAGTCTCACGCCATTCCGAGTCCGGCGGACGGTTGGCCAGCCCCACCCCCAAGGCTATAGCCCACCCGTTTTGTGGCCTTTTTCCGCTGGGACGAACTTGGCGCCTCGGCCTTGGGCGGGTATTTTTAGGCGCGGCGGTGGCCGCTCCTATTTTTTGCACACGGAGGCGCCTCGCAAAGTCTTGCGCCATTCCGAGTCTGGCGGACGAAGTTGGCCAGCCCCACCCCCCAAGGCTATAGCCCACCCGTTTTTGTGGCCTTTTTTCCGCTGGACGAACTTGGCGCCCGGACTTCGGGCGGGTATTTTTGGGCGCGGCTGTGCCCGCGGCCCTTTTTGGCACACGGAGGTGCCTCGCAAAGCTTTCCGCGCCATTCCGAGTCCGCGGACGAAGTTGGCCAGCCCACCCCCAAGGCTATAGCCCACCCGTTTTTGTGGCCTTTTCCGCTGGGACGAACTTGGCTCCCGGCCTACGGGCGGGTATTTTTGGGCGCGGCTGTGCCCGCAGCTTATTTTTGGCACACGGAGGTGCCTCACAAAGTCTCGCCCCATTACGAGTCGGGCGGACGAAGTTGGCCAGCCCCACCCCCCAAGGCTATAGCCCACCCGTTTTTGTGGCCATTTACCGCTGGACGAACTTGGCGCCCCGGCCTTCGGGCGGGTATTTTTATGTGCGGCTTTGCCCGCGGCCTATTTTTGGCACACGGAGGCGCCTCCCAAAGTCTCGCACCATTCCGAGTCCGGCGGACGAAGTTCGCCAGCCCCACCCCCCAAGGCTATAGCCCACCCGTTTTTATGGCCTTTTTCCGCTGGACGAACTTCGCGCCCCGGCCTTCGGGCTGGTATTTTTGGGCGCGGCTGTGCCCGCGGCCTATTTTTGGCAAACGGAGGCTTCTCACAAAGTCTCGCGCCATTCCGAGTCCGGCGGACGAAGTTGGCCAGCCCCACCCCCCAAGGGTATAGCCCACCCGTTTTTGTGGCCTTTTTCCGCTGGACGAACTTGGCGCCCCGGCCTTCGAGCGGGTATTTTTGGGCGCGGCTGTGCCCGCGGCCTATTTTCGGGACACGGAGGCGCCTCGCAAAGTCTCGCGCCATCCGAGTCCGGCGGACGAAGTTGGCCAGCCCCACCCCCCAAGGCTATAGCCCACCCGTTTTTGTGGCCTTTTTCCGCTGGACGAACTTGGCGCCCCGGCCTTCGGGCGGGTATTTTTGGGCGCGGCTGTGTCCGCGTCCTATTTTCGGCACTCGGAGGCGCCTCGCAAAGTCTCGCGCCATTCCGAGTCCGGCGGACGAAGTTGGCCAGCCCCACTCCCCAAGGCTATAGCCCACCCGTTTTTGTGGCCTTTTTCCGCTTGACGAACTTGGCGCCCGGCCTTCGGACGGTTATTTTTGGGTACGGCTGTGCCCCATGGCCTATTTTGGCACCCGGAGGCGCCTCGCAAAGTCTCGCGCCATTCCGAGTCCGGCGGACGAAGTTGGCCAGCCCCACCCCCCAAGGCTATAGCCCACCCGTTTTTGTTGCCTTTTTCCGCTTGACGAACTTGGCGCCCCGGCCTTCAGGCCGGTATTTTTGGCCGCGGCTGTGCCCGCGGCCTATCACAGCACACGGAGGCGCCTCGTAAAGTCTCGCGCGATTCCGAGTCCGGCGGACGAAGTTGGCCAGCCCCACCCCCAAGGCTATAGCCCACCCGTTTTGTGGCCTTTTTCCGCCTGGGACGAACTTGGCGCCCCATCCTTCGGGCGGAGTATTTTTTGGCGCGGCTGTGCCCGCGGCCTATTTTTGGCACACGGAGGCGCCTCGCAAAATCTCGCGCCATTCCGAGGTCAGGCGGACGGAAGTTGGCCAGCCCCACCCCCAAGGCTATAGCCCACCCGTTTTGTGGCCTTTACCGCTGGACAAACTTGGCGCCCGGCCTTGAGCGGGTTTTTTGGGCGCGGCTTTTCCTTTGCCTATTTTTGGCACACGGAGGCGCCTCCCATAGTCTCACGCCATTCCGAGTCCGGCGGACGAAGTTGGCCAGCCCCACCCCCCAAGGCTATAGCCCACCCGTTTTGTGGCCTTTTTACGCTGGGCGAACTTGGCGCCCCGGCCGTCGGGCGGGTATTTTTGGGCGCGGCGGTGGCCCTGTCCTATTTTTGGCACACGGAGGCGCCTGCAAAGTCTTGCGCCATTCCGAGTCTGGCGGACAAAGTTGGCCAGCCCCACCCCCAAGGCTATAGCCCACCCGTTTAGTGGCCTTTTTCCGCTGGACGAACTTGGCGCCCGGACTTGGGCGGGTATTTTTGGGCGCGGCTGTGCCCTCGACTATTTTTGGCACACGGAGGCGCCTCGCAAAGTCTCGCACCATTCCGAGTCCGGCGGACGAAGTTGGCCAGCCCCACCCCCAGGGCTATAGCCCACCCGTTTTTGTGGCCTTTTTCCGCTGGACGAACTTGGCGCCCCGGCCTTCGGGCGGGTATTTTTGGGCGCGGCTGCGCCCGCAGCTTATTTTTGGCACACGGAGGTGCCTCACAAAGTCTCGCGCCATTACGAGTCCGGCTGACGAAGTTGGCCAGCCCCACCCCCCAAGGCTATAGCCCACCCGTTTTTGTGGCCTTTTTCCGCTGGACGAAGTTGGCGCCCCGGCCTTCGGGCGGGTTTTTTTAGGAGCGGCTTTGCCCCGGCCTGGCCCCCAGCACACGGAGGCGCCTCCCAAAGTCTCGCGCCATTCCGAGTCCCGGACGGAAGTTGGCCAGCCCCACCCCCCAAGGCTATAGCCCACCCGTTTTTGTGGCCTTTTACCGCTGGACAAACTTGGCGCCCCGGCCTTCGAGCGGGTTTTTTTGGGCGCGGCTTTTTCACGCGGCCTATTTTTGGCACACGGAGGCGCCTCCCATAGTCTCACGCCATTCCGAGTCCGGCGGACGAAGTTGGCCAGCCCCACCCCCCAAGGCTATAGCCCACCCGTTTTTGTGGCCTTTTTCCGCTGGACGAACTTGGGGCCTCGGCCTTCGGGCGGGTATTTTTGGGCGCGGCGGTGGCCGCTCCCTATTTTTGGCACACGGAGGCGCCTCGCAAAGTCTAGCGCCATTCCGAGTCTGGCGGACGAAGTTGGCCAGCCCCACCCCCCAAGGCTATAGCCCACCCGTTTAGTGGCCTTTTTCCGCTGGACGAACTTGGCGCCCCGGACTTCGGGCGGGTATTTTTGGGCGCGGCTGTGCCTGCGGCCTATTTTTGGCACACGGAGGTGCCTCGTAAAGCTTCGCGCCATTCCGAGTCCGGCGGACGAAGTTGGCCACCCCACCCCCCAAGGCTATAGCCCACCCGTTTTTGTGGCCTTTTTCCGCTGGACGAACTTGGCTCCCCGGCCTACGGGCGGGTATTTTTGGGCGCGGCTGTGCCCGCAGCTTATTTTTGGCACACGGAGGTGCCTCACAAAGTCTCGCCCCATTACGAGTCCGGCGGACGAAGTTGGCCAGCCCCACCCCCCAAGGCTATAGCCCACCCGTTTTTGTGGCCATTTACCGCTGGACGAACTTGGCGCCCCGGCCTTCGGGCGGGTATTTTTATGTGCGGCTTTGCCCGCGGCCTATTTTTGGCACACGGAGGCGCCTCCCAAAGTCTCGCACCATTCCGAGTCCGGCGGACGAAGTTCGCCAGCCCCACCCCCCAAGGCTATAGCCCACCCGTTTTTATGGCCTTTTCCGCTGGGCCGAACTTGGCGCCCCGGCCTTCGGGCTGGTATTTTTGGGCGCGGCTGTGCCCGCGGCCTATTTTTGGCAAACGGAGGCTTCTCACAAAGTCTCGCGCCATTCCGAGTCCGGCGGACGAAGTTGGCCAGCCCCACCCCCCAAGGGTATAGCCCACCCGTGTTTGTGGCCTTTTTCCGCTGGACGAACTTGGCGCCCCGGCCGGCGGGCGGGTATTTTTGGGCGCGGCTGTGCCGCGCCTATTTTCGGGACACGGAGGCGCCTCGCAAAGTCTCGCGCCATCCGAGTCCGGCGGACGAAGTTGGCCAGCCCCACCCCCCAAGGCTATAGCCCACCCGTTTTTGTGGCCTTTTTCCGCTGGACGAACTTGGCGCCCCGGCCTTCGGGCGGGTATTTTTGGGCGCGGCTGTGTCCGCGTCCTATTTTCGGCACTCGGAGGTGCCTCGCAAAGTCTCGCGCCATTCCGAGTCCGGCGGACGAAGTTGGCCAGCCCCACTCCCCAATGCTATAGCCCACCCGTTTTTGTGGCCTTTTTCCGCTGGACGAACTTGGCGCCCCGGCCTTCGGACGGTTATTTTTGGGTACGGCTGTGCCCGCGGCCTATTTTTGGCACACGGAGGTGCCTCGCAAAGTCTCGCCCCATTCCGAGTCCGGCGGATGAAGTTGGCCAGCCCCACCCCCCAAGGCTATAGCCCACCCGTTTTTGTTGCCTTTTTCCGCTTGACGAACTTGGCGCCCCGGCCTTCAGGCCGGTATTTTTGGCCGCGGCTGTGCCCGCGGCCTATTTTTGGCACACGGAGGCGCCTCGTAAAGTCTCGCGCGATTCCGAGTCCGGCGGACGAAGTTGGCCAGCCCCACCCCCCAAGGCTATAGCCCACCCGTTTTTGTGGCCTTTTTCCGCCGGACGAACTTGGCGCCCCATCCTTCGGGCGGGTATTTTTGGGCGCGGCTGTTTTTGGCCTATTTTTGGCACACGGAGGCGCCTCGCAAAATCTCGCGCCATTCCGAGTCCGGCGGACGAGGTTGGCCAGCCCCACCCCCAAGGCTATAGCCCACCCGTTTTGTGGCCTTTTTCCGCTGGACGAACTTGGCGCCCGGCCTTGGGCGGGGTATTTTTGGGCGCGGCTGTGCCGCTGCCTATTTTGGCACACGGGGCGCCTCGCAAAGTCTCGCGCCATTCCGAGTCCGAGGCGGACGAAGTAGGCCAGCCCCACCCCCAAGGCTATAGCCCACCCGTTTTTGTGGCCTTTTTCCACTGGACGAACTTGGCGCCCCGGCCTTCGGGCGGATATTTTTGGGCGCAGCTGTGCCCGCGGCCTATTTTTGGCACACGGAGGTGCCTCGCAAAGTCTCGCGCCATTCCGAGTCCGGCGGACGAAGTTGGCCAGCCCCACCCCCAAGGCTATAGCCCACTCGTTTTTGTGGCCTTTTTCCGCCGGACGAACTTGGCGCCCTGGCCTTCGGGCGGGTATTTTTGGGCGCGGCTGTGCCCGCGGCCTATTTTTGGCACACGGAGTTGCCTCGCAAAGTCTCGCGCCATTCCGAGTCCGGCGGACGAAGTTGGCCAGCCCCACCCCCCAAGGCTATAGCCCACCCGTTTTTCTGGCCTTTTTCCGCTGGACGAACTTGGCGCCCCGGCCTTCGGGCGGGTATTTTTGGGCGCGGCTGTGCCCGCGGCCTATTTTTGGCACACGGAGTTGCCTCGCAATGTCTCGCGCCATTCCGAGTCCGGCGGACGAAGTTGTCAGCCCCACCCCCCAACGCTATAGCCCACCCGTTTTTCTGGCCTTTTTCCGCTGGACGAACTTCGTTCCCCGGCCTTCGGGCGGGTATTTTTGGGCGCGGCTGTTCCCGCGGCCTAGTTTTGGCACACGGAGGTGCCTCGCAAAGTCTCGCGCCATTCCGAGTCTGGCGGACGAAGTTGGCCAGCCCCACCCCCCAAGGCTATAGCCCACCCATTTTTCTGGCCTTTTTCCACTGGACGAACTTGGAGCCCCGGCCTTCGGGCTGGTATTTTTGGCCGCGGCTGTGCCCGTGTCCTATTTTTGGCACACGGAGGCGCCTCGCAAAGTCTCACGCCATTCCGAGTCAGGCGGACGAAGTTGGCCGGCCCCACCCACCAAGGCTATAGCCCACCCGTTTTTGTGGCCTTTTTCCGCTGGACGAACTTGGAGCCCCGGCCTTCGGGCGGGTATTTTTGGGCGCGGCTGTGCCCGCGGCCTATTTTTGGCACACAGAGGTGCCTCGCAAAGTCTCGCGCCATTCCGAGTCCGACGGACGAAGTTGGCCAGCCCCACCCACCAAGGCTATAGCCCACCCGTTTTTGTGGCCTTTTTCCGCTGGACGAACTTGGCGCCCTGGCCTTCGGGCGGGTATTTTTGGGCGCGCCTGTGCCTGTGACTATTTTTTGGCGCACGGTGGAGCCTAGCAATGTCTCGCGCGATTCCGAGTCCGGCGGTCGAAGTTGGCCAGCCCCACCCCCAAGGCCATAGCCCACCCGTTTTGTGGCCTTTTTCCGCCGGACGAGACTCGGCGCCCGGCCTTCAGGCGGGTATTTTTTGGGCGCGGCTGTGCCCTTTGGCCTGGCCCAGCACACGGAGGCGCCTCGTAAAGTCTCGCGCCATTCCGAGTCCGGCGGACGAAGTGGGCCAGCCCCACCCCCCAAGGCTATAGCCCACCCGTTTTTGTGGCCTTTTTCCGCTGGACGAACTTGGCGCCCCGGCCTTCGGGCGGATATTTTTGGGCGCAGCTGTGCCCGCGGCCTATTTTTGGCACACGGAGGCGCCTCGCAAAGTCTCGCGCCATTCCGAGTCCGGCGGACGAAGTTGGCCAGCCCCACCCCCCAAGGCTATAGCCCACACGTTTTTGTGGCCTTTTTCCGCCGGACGAACTTGGAGCCCCGGCCTTCGGGCGGGTATTTTTGGGCGCGGCTGTGCCCGCGCCCTATTTTTGGCACACGGAGTTGCCTCGCAAAGTCTCGAGCCATTCCGAGTCCGGCGGACGAAGTTGGCCAGCCCCACCCCCCAAGGCTATAGCCCACCCGTTTTTCTGGCCTTTTTCCGCTCGACGAACTTGGCGCCCCGGCCTTCGGCCGGGTATTTTTGGGCGCGGCTGTGCCCGGGGCCTATTTTTGGCACACGGAGTTGCCTCGCAATGTCTCGCGCCATTCCGAGTCCGGCGGACGAAGTTGGCCAGCCCCACCCCCCAATGCTATAGCCCACCCGTTTTTCTGGCCTTTTTCCGCTGGACGAACTTCGCTCCCCGGCCTTCGGGCGGGTATTTTTGGGCGCGGCTGTTCCCGCGGCCTAGTTTTGGCACCCGGAGGCGCCTCGCAAAGTCTCGCGCCATTCCCAGTCCGGCGGACGAAGTTGGCCAGCCCCACCCCTCAAGGCCATAGCCCACCCATTTTTGTGGCCTTTTTCCGCTGGACGAACTTGGCGCCCCGGCCTTCGGGCGGGTATTTTTGGCGCGGCTGTGCCGAGGAATATTTTGGCCCACGGAGGCGCCTCGCAAAGTCTCGCGCCATTCCGAGTCCAGGCGGACGAAGTGGCCCGCCCACCCCCCAAGGCTATAGCCCACCCGTTTTTGTGGCCTTTTTCCGCTGGACGAACTTGGCGCCCCGGCCTTCGGGCGGGTATTTTTGGGCGCGGCTGTGCCCGCGGCCTATTTTTGGCACACGGAGGCACCTCGCAAAGTCTCGCGCCATTCCGAGTCCGGCGGACGAAGTTGGCCAGCCCCACCCCCGAAGGCTATTGCCCACCCGTTTTTGTGGCCTTTTACCGCTGGACGAACTTGGCGCCCCGGCCTTCGGCGGGTATTTATGGGCGCGGCTGTGCCCGCGCCCTATTTTTGGCACACGGAGGCACCTGGCAAAGTCTCGCGCCATTCCGAGTCCGGCAGACGAAGTTGCCCAGCCCCACCCCCCAAGGCTATAGCCCACCCGTTTTTGTGGCCTTTTACTGCTGGACGAACTTGGCGCCCCGGCCTTCGGGCGGGTATTTTGGGCGCTGGCTGTGCGCGTGGCCGATTTTGGCACACGGAGGCGCCTCGCAAAGTCTCGCGCCATTCCGAGTCCCGGACGAAGTTGGCCAGCCCCACCCCCAAGGCTATAGCCAACCCGTTTTGTGGCCTTTTTCCGCTGGGACGAACTTGGCGCCCGGCCTTGAGGCGGGTATTTTTTGGCGCGGCTGTGCCCTTTGGCCTATTTTTAGCACACGGAGGCGCCTCGCAAAGTCTCGCGCCATTCCGAGTCCGGCGGACGAAGTGGGCCAGCCCCACCCCCCAAGGCTATAGCCCACCCGTTTTTGTGGCCTTTTTCCGCTGGACGAACTTGGCGCCCCGGCCTTCGGGCGGTTATTTTTGGGCGCCGCTGTGCGGATGGCCTATTTTTGGCACACGGAGGTGCCTCGCAAAGTCTCGCGCCATTCCGAGTCCGGCGGACGAAGTTGGCCAGCCCCACCCCCAAGGCTATAGCCCACTCGTTTTTGTGGCCTTTTTCCGCCGGACGAACTTGGCGCCCTGGCCTTCGGGCGGGTATTTTTGGGCGCGGCTGTGCCCGCGGCCTCTTTTTGGCACACGGAGTTGCCTCGCAAAGTCTCGCGCCATTCCGAGTCCGGCGGACGAAGTTGGCCCGCCCCCCCCCCCAAGGCTATAGCCCACCCGTTTTTCTGGCCTTTTTCCGCGCGACGAACTTGGAGCCCCGGCCTGCGGGCGGGAATTTTGGGGCGGCTGTGCCTTTGGCCTATTTTTGGCACACGGAGTTGCCTCGCAATGTCTCGCGCCATTCCGAGTCCGGCGGACGAAGTTGTCAGCCCCACCCCCCAACGCTATAGCCCACCCGTTTTTCTGGCCTTTTTCCGCTGGACGAACTTCGTTCCCCGGCCTTCGGGCGGGTATTTTTGGGCGCGGCTGTTCCCGCGGCCTAGTTTTGGCACACGGAGGTGCCTCGCAAAGTCTCGCGCCATTCCGAGTCCGGCGGACGAAGTTGGCCAGCCCCACCCCCCAAGGCTATAGCCCACCCATTTTTCTGGCCTTTTTCCACTGGACGAACTTGGAGCCCCGGCCTTCGGGCTGGTATTTTTGGCCGCGGCTGTGCCCGTGTCCTATTTTTGGCACACGGAGTTGCCTCGCAAAGTCTCGCGCCATTCCGAGTCCGGCGGACGAAGTGGCCCGCCCCACCCCTCAAGGCTATAGCCCACCCGTTTTTGTGGCCTTTTTCCGCTGGACGAACTTGGCGCCCTGGCCTTCGGGCTGGTATTTTTGGGCGCGGCTGTGCCCGCGGCCTATTTTTGGCACACGGGGGCACCTCGCAAAGTCTCGCGCCATTCCGAGTCCGGCGGACGAAATTGGCCTGCCCCACCCCCCAAGGCTATAGCCCACCCGTTTTTGTGGACTTTTACCGCTGGACGAACTTGGCGCCCCGGCCTTCGGGCGGGTATTTTTGGGGGCGGCTGTACCCGCGGCCTATTTTTGGCACACGGAGGTGCCTCACAAAGTCTCGCGCCATTCTGAGTCCGCGGACGGAAGTTGGCCAGCCCCACCCCCCCAAGGCTATAGCCCGCCCGTTTTGTGGCCGTTTACCGCTGGACGAACAGCGCCCGGCCTTCGGGCGGGTATTTTTGGGCGCGGCTGCTGTCCGATTTTTGGCACACGGAGGCGCCTCGCAAAGTCTCGCGCCATTCCGAGTCCGGCGGACCCAGTTGGCCAGCCCCACCCCCAAGGCTATAGCCAACCCGTTTTGTGGCCTTTTTCCGCTGGGACGAACTTGGCGCCCGGCCTTCAGGCGGGTATTTTTGGCGCTGCTGAGCCCGTGGCCTATATTAGGCACACAGAGGCGCCTCGCAAAAACTCGCGCCATACCCAGTCCGTCGAACGAAGTTGGCCAGCCCCACCCCAGAAGGATATAGCCCACGTTTTTTTGTGGCCTTTTTACTCTGGACGTACTTGGCGCCCGGCCTTCGGGCGGGTATTTTTGGCGGGGCTGTGCCCGCGCCCTATTTTTGGCACACGGAGGTGCCTCGCAAAGTCTCGCGCAATTCCGAGTCCGGGCGGACCAGTGGGCCAGCCCCACCCCAAGGCTATAGCCCACCCGTTTTGTGGCCTTTTTCCACTGGACGAACTTGGCGCCCGGCCTTCGGGCGGATATTTTTGGCGCAGCTGTGCCCTTTGGCCTATTTTTGGCACACGGAGGTGCCTCGCAAAGTCTCGCGCCATTCCGAGTCCGGCGGACGAAGTTGGCCAGCCCCACCCCCAAGGCTATAGCCCACCCGTTTTTGTGGCCTTTTTCCGCCCGACGAACTTGGCGCCCTGGCCTTGGGCGGGTATTTTGGGCGCGGCTGTGTCCGCGGCCTATTTTTGGCACACGGAGTTGCCTCGCAAAGTCTCGCCTGATTCCGAGTCCGGCGGACGAAGTTGGCCAGCCCCCCCCCCCAAGGCTATAGCCCACCCGTTTTTCTGGCCTTTTTCCGCTCGACGAACTTGGCGCCCCGGCCTTCGGGCGGGTATTTTTGGGCGCGGCTGTGCCCGCGGCCTATTTTTGGCACACGGAGTTGCCTCGCAATGTCTCGCGCCATTCCGAGTCCGGCGGACGAAGTTGACAGCCCCACCCCCCCAGGCTATAGCCCACCCGTTTTTGTGGCCTTTTTCCGCTGGACGAACTCGTTCCCGGCCTTCGGGCGGGTATTTTGGGCGCGGCTGTTCCCGCTGAGCCTAGTTTTGCACACGGAGGTGCCTCGCAAAGTCTCGCCATTCCGAGTCCGGCGGACGAAGTTGGCCAGCCCCACCCCCCAAGGCTATAGCCCACCCATTTTTCTGGCCTTTTTCCACTGGACGAACTTGGAGCCCCGGCCTTCGGGCTGGTATTTTTGGCCGCGGCTGTGCCCGTGTCCTATTTTTGGCACACGGAGTTGCCTCGCAAAGTCTCGCGCCATTCCGAGTCCGGCGGACGAAGTGGCCCGCCCCACCCCTCAAGGCTATAGCCCACCCGTTTTTGTGGCCTTTTTCCGCTGGACGAACTTGGCGCCCTGGCCTTCGGGCTGGTATTTTTGGGCGCGGCTGTGCCCGCGGCCTATTTTTGGCACACGGGGGCACCTCGCAAAGTCTCGCGCCATTCCGAGTCCGGCGGACGAAATTGGCCTGCCCCACCCCCCAAGGCTGTAGCCCACCCGTTTTTGTGGCCTTTTACCGCTGGACGAACTTGGCGCCCCGGCCTTCGGGCGGGTATTTTTGGGCGCGGCTGTGCCCGCGGCCTATTTTTGGCACACGGAGGCGCCTTGCAAAGTCTCGCGCCATTCCGAGTCCGGCGGACGAAGTTGGCCAGCCCCACCCCCCAAGGCTATAGCCCGCCCGTTTTTGTGGCCGTTTACCGCTGGACGAACTTGGCGCCCCGGCCTTCGGGCGGGTATTTTTGGGCGCGGCTGTGCGCGCGGCCTATTTTTGGCACACGGAGGCGCCTCGCAAAATCTCGCGCCATTCCGAGTCCGGCGGACGAAGTTGGCCAGCCCCACCCCCCAAGGCTATAGCCAACCCGTTTTTGTGGCCTTTTTCCGCTGGACGAACTTGGCGCCCCGGCCTTCAGGCGGGTATTTTTGGGCGCGGCTGTGCCCGCGGCCTATTTTTGGCACACAGAGGCGCCTCGCAAAATCTCGCGCCATTCCGAGTCCGGCGGCGGACCAGTTGGCCAGCACCACCCCATTAGGATATATCCCACCATTTTTTGTGGCCTTTTTCCGCTGGACGAACTTGGCGCCCGGCCTTCGGGCGGGTATTTTTGGCGCGGCTGTGCCCGCGGCCTATTTTTGGCACACGGAGCGCGCCTCGCAAAGTCTCGCGCCATTCCGAGTCCGGCGGCCGCCGCGGGCCAGCCCCACCCCCAAGGCTATAGCCCACCCGTTTTGTGGCCTTTTTCCACTGGCCGAACTTGGCGCCCGGCCTTGGGCGGATATTTTGGGCGCAGCTGTGCCCATGACCTATTTTTGGCACACGGAGGTGCCTCGCAAAGTCTCGCGCCATTCCGAGTCCGGCGGACGAAGTTGGCCAGCCCCACCCCCAAGGCTATAGCCCACGCGTTTTTGTGGCCTTTTTCCGCCGGACGAACTTGGCGCCCTGGCCTTCGGGCGGGTATTTTTGGGCGCGGCTGTGCCCGCGGCCTATTTTTGGCACACGGAGTTGCCTCGCAAAGTCTCGCGCCATTCCGAGTCCGGCGGACGAAGTTGGCCAGCCCCACCCCCCAAGGCTATAGCCCACCCGTTTTTCTGGCCTTTTTCCGCTCGACGAACTTGGCGCCCCGGCCTTCGGGCGGGTATTTTTAAGCGCGGCTGTGCCCGCGGCCTATTTTGGCACACGGAGTTGCCTCGCAATGTCTCGCCATTCCGAGTCCGGCGGACGAAGTTGTCAGCCCCACCCCCAACGCTATAGCCCACCCGCTTTTTCGGCCTTTTTCCGCTGGACGAACTCGTTCCCGGCCTTGGCGGGTATTTTTGGTAGCGGCTGTTCCCTTTGACCTAGTTTTGGCACACGGAGGTGCCTCGCAAAGTCTCGCGCCATTCCGAGTCCGGCGGACGAAGTTGGCCAGCCCCACCCCAAGGCTATAGCCCACCCATTTTTCTGGCCTTTTCCACTGGGACGAACTTGGAGCCCGGCCTTCGGGCTGGTATTTTTGGCATGCGGCTGTGCCCGTGTCCTATTTTTGGCACACGGAGGCGCCTCGCAAAGTCTCGCGCCATTCCGAGTCCGTCGGACGAAGTTGGCCCGCCCCACCCACCAAGGCTATGGCCCACCCGTGTTTGTGGCCTTTTTCCGCGGGACGAACTTGGAGCCCGGCCTTCGGGCGGGTATTTTTGGGCGCGGCTGTGCCACGGCCTATTTTGGCACACGGAGGTGCCTCGCAAAGTCTCGCGCCATTCCGAGTCCGACGGACGAAGTTGGCCAGCCCCACCCACCAAGGCTATAGCCCACCCGTTTTTGTGGCCTTTTTCCGCTGGACGAACTTGGCGCCCTGGCCTTCGGGCGGGTATTTTTGGGCGCGGCTGTGCCCGCGGCCTATTTTTTTTTGGCACACGGATGCGCCTCGCAAAGTCTCGCGCCATTCCGAGTCCGGCGGACAGTTGGCCAGCCCCACCCCCAAGGCCATAGCCCACCGTTTTTGTGGCCTTTTTCCGCTGGACGAACTTCGGCGCCCGGCCTTCGGGCGGGTATTTTTGGCGCGGCTGTGGCCGCGCCTATTTTTGGCACACGGAGGCGCCTCGCAAAGTCTCGCGCCATTCCGAGTCCGGCGGACGAAGTGGGCCAGCCCCACCCCCCAAGGCTATAGCCCACCCGTTTTTGTGGCCTTTTTCCGCTGGACGAACTTGGCGCCCCGGCCTTCGGGCGGATATTTTTGGGCGCAGCTGTGCCCGCGGCCTATTTTTGGCACACGGAGGCGCCTCGCAAAGTCTCGCGCCATTCCGAGTCCGGCGGACGAAGTTGGCCAGCCCCACCCCCCAAGGCTATAGCCCACACGTTTTTGTGGTCTTTTTCCGCCGGACGAACTTGGAGCCCCGGCCTTCGGGCGGAGTATTTTTGGCGCGGCTGTGCCCGCCCTATTTTTGGCACACGGAGTTGCCTCGCAAAGTCTCCAGCCATTCCGAGACCGGCGGACGAAGTAGGACACCCCCACCCCCAAGGCTATAGCCCACCCGTTTTTTGGCCTTTTTCCGCTCGGCGAACTTGGCGCCCGGCCTTCGGGCGGGTATTTTTAGGCGCGGCTGTGCGGCGCGGCCTTTTTGGCACACGGGCGCCTCGCAAAGTCTCGCGCCATTCCGAGTCCGGCGGACGAGTTGGCCAGCCCCACCCCCAAGGCCATAGCCCACCCGTTTTGTGGCCTTTTTCCGCCGGACGAACTCGGCGCCCGGCCTTCGGGCGGGTATTTTTGGCGCGGCTGTGGCCGCGGCCTATTTTGGCACACGGAGGCGCCTCGTAAAGTCTCGCGCCATTCCGAGTCCGGCGGACGGAAGTGGGCCAGCCCCACCCCCAAGGCTATAGCCCACCCGTTTTTGTGGCCTTTTCCGCTGGACGAACTTGGCGCCCGGCCTTCGGGCGGATATTTTTGGGCGCAGCTGTGCCCATGACCTATTTTTGGCACACGAGGCGCCTGCAAAGTCTCGCGCCATTCCGAGTCCGGCGGACGAAGTTGGCCAGCCCCACCCCCAAGGCTATAGCCCACACGTTTTGTGGCCTTTTTCCGCCGGACGAACTTGGAGCCCCGGCCTTCGGGGCGGGTATGTTTGGGCGCGGCTGTGCCCGTGCCCTATGTTTGGCACACGGAGTTGCCTCGCAAAGTCTCGAGCCATTCGGAGTCCGGCGGACGTAGTTGGCCAGCCCCACCCCCCAAGGCTCTAGCCCCCCCGTTTTACGGCCTTTTTCCGCTCGACGAACTTGGCTTGACCTTCGGCCGGTATTTTTAGGCGCGGCTGTGCCTGGGCCTATTTTTGGCACACGGAGTTGCCTCGCAATGTCTCGCGCCATTCCGAGTCCGGCGGACGAAGTTGGCCAGCCCCACCCCCCAATGCTATAGCCCACCCGTTTTTCTGGCCTTTTTCCGCTGGACGAACTTCGCTCCCCGGCCTTCGGGCGGGTATTTTTGGGCGCGGCTGTTCCCGCGGCCTAGTTTTGGCACCCGGAGGCGCCTCGCAAAGTCTCGCGCCATTCCCAGTCCGGCGGACGAAGTTGGCCAGCCCCACCCCTCAAGGCCATAGCCCACCCATTTTTGTGGCCTTTTTCCGCTGGACGAACTTGGCGCCCCGGCCTTCGGGCGGGTATTTTTGGGCGCGGCTGTGCCCGAGGAATATTTTTGGCCCACGGAGGCGCCTCGCAAAGTCTCGCGCCATTCCGAGTCCGGCGGACGAAGTGGCCCGCCCCACCCCTCAAGGCTATAGCCCACCCGTTTTTGTGGCCTTTTTCCGCTGGACGAACTTGGCGCCCCGGCCTTCGGGCGGGTATTTTTGGGCGCGGCTGTGCCCGCGGCCTATTTTTGGCACACGGGGGCACCTCGCAAAGTCTCGCGCCATTCCGAGTCCGGCGGACGAAATTGGCCTGCCCCACCCCCCAAGGCTATAGCCCACCCGTTTTTGTGGCCTTTTACCGCTGGACGAACTTGGCGCCCCGGCCTTCGGGCGGGTATTTTTGGGCGCGGTTGTGCCCGCGGCCTATTTTTGGCACACGGAGGCGCCTTGCAAAGTCTCGCGCCATTCCGAGTCCGGCGGAGGAAGTTGGCCAGCCCCACCCCCAAGGCTATAGCCCGCCCGTTTTGTGGCCGTTTACCGCTGGACGAACTTGGCGCCCGGCCTTCGGGCGGGTATTTTGGGCGCGGCTGTGCGTGGCCTATTTTTGGCACACGGAGGCGCCTCGCAAAGTCTCGCGCCATTCCGAGTCCGGGCGGACCCGAGTTGGCCAGCCCCACCCCAAGGCTATAGCCAACCCGTTTTTGTGGCCTTTTTCCGCTGGACGAACTTGGCGCCCCGGCCTTCAGGCGGGTATTTTTGGACGCGGCTGTGCCCGAGGAATATTTTTGGCCCACGGAGGCGCCTCGCAAAGTCTCGCGCCATTCCGAGTCCGGCGGACGAAGTTGGCCCGCCCCACCCCTCAAGGCTATAGCCCACCCGTTTTTGTGGCCTTTTTCCGCTGGACGAACTTGGCGCCCGGCCTTCGGGCGGGTATTTTTGGTCGCGGCTGTGCCCGCGGCCTATTTTTGGCCCCCGGAGGCGCCTCGCAAAGTCTCGCGCCATTCCCAGTCCGGCGGACGAAGTTGGCCAGCCCCACCCCTCAAGGCCATAGCCCACCCATTTTTGTGGCCTTTTTCCGCTGGACGAACTTGGCGCCCCGGCCTTCGGGCGGGTATTTTTGGGCGCGGCTGTGCCCGAGGAATCCCCCAGCCCCACGGAGGCGTCTCGCAAAGTCTCGCGCCATTCCGAGTCCGGCGGACGAAGTTGGCCCGCCCCACCCCTCAAGGCTATAGCCCACCCGTTTTTCTAGCCTTTTTCCGCTGGACGAACTTGGCGCCTCGGCCTTCGGGCGGGTATTTTTGGGTGCGGCTGTGCCCGTGGCCTATTTTTGGCACACGGAGGCGCCTCCCAAAGTCTCGCGCCATTCCGAGTCAGGCGGACGAAGTTGGCCAGCCCCACCCCCCAATGCTATAGCCCAACCGGTTTTTTGGGCATTTTACACGGGACGAAATTGGCACCCCCGCCATAGGGGGGGTATTTTTTGGCGCCGCGGTGGCCGCGGGCTAATTTTTGCACACGGCGGCCCCAAACGCGTCTCGCGCCATTCCAGTACGGCGGACGAAGTGGGCCAGCCCTACCCACCATGGCTATAGCCCACCCGTTTTTGTGGCCTTTTTCCGCTGGACGAACTTGGCGCCCCGGCCTTCGGGCGGGTATTTTTGGGTGCGGCTGTCCCCGTGGCCTATTTTTGGCACACGGAAGCGCCTCGCAAAGTCTCGCGCCATTCCGAGTCAGGCGGACGAATTTGGCCAGCCCCTCCCACCAAGGCTATAGCCCACCCGTTTTTGTGGCCTTTTTCCGCTGGACGAACTTGGCGCCCTGGCCTCCGGGTGGGTATTTTTGGGCGCGGCTGTGCCCGCGGGCTGGCCACCACAGCACGGAGGCGCCTCGCAAAGTCTCGCGCCATTCGGAGTCAGGCGGACGAAGTTGGCTAGCCCCACCCACCTCGGCTATAGCCCACCCGATTTTGTGTCCTACTTCCGCTGGACGAACTTGGCGCCCCGGCCTTTGGGCGGGTATTATATGACGCGGCTGTGCCCGTGGCCTATTTTTGGCACACGGAGGCGCCTCGCAAAGTCTCGCGCCATTCCGAGTCAGGCGGACGAAGTTGGCCAGCCCCACCCACCAAGGCTATAGCCCACCCGTTTTTGTGGCCTTTTTCCGCTGGACGAACTTGGCGCCCGGGCCTTCGGGCGGGTATTTTTGGGCGCGGCTGTGCCCTCGGCCTAATTTTGGCACACGGAGGCGCCTCGAAACGTCTCGCGCCATTCCGAGTACGGCGGACGAAGTTGGCCAGCCCCACCCACCAAGGCTATAGCCCACCCGTTTTTGTGGCCTTTTTCCGCTGGACGAACTTGGCGCCCCGGCCTTCGGGCGGGTATTTTTGGGTGCGGCTGTGCCCGTGGCCTATTTTTGGCACACGGAGGCGCCTCGCAAAGTCTCGCGCCATTCCGAGTCAGGCGGACGAAGTTGGCCAGCCCCACCCACCAAGGCTATAGCCCACCCGTTTTTGTGGCCTTTTTCCGCTGGACGAACTTGGCGCCCTGGCCTTCGGGTGGGTATTTTTGGGCGCGGCTGTGCCCGCGGCCTATTTTTGGCACACGGAGGCGCCTCGTAAACTCTCGCGCCATTCCGAGTACGGCGGACGAAGTTGGCCAGCCCCACCCACCAAGGCTATAGCCCACCCGTTTTTGTGGCCTTTTTCCGCTGGACGAACTTGGCGCCCAGGCCTTCGGGCGGGTATTTTTGGGCGCGGCTGTGCCCGCGGCCTATTTTTGGCACACGGAGGCGCCTCGCAAAGTCTCGCGCCATTCGGAGTCCGGCGGACGAAGTTGGCTAGCCCCACCCACCAAGGCTATAGCCCACCCGTTTTTGTGGCCTTTTTCCGCTGGACGAACTTGGCGCCCCGGCCTTCGGGCGGGTATTTTTGGGTGCGGCTGTGCCCGTGGCCTATTTTTGGCACACGGAGGCGCCTCGCAAAGTCTCGCGCCATTCCGAGTCAGGCGGACGAAGTTGGCCAGCCCCACCCACCAAGGCTATAGCCCACCCGTTTTTGTGGCCTTTTTCCGCTGGACGAACTTGGCGCCCCGGCCTTCGGGTGGGTATTTTTGGGCGCGGCTGTGCCCGCGGCCTATTTTTGGCACACGGAGGCGCCTCGTAAACTCTCGCGCCATTCCGAGTACGGCGGACGAAGTTGGCCAGCCCCACCCACCAAGGCTATAGCCCACCCGTTTTTGTGGCCTTTTTCCGCTGGACGAACTTGGCGCCCCGGCCTTCGGGCGGGTATTTTTGGGAGCGGCTGTGCCCGTGGCCTATTTTTGGCACACGGAGGCGCCTCGCAAAGTCTCGCGCCATTCCGAGTCAGACGGACGAAGTTGGCCAGCCCCACCCACCAAGGCTATAGCCGACCCGTTTTTGTGGCCTTTTTCCGCTGGACGAACTTGGCGCCCAGGCCTTCGGGTGGGTATTTTTGGGCGCGGCTGTGCCCGCGGGCTATTTTTGGCACACGGAGGCGCCTCGCAAAGTCTCGCCCCATTCGGAGTCCGGCGGACGAAGTTGGCTAGCCCCACCCACCAAGGCTATAGCCCACCCGTTTTTGTGGCCTTTTTCCGCTGGACGAACTTGGCGCCCCGGCCTTTGGGCGGGTATTTTTGGGTGCGGCTGTGCCCGTGGCCTATTTTTGGTACACGGAGGCGCCTCGCAAAGTCTCGCGCCATTCCGAGCCAGGCGGACGAAGTTGGCCAGCCCCACCCACCAAGGCTATAGCCCACCCGTTTTTGTGGCCTTTTTCCGCTGGACGAACTTGGCGCCCCGGCCTTCGGGCGGGTATTTTTGGGTGCGGCTGTGCCCGTGGCCTATTTTTGGCACACGGAGGCGCCTCGCAAAGTCTCGCGCCATTCCGAGTCAGGCGGACGAAGTTGGCCAGCCCCACCCACCAAGGCTATAGCCCACCCGTTTTTGTGGCCTTTTTCCGCTGGACGAACTTGGCGCCCTGGCCTTCGGGTGGGTATTTTTGGGAGCGGCTGTGCCGCTGCCTGGCCCCCAGCACACGGAGGCGCCTCGTAAAGTCTCGCGCCATTCCGAGTACGGCGGACGAAGTTGGCCAGCCCCACCCACCAAGGCTATAGCCCACCCGTTTTTGTGGCCTTTTTCCGCTGGACGAACTTGGCGGCCTGGCCTTCGGGCGGGTATTTTTGGGTGCGGCTGTGCCCGTGGCCTATTTTTGGCACACGGAAGCGCCTCGCAAAGTATCGTGCCATTCCGAGTCAGGCGGAGGAAGTTGGCCAGCCCCACCCACCAAGGCTATAGCCCACCCGTTTTTGTGGCCTTTTTCCGCTGGACGAACTTGGCGCCCTGGCCTTCGGGCGGGTATTTTTGGGCGCGGCTGTGCCCACGGCCTATTTTTGGCACACGGAGGCGCCTCGCAAAGTCTCGCGCCATTCCGAGTCCGGCGGACGAAGTTGGCCAGCCACCCCCCAAGGCTATAGCCCACCCGTTTTTGTGGCCTTTTACCGCTGGACGAACTTGCCGCCCCGGCCTTCGGGCGGGTATTTTTGGGTGCGGCTGTGCCCGTGGCCTATTTTTGGCACACGGAGGCACCTCGCAAAGTCTCGCGCCATTCGGAGTCCGGCGGACGAAGTTGGCTAGCCCCACCCACCAAGGCTATAGCCCACCCGTTTTTGTGGCCTTTTTCCGCTGGACGAACTTCGCGCCCCGGCCTTCGGGCGGGTATTTTTGGGTTCGGCTGTGCCCGTGGCCTATTTTTGGTACACGGAGGTGCCTCGCAAAGTCTCGCGCCATTCCGAGTCAGGCGGACGAAGTTGGCCAGCCCCACCCACCAAGGCTATAGCCCACCCGTTTTTGTGGCCTTTTTCCGCTGGACGAACTTGGCGCCCCGGCCTTCGGGCGGGTATTTTTGGGTGCGGCTGTGCCCGTGGCCTATTTTTGGCACACGGAGGCGCCTCGCAAAGTTTCGCGCCATTCCGAGTCAGGCGGACGAAGTTGGCCAGCCCCACCCACCAAGGCTATAGCCCACCCGTTTTTGTGGCCTTTTTCCGCTGGACGAACTTGGCGCCCTGGCCTTCGGGTGGGTATTTTTGGGTGCGGCTGTGCCCAAGGCCTATTTTTGGCACACGGAGGCGCCTCGCAAAGTCTCGCGCCATTCCGAGTCAGGCGGACGAAGTTGGCCAGCCCCACCCACCAAGGCTATAGCCCACCCGTTTTTGTGGCCTTTTTCCGCTGGACGAACTTGGCGCCCTGGCCTTCGGGTGGGTATTTTTGGACGCGGCTGTGCCCGCGGCCTATTTTTGGCACACGGAGGCGCCTCGTAAAGTCTCGCGCCATTCCGAGTACGGCGGACGAAGTTGGCCAGCCCCACCCACCAAGGCTATAGCCCACCCGTTTTTGTGGCCTTTTTCCGCTGGACGAACTTGGCGGCCCGGCCTTCGGGCGGGTATTTTTGGGTGCGGCTGTGCCCGTGGCCTATTTTTGGCACACGGAAGCGCCTCGCAAAGTATCGTGCCATTCCGAGTCAGGCGGAGGAAGTTGGCCAGCCCCACCCACCAAGGCTATAGCCCACCCGTTTTTGTGGCCTTTTTCCGCTGGACGAACTTGGCGCCCCGGCCTTCGGGCGGGTATTTTTGGGTGCGGCTGTGCCCGTGGCCTATTTTTGGCACACGGAGGCGCCTCGCAAAGTCTCGCGCCATTCCGAGTCAGGCGGACGAAGTGGGCCAGCCCCACCCACCAAGGCAATAGCCCACCCGTTTTTGTGGCCTTTTTCCGCTGGACGAACTTGGCGCCCCGGCCTTCGGGCGGGTATTTTTGGGCGCGGCTGTGCCCGCGGCCTATTTTTGGCACACGGAGGCGCCTCGCAAAGTCTCGCGCCATTCCGAGCCCGGCGGACGAAGTTGGCCAGCCCCACCCCCCAAGGCTATAGCCCACCCGTTTTTGTGGCCTTTTTCCGCTGGACGAACTTGGCGCCCCGGCCTTCGGGCGGGTAAGTTTGGGTGCGGCTGTGCCCTCCGCCTTTCTATGGCACACGGAGGCGCCTCGCAAAGTCTCGCGCCATTCCGAGTCAGACGGACGAAGTTGGCCAGCCCCACCCACCAAGGCTATAGCCCACCCGTTTTTGTGGCCTTTTTCCGCTGGACGAACTTGGCGCCCAGGCCTTCGGGCGGGTATTTTTGGGCGCGGCTGTGCCCGAGGCCTATTGGCCCCCAGCACACGGAGGCGCCTCGTAAAGTCTCGCGCCATTCGGAGTCCGGCGGACGAAGTTGGCTAGCCCCACCCACCAAGGCTATAGCCCACCCGTTTTTGTGGCCTTTTTCCGCTGGACGAACTTGGCGCCCCGGCCTTCGGGCGGGTATTTTTGGGTTCGGCTGTGCCCGTGGCCTATTTTTGGTACACGGAGGTGCCTCGCAAAGTCTCGCGCCATTCCGAGTCAGGCGGACGAAGTTGGCCAGCCCCACCCACCAAGGCTATAGCCCACCCGTTTTTGTGGCCTTTTTCCGCTGGACGAACTTGGCGCCCCGGCCTTCGGGCGGGTATTTTTGGGTGCGGCTGTGCCCGTGGCCTGGCCACAGCACACGGAGGCGCCTCGCAAAGTTTCGCGCCATTCCGAGTCAGGCGGACGAAGTTGGCCAGCCCCACCCACCAAGGCTTAGCCCACCCGTTTTTGTGGCCTTTTTCCGCTGGACGAACTTGGCGCCCTGGCCTTCGGGTGGGTATTTTTGGGTGCGGCTGTGCCCAAGGCCTATTTTTGGCACACGGAGGCGCCTCGCAAAGTCTCGCGCCATTCCGAGTCAGGCGGACGAAGTTGGCCAGCCCCACCCCTGAGGCTATAGCCCACCCGTTTTGTGGCCTTTTCCGCTGGGACGAACTTGGCGCCCTGGCCTTCGGGTGGGTATTTTTGGACGCGGCTGTGCCCGCGGCCTATTTTTGGCACACGGAGGCGCCTCGTAAAGTCTCGCGCCATTCCGAGTACGGCGGACGAAGTTGGCCAGCCCCACCCACCAAGGCTATAGCCCACCCGTTTTTGTGGCCTTTTTCCGCTGGACGAACTTGGCGGCCCGGCCTTCGGGCGGGTATTTTTGGGTGCGGCTGTGCCCGTGGCCTATTTTTGGCACACGGAAGCGCCTCGCAAAGTATCGTGCCATTCCGAGTCAGGCGGAGGAAGTTGGCCAGCCCCACCCACCAAGGCTATAGCCCACCCGTTTTTGTGGCCTTTTTCGCTGGGCCCAACTTGGCGCCCAGGCCTTGGGTGGTATTTTTGGGCGCGGCTGTGCCCTTGACCCCTTTTGGCACGGAGGCGCCTCGTAAAGTCTCGCGCTGTTCGGGTCCGGCGGATGAAGTTGGCT